>BCGC01000004.1:0-582269 GCA_001599115.1 Pichia sorboxylosa | reverse complement strand
AACCGATTTGTAGTTCTTGAAATCGTCATATTTGAACAAAGCGTCCGGAGATTCAAACAAAACAGTTTCTGACTTGATCAGGACTATTTCTTTGAAACTAGAAAACAAAGTAGCAAATAACATCATTCTGGAATAAATATCGATCTTGAAATCCTTAGAAATAACAGGAGAGATATCAACAAACCATAAATCAATCACAGGAAGATTATCACCTTTTTTCAAGTACTCATTATCACCATCTTCGATAACAGCATTATTTTCCTTCAAGTTAAGAATTGACTGATGTGATTTTTCATGTTCCAGACCTGAATCATCAATTTGCTCGTCGTTTGTTTGTTCATTCGGTGGAGCAACAGTCTCTTCACTGACGGCATCCTCATCTCTCTTKACTTTAGAACCAACAATATCATTTCTGGCAACTYTGAAAAGATTGAACTTGTCGGAGACAGATAAATCACCGTTGTGAATGATTTGAACGGGAAGRTCGTTGCGCAAAAATCTCAAGTTTTTCAAAAGACGGATCAAATCAGAAATCTCATAATCATCAAAATAAATAACAATACCTTTCTCGTTATAGTTTTGATTGTARAAATTCCAGAAAGGAATAGAATTCTGCATTGGGGGATTGATTTCATCACTAGATAATTCGTTTATATCGTATTCAAAGAGCAAATCGTCATGGATGAAAGTGTTGGACAACTTTTCCATGTTTTTTTGCACCTGGGCTGGGTCGCTAAGAGGATTGTGCAATTGTAGATTGCCATGTCCAATATAGATATTACCATTCCAGTGTTGAAAGATTGGCAGTTTCCGTGAAAGCCAAGGAAATAATTTGGTTTCGAGGTTGGAAGATTTGGCATTTGACGCAATGAGAGATGTGAAGGCCTCGTTGAATTCCAAACGGTTATCGTCGAGTGTTTTAGAGCTAGAAAAGCAGTGGTTGTAGATGTTCAACATGTGTATTTTTGACAGTTGGTTGCCGAGACTGTTATAGGACTGCATGTTGAAATTTGGATGGTGTGCAGCCAGGACGTTAAAGTAAATTTTACATCTGTCGGCAATCGAATTTTCCATGAAATGGTCACCGTAAATGAGTTGCAGGTTTTCGATGTTTTCTTCAAACGGTGCCAGTGGAAACTGCGAGAACGAAAGGGAACTTACTCCCCGAACCTTGTCGACCGACCGCAGTTGGTGGTCTTTTATTTCAAGCAACGCAATGACRAACAGGAGCACGGGAATCACCAGCACCAGCACTTTCTGGGACACTGCTTTCATAATGTGTAACGATGTGGAACAATGTAACACTGGAACACAAGAAATTGCGGAAAAAGCTACTGCTTATCTCTTGCCATTAGGCAGGAAACGGCTGACCTTAAATACCATCTCTGTTCCATTCCTGACAGGAATCTGCTCCGAACCACAAACAAACAATGCTCATTCCACCACAACAACATATTGTCCYAGAACACATTCTGGTATATCGGCGTCTATTCTTGTATGCATGCTGAGATTAACTGCATAGGGCTATAAAAAAGATGCAGCGAAGATCTGTAGYAATGCAATGTTAGTGGGGCTAAAGYTGTGGCTTGCGGAAATCGCTGCGTGCYTGCAGCTGAGCYGCTACCTGTGCCACTGAAATTTTTGTTGCTGGCATTTGTGCCGCTGGTGCGGCGGCACACCGCTGTCTGTGCAACGACAACGCCATGCTGTCGGGGAACCCCCGAGAGCAGCCTGAACAAACCAAACCGCTCACGGCGGTTGTACTAGCAGGTGGACGTGTAGCTGCGGGGACAGTTGCWGCATCCCAAGTGCGTCGTCCGTAGTTGTCCATGTGTGCCGAAAGAGAACCCCCCTGTCAAGATGGCAAAAAAAAAAGTGGCGGTGCGCTCAAGTGGCACTGTGGTGAGATTTGRGCTGAGCGCAAATCAATAACACTTCCTAATCAGGCCATCTGGCGCTACTTAYTGCCGTGCTAGAGCTCTATTTCAGAACCCCTGGCGTGTACTAAGCAGGGGCGAGCGACATGATAATTCCGGTCATTTCAGCCCCTTTATACAAGCATGTTTGCCAAATCCCTAGGCTTCTTTTTGTCCTTGACACCTCCTTTGACTGCTTCAGATAGTCGGTAGTGTAGAAATGTGAGCTCTGAGTCTCGTGAACAGGGCGTTCGGCGAGCGAATGTGGACGAAGGGTGTCGAGRCTGGCTCTCGGAGAGTGATATGCGTCTCTCTTTGGTGGGAGCAACCAGCCTCCCGGCTATAGGTCAAAAATCTATGTAACTAGTATCATCTTTTGCGCACCCTCCTTCCAGAGTGCAACTCCTTGTTGATTGCTTCAAGAGTATGCACATGTTGATTGTGTTGTTTGGTTATGTTATTTGGTGTTGGTGTTGTCCAAAGTTTACGCTGTTTACAACTGTATACAGAAATAACGGTGAAAGCTTTTTGTTGTTGTGTTGATTCTGCGGTGTGCATCCTTTATGCGCTGGGCTTCAATTGTGCATGCCTTATGCGTTAAGCTTTAATTGTACATATAATGAGGGTATTTTTTGCATTGTTGTAGATCGCAACGTTTTTTTGTCGCACCATCGGTTTTTGGGAATAGTGCATCGTTTATTGAAAGGCGTGTTTGGATCATCCGATGATATAGTGTGAGTGTGTGCATGTGTGAGTGTGTGAGTGTGTGAGTGTGTGAGTGTGTGCATGTATAGATGCTGCCACATGACAAACACCACCCATCATCCAACCAAAGAGGGTGTATTTGTATCATCTTCATCATGTTGATCCTATTGCAAGATGTATCGCCTGCCGGCTATTAAGTGCATGATAATCATCGCTTCTTTGTCTAAAAATAGCGGAATCCGATAAACACGCGGCAATTTAGTTTACCAAGACATCCAAAATCAATKTGGTATAATGTGTTCTTGTTTTTAGATCTCCGCTGCATCTCCGCTGTTTTCCGGAGATGTGRTATCATGTTTGTTTTGCTTTCACGCCGCCGCCATATCATGGATTGTAGATGTTTACAAATATAAACTGTTGAATACTTGAATACTTGAATCCCGACCGAAAACACCACGCAGATATCAYCGTCGATGGGTTCAGTTAATATGTAGCCTCAGTCAAAGATCGTCCTTGCAAAGATAGTATGTTGCGTCAAAATTTCATGTTTCAGCCCATCATCAGTGCTAGCTTTTCGTATATTGCACAGATTGGATCTAAGTCAGAAGCCCCTCCCACTATGTTATCTTTTTAGACGACAAGCTTGCATGTCGATAGAATAATCTCGATACTTTTTGCGCCTAGCTTTCCACAGAGCAAGCCTACTGTGGTGACATCSTTGTTGGAGAAGAGCAAGTATTTCACCACTGGACACTTTCGTCATCGCTATGAGTGGTTAGCGCATCTTAACATTCCCGAAGATGAAATTTGCGATATCTAAACGAGTTGATGAAATTTCGTTCTCCGGAAAACATTCTTGGGAGTTTCTCTCTTTTTCGCAAAAATCCATCAAATGGATCAATTGATATTTTGCTGATGAGCAATAGCAACTAATCTGTTTCTAAAACTTGTTCAGTTCTTTTAGTCGTTTGCATTCTAATACACAATTATTTCAGTGCMGTTGCTGCCTTTCATTAATCCGTGATTTCGTTGCTGCTGTTGTAACTTGCTATTTGGCTACCACTCCTTGCAAATGGTTTGGTGAACACCACAGTTGCAAGTGTGATATAGACGGCATCAAAAATCGCAACAGGAGTAGTTGTCACCATTTCTTGTCTGCTCTAGCAAGTATTGATTCAATTCTGATTTATTCCGCTTTTTTTCATCCCAATCTAATTTATGTTTTGTGCAGCTAACAGATCTATATTGTTATAACAAGTTACCGATGCAATTTTTTTTCCTGTATTTGAACCAATAATTACCAACATGTTTTATGGGWTTTGAMATTGGTGTGATTTTACAAACTGTGGAGAAATATCGATAAAGTCTTGTCAGAGGCTCGCCACTAAACAGTAGTCATGAACAGACGCGCATGGACACCTGCAAGTTTAATTCAGGGATTTTATATACTTTTGGAGTTGCATTTACAAAGTTCTTAACTGGCGAATAACAAGGGTACGTGTTTGTATATAGCTGTGATTAGATTGAGTAATTGAATATAAATATATTGTGGTTTTTTCTTGTTGTTTTTTTTTAAGCAGAGTAGACTAGTGAACATTGTGAGAAATATCCTTTAAATGTCGGGAACAACTTCAGAAACAAGAGCATCATCAGTAATTATAGAAGAGGAAGATTTAGAGTATGAAAGTGACGAATTTGATATAGAAAATACTGAAGGGTACGACGAAGTGGGGATTGTTCAAGTGGACGATATTGTGGAGAAACATGATGAATATGGTACAGCATATACCAATGAACTCACGCCAGAAATGGATAACAACCAATTTGCAGCAACGGAAACTTCATCGAATGAGAGTGTTTCAACTTCAAACTCGATTAAAAAGGATGGAGACGGATGGTTTGGAAATATCAAAGAAAGAGATGTCAATATTGAGAAAAACAGCTACTATGTGGAAAATACAAAAGAGGACGACATGGAAGATAACGACGAAATACTTGAAAGTGTAGAGAGTGACACAAGGAATAGTGAAAATATACTTGAGACGTCAACAACAGACCAATTGAACATAACGAATCAAGACGAGGAATATGAAGAGGCAAATAAAAGCAACGAAGAGTCTAAAGTAGTGGAAGAAGACGACAATGACGAGAAGGAGGAGGCGGAAACAGTGGCAGCGGCAGCGGCAGAAGAAGAAGAAGAAGAAGAAATACTTGAGATTGATGGAGAAAACACAGATACCCAGAAAGAGAGTTTAATGGTTGAAGATGTTGATGATGAGTTTGAAATTTTCCCGAATGAGTTGGACACAAATATAGAAAACAACAACCCTTTATATGCGCCAAACAAAGAATACGAAGTAGAGGTTGATATCTTTGATGACAAAACTTCTTCAACATTGCAAAATGAAGTTGAAAACAGGCACCATTTACAAGAAAGTTACAGTCAARTTCCAGTTTATCTCGACTGTACTGACTTCTTCAGAATGAATCAGAACAAGCTTGAGGATATCTATCCCGCAAAAGAATCGGTCGATGATTTTGTTAAACTATTTGTACCGACATGCGTTGAAGATTCATTGTATACCGAAATTGGCGTGCTGTACAACTCCTTTGAAGAATGCGAATCACTGAGTCTGAAATCGGTGTTTGATAAGCTATTCAGTTTATGGAACATTTCTCCAACCACAACATGCATCCATTTGAGATTCAACGAACTACTGAGTTTYAGTATAAGTTCCGAGTCTTCTTATTGCCAKGAAATCAAGCTTTTGGATGTTATTGGGGTATACAGTAGGTTGAAATCACAGTCACCAAACCCGGACTTGCACAAGTTTTTGTCAGTTACAGTATGGTGTTCAACCAACACTCTGCAGCAATATCTTCAGTTAGAAAAAGCGAGTAGGAATGGTTTCACACTTGAAACAGTAGGCCGGGCYATAGGCAAACGACAACCGGAGGATAACAGCGACCAAGAAATAAGTAAAARAGTAAAACATGTGTAATTACTATGTAACGTAAAACAGTAACGCAGTATCCTTTAAACATCAGCGTTTATATTTAATTCTTTTGTTTGAAAATTAAAATAGTACTAAGAAGATATTTATGTATAAAGATGTACCTAAGAATACACGTTTAAGCAGAGATTAATCTTTGAGAGTTCTTTTGCTTTGGAACCTTTTCAGCAGCCTTTTGGATGTTTTCAGATTGTTCAGTAGCAATGATTTCAATGTGGGATGGAGAAGATTGGTAAGCGTTAATTCTACCGTGAGCTCTGAAAGTTCTTCTTCTCATCTTTGGAGCTTGGTTAACTTGAATGTGAGAAATGACTAACTTGGAGACATCTAAACCCTTGGCCTGTAAAATTAAATAAAATAAAAACGAGTGATGAGATTAAAATGTTAGTAAATGGTTCTGGTCACGGTTCATAAATGTGGGTATTCTTTCATGCTCTTAGGAACTTTGTGATTCAAATGCGTTCAATTGAAGTAATCGTTTTTCAATAATGACGGTAAGCTTGAGTGAGAGTTTTACATTTGACAAATTTTTTTTCAGAAACTGACATTTTGGAGAAAACTTGATTCATCGTTKGTCATCAACTGTAAACTAATCATCATGAGTGTAAGAACAATGAAAGAACAAATGTGGGAATAATAATACATACTTCAGCGTTAGCTTGAACGTTGTTCAACAAGTTTTGGATGAATTTAACGGACTTTGCAGGCCATCTAGCTTTGGTGACACCCCATTCCTTGGCTTGAGCGGTTCTACCAATAGATCCAGCGAATCTTCTGAATGGAATAGCTCTTTCGTGGGCAAGAACTTGTTCTAAGTAGGTTTGAGCCTTTTGTAAGTTCCAACCGGAAACGGCTTGAGCAGTTTCTCTGGTGTTCTTGAAAGAGACTCTTAAGTAAGAACCTCTAGCAGAAGCAGACTTAGCTGGGTTTGATGGAACTGCTGCGTATCTAGCCATTGTTGATCTGTGATTCTTGAGTTCCAAAGCCAAAAAGGTTCAAAATTTCTGAAATTCCTATACCTCTCGATCGTAGTGAGCGAGTGTTGATGAAAATATTTTGGTTTCTCACAGCGCAAACTGAACAGGTGGTGCGCGGGGTGGCCTTTTTTTTACGCACGCGCAACTTTTCATCTCATCTAAATTTTGCTTACCAATAACATACAAACCCTCTTTCTTAGCACGTGATACAATTAGGGTGAAGTTACTTTCTTTCCAAAAAAAATTAAAATAAAAAATGTCCGAATATGCACCTACTACGGGTATGAAGAAGTTGTCAATAAACCAATAGCAGGTAGTGTCTGAATAACAATCAACCCTCTCAGCAAGGGAGTTACATCATCGATTTCGGRAACGCCACAGGCGTTGATAAGAAATGTTACAATAATCTGAAGAAAAGCCCACAATTAAATGGAAATGGAGATAAGACATCCAAAGAATACTACAATTTTATAAATTGGTTAACATACTTGGATACAAGCATTCTATTTGTTAGAATACTTGTCAGACAGCCACCCATTCCCATCAAGAAACATCAATTCCGAAGAAGTACATGTTCCAAGATAAAGATCATCGCTCCTTTATTTGCCTGGCGAAAAAAGGAATAAAAAGTGATGTTCTCAATTAAGAGAACAGTAAGGCGTAATCTATCCAGATGACTAGATTGCTAAGAATCGTAGGCAAAACTGTAATGATAGACYACATTCAAACCAAACTCCGAAGAATAATGGCTCAAATATTCTCACTTTAAGGGTATGGGGGTTATATGTCATCAACCAAGATTTGAGAAGTGGCTCTTGTGAAGAGTCAAGAAGATGTATCCTATAGAAATGATTCTATGAAGTACGTCAACGAAGAAAGAAGAAATCCAAAGGAAGAGAGTGAGAAAACGGTGGAATTCTTGGGCCTTTTATACTTTTCAAGTTTTTTTCCTGGCCACAGTGCACGTCGCGCATCGAGGGTTTCTGTATTAGAGAGAAGACATTTCTGGTTCAGTAAGTGTATCAATGTATGTGAGGGTTTTTGTTAGAAAGCGTAGCAAGAGGCAAGAAGTGATCGGAACTCCACTCCTTTCAGACCKGGCCTTTCATGATGCATTTTATTACACTTGTTGTTGTTCTGCTGCAAATTATACCCCTGGCTTGGTGTCTAGATATCTTGAAGGCGCCACTTTCTGACTTCAAACTCAAAGATGATATAGTCGGGGTTCATATGGTAAATCACGCCGTGAAGACCCCGCCTTCCATAATCGAGACCAAGTGGCATTTTCTGTTGAAGAAGGGAGAATCAGATGCTGGGAAAATCGGAAATGGGTGTCCAGATGACGCCAGTATTTGTGCGGTGACAACCATAAAGTCGGACTCGTCCACCACAGCCTCGGAAGCCGATAAGACGATCCAGCTGTTTGCTTTGAATGATAAACAGATTTCGGTGAATGAGAATTTTGAAGATGGAAATCCAGACGTGGTTTCCAATATCACAATCACGTGGAAAGACATTGAATGGGGAGATTTGTCTTCATTTGGAGAAATACAGTTGCAATGCACTGACGATGACACTGAATCAATTCAATGGGAAACGCCTGGATCTTCTGGTTTGATCCAAGCACAAAATKCTTTYATATGGCACAACAAACAATTCTGCGAGCTGTCGAATAAAAAGGGGAAAGGAAACGATGGAAGCAAGAGTCCATCATCGGAGAGTAGTATGGGGACCTTTACTTCGATCTTTTTGGTTTTGATCATCTGTTTTGCTGGCTATTTGGTTGCACAAGCATGGTTCAACACCAGCACCATGGGAACCTCCGGAGACTTTTTTAACGAACTAACCGACACTGTTGTCGAAAGCTTGTCTAGCATTCCGAAATTGATTGGTGAAATTGTTCGCAGCATCACTGGTGGCAGAAGCAATAACAGAGGCGGATACAGTGCTGTTTGATTCTTGCGTTTGTTTCATTCATATAAATACCGTGTATACTTTATTATCGCTAAAGAGAGAGAGAGAGAGACGGAGAAAGATATTTATACAGCTTTGCACTTGCATGCATTGTTCTTTTGTTCTAATTGTTCTAATTGTTCTAATTGTTCTGTTGTGGTTGAATCAGATGTTTCAAGTTATCAATGGTGTTTTTGATGGAGGTTTCCAGATAATGTTTCTTCTTATTCAAACTATTCATGGTGTCGATATTTTCCTGCAGTTGGGTCTTAATTTTTGCCTGGTATTCAGCCACGCTGGTTTTGACAAAAGAACGTCCAACCGCCTCCCACACATATCCGGTTTYTGAACTCTCCACATCTTGTGCTGACTTCTTCACTACCGTGTTGTTTCTACTGATGGACTCTATGGCAGCTAGCGTCTTTTGTAGGTCCATTTGATGTTGACTTAATTGCAGCTGCATTTCACTGGCTAGTTGCTGTGTCTCAGACATGTTTCCTGGTTTTGCAGCCCGCTGTTACTGGACTGTCTTTTCACACYGGAAGACAAAATTCTTGTCAACCACATATTTCTTCCTCTACATGTACCATCATACTATTTGTCGCATCCTCACCCAACACAGTTTCCGAACYCTAAATATTTCAAGTAGTGGTCGCGCAACATTCCACAGTGTTGCAAATCTCTTGTCTGCCTGTATCTTTAAAAATGAAGATGATCCAAGAAGCAGCTCAATTGCTGGTTGATAGACGGGACAACTGGTTKTGAGAGCTGTGCAAATTATGGAGACCCTGCGACGCGGACAGGAACTGAAGGCGAGAAAGAAAAAGACGCCGTCTGTGCTGCCAATATCATTATCTATGGATAGAAAAAATGGGGGATTCAAGTTGCCTTCCATAAATAGTTCGGTGGCTAGAACCTACGTACCTATTCTAGTGCTGGTGTTTTTAGTGCATTATGTGATAACGGGCGAATTTGTGCCTGCTCTGCTGTCTCCAGTCGTGTCGGTGCTACTGTTCCCATTGAAATTGATAGTGCGGACTCATGAAACCCCTTCGTCAATCTCAATCTTGACGGACTCCAAGTATCTAGGATCCAAGAATGCACACGGGYTAACGAGCCACAACAGAATCGTGATTCCCGAAAAAAACAAATACATTTTTCCGTTGATYCAAGAAGCGTCGTATCTCAGAGAACTTGGACTGGACAAACTGTTCAAAGTGGACTTTGCACAGGATGGGTCCAATAGAAAGCTGTATACATTCACCTCAGACTACTTTGAAGATTTATCGCAGACAAACGAGCTGAAAAATGATGCAGAAGTCAAAAAAGACTCGATGAGCGATAACGGGCTTTATTCAGAAACGATCAAACACTTCAAAAGTAATGGCCATAGAATTTATTCAGGCAATGAAGACCCAGAAATCATATTAGTCACTGCTATCAATTTTGAGAAATCCGATCCGGCATATTTGGTCAAGGTCATCCAAAACAGAGTCGACTATGCTCACAAAAATGGCTACGGTGTTTATGCAAGATGGATCCAAGAATTCACGCCAGTTTTTCAACAATATAGAAATGATCCCGACAGATGGGCTAAAATTATGGTGTTRAGGGAAGCAATCCACACATTCCCGAATGCTAAATGGTTTTGGTATATTGATGAGGATGCTCTCATTATGAGGGAGGACATCAGTTTGAATAACTATATGCTAAAGCCAAAAGCTTTGGATCCAATCATCTTGAAGAATCAGCCAATTATACCTCCGGATGGTGCCATCAAAACCTACAACAACCAAAGAAGTGAAGACATTAGTTTGATTTTGACACAAAACGATAGAAATCTGAATACCGATAATTTCATAGTGAAAAATGATCTAACCGGTAGAGCTATTTTGGAATTATGGATGGATCCTTTGTTCAGAAAATATCCCGCCTTCAGGAAAGATGAAACCAGTGCTTTGTCGCATATTTTACAATGGCACCCGGTTCTGTTAAGCAAGACTGCGATTGTTCCTTCAAGAACCATCTCAGCRATTGATCCTAATATTGCTGCTAAGCAAGGTATCAAGAGTCCTGAATATCTGTATCAAGAAGGTGATTTGGTTGTTTCCTTTACTAACTGTAAAAGCGCTGGAAATTGTGATGCCATTATGGAACCTTACTGGAAACAAACACAACTATCGAACATCTTCAAAAATGAGTAGACGTCATATATTTGAAGAGAAATYTAGTTTGCATTACAATATAATATATGATATACTATTTATATAATTTACAAATTCGTTACTTAGTTAATCTTTACGCTGGGATGTACTTTGTTGTAATACTTGTAGAGCTATTTGTTTTCTTCTTTCGTCATCATTGGGGCTGGAATTGATGCCGGAATTGCCACCATTGGATGYATTAACTGAAGCACTRGAAATATCCAAATCATCATCATTCCACGGGCGAATAATACCTAATATGGCGGATATTTGGTAGAAGCCGTCAAAARCTGGACCCAGACTCATTTTGAGAGAGTCAGGAAAAAATTCAACTAGCTTGAAYGTCTCCGACGGATCACCCCGAACACCSACACTGTTAGAAGAGACGGGCGTTGGTAAGATTTCAGAGTTGATGGCTGGCGAATATTGGATGTAACGCAAATAGTACCATGAGACTAAAAAGGACACAACAGCCGGCATGAAGGGAGAACAGGACTGCAGGAGAAGAGACAATACCAAAGAGCAACAAAGGAAAATGAAAGCCAATCTCTTTATTCTGAACTTGAACAAGTTGAACAATTTAATRTTTTTTTCTGGTATCAACTGTTTCGATACCACAGCCAAAGGCAGCARTAAGATAAACAATCCATATTGTAATGGTAGATGSAGACTA
This sequence comes from Pichia sorboxylosa, assembly GCA_001599115.1. NCBI lineage: Eukaryota > Fungi > Ascomycota > Pichiomycetes > Pichiales > Pichiaceae > Pichia > Pichia sorboxylosa. Next base: position 570,827 of record BCGC01000004.1, on the reverse strand, counting down.
TCTGGAGARTAAAACAGTAGATTGACCAAGGTCGACAAAACCAGCAATATGAAATTTGAAACGACGATGATGAAAGTTGTATATTTGACTGATTCTGGGATTAATTGGGAGCTTGGATTCGCCGTGTCTGCTGAAGTATCAAAGTTCCATTGTTTGTCAAGAAAACTCACCCCAAAATAGACAATCAACAATCCAGAAACGAAATGGATAGGCGTGGTTTCMACAAAGGTGCACGTCCACARAGTCCAMGGATGAAGGATCCATTTTGAAGGCACCAGTTGCAAGGAAGGTACCACAATGGAGTCAAATTTAAGCTCCGGGTTCGACACAACCAAAAGATTGTAGGACTGTGTTCTGACAAACGACACAATTGCCGACATCACCACCACAATGAACAAATAGACATATGTTATCTGYGGAATATGGGTAGCATTTCCAGCTGCCGTAGCCATATACGTGGGATCAATTGCCATATCCAATAATGTCTCAAGTGGTTACTAGTGTTGGTGAATATACGTGTGGTGAACTCCAGAGTACTTCATTGCATCTTTGGCCAAATCAGGCCTAARAAAWGATCACTCACACCTAAAAAACAMACAGCATCAGCTTYCATAAAAAAATCTCCAGCTCACCTAAAAAAACCARCACGTGTTAACGCGCGTGGGTACTTTTTTCACATGCCAACGTGCTCCCAAGTTTCACGTGCCYTGWTGGTTTGTTTCTTTGCTGGTTTTTCGTTGTCTTTGCAATCYACGYCCATCGTGCCGATTTTGCGCCCCGGTYSTTCACAAGATACTCCTTTTGAATGTTTGTCAAAAGCCCGACACCGTCTGCGATGTCCAAGACGCCGCAACTGCTGACGCCTGCACAACGTCGGTCCAACCACATCAAGTCCGAGACCCGACGCCGCGAAGAGCTCAGAAACGCCTGTGCCACACTTGCAGACATTGTGCCCACGCTGACGGTGGCTGATGCTCGCTCGGAGCAGATTGTGCTGCAGATGACGGCTCAGTACATCGAGCAGCTGCGCAGCGACAACGTGCGACTGAGGGAGCAGCTGGCTGCTCGAGCGTCTGCGTCAGCACCAGCGCTAGTGTCTGCGCCKGCGGCATTGGGGCCGTCGCCGCAATGACTGCCTCACATATATTTATTTCTCTGCATCTTTCACCTGCTCACTTGCTCCCTTGTTTCCCAGTTCTCTCGCCATGTCTCCTCTTTTCCATTTGAAAAGAGCTGCTTCACATGCATGCATGCATGCATGCGTGTGTGTATATATCTAAACTGTGTACGTTATTGCAATCTCGTTCATGTACATTGGTTATTTCGGAATAGGGTGGGTTTGACACAACCWAAAAGAGCTTWRAAGGGTACTTGTGCTTAAACTAGYGATGCAGGACGATGCGAATGGTTTGGATATACATTCAAAATGGTAGCAGATTGAACTAACAACACGGTACAGTGATTAAAATCCATCACRGTTCAARACACCAKATTGAATCAMGCAGTGCCWAGTTTTGAGCTCCAAAACAAATGAGATTACCATTCTCAAAAGTTGAAAAAATATGAGTGCATTAAGCCAAACCCGGCATGTYTRATACATTTCCAAGGGTCTGCTTTGGAATTTGCAGGAGGATCAAAATGAAAACGCGATTGACGCAAATTGGTTTGGTTTGGTTTGGTTTGTATGACAATCGATACAATAGTTTCCAGCAGCTATATATATATATATCCCAAAACAAGTAGTCATTTTAGTAGTATAAATGACGATGAAATTGAGSAGCGTGATATATAATAGTGTTCGAAGGTTTCATGAACAGCACAATTTGCCAGCATTGACCAAGTCTCAACCAAGATGGTTTTATTCCGTTGATCACCCGATTGATAAGCCTTTTGAAAAAGATTATAAACCCATRGACGAACCRAGCGAGTACATTCCCTTCAATCTGCATGACTCGAATCGGATAGAGAAGGTGTACAAGMAATCAAGCGATCAAAAGATATTCGTCAATGAAGACGGTTTGTTTGAAGTGGATTTGAAGCAATATGTGGTGAAACCTCGGTATTGGAAGGGTTCGTCATTCAGAGTCCGCAGAGGATTGTGGTTTGACAAAGATGGATCTCCCATTGATGAGGGAACCGGCGAAGAATTGGAAAAACTTTATTCAAAGTACAGACCCGATTACTTTTTGCAGAAAGGTAAGGTAGATAAAAATGGCGACAAATATAAGTTGCCAGGACTGAAAATTGAGGTGGATGGACAGCAAAAAWTGGTGTACTTTCAGGAAGGAGGATTGGAGGCTATTGTTCTGAATAAAGGGCAGTTTCAATTGATTCCTAAGTATTTGCTGGAAAATTTCAACCCMGGTGGCCCCATCATGGGAGCTTTGTCAGTCAGACGGGGGTACCAAACTGACAAGAAAAAGGAACAGATCAACAAAGAAAGTAAAGCAAAGTCGGCAGATAARGATGATGAGGGTAGTGTCATGGAAAAGGATTATAGCAATTCGGGGGACAAGGAAGATTCAGTGAATGGCGAAAATCGAGAGGTGGARCATTTGATTTTGTGTATCCATGGAATTGGWCAGAGTTTAAGCCAAAGATACGCACAARTTAACTTTGCMCACGACTGTAATCAATTACGACARCAGATTAAACAGCAGTATAAACATAATGGTGGAGAGGGTAGTTGCAAGATTCAAATCTTGCCTCTTATCTGGAGAAATGARATCAATTTCGGATTAGACGTCCATTTGGGCCAGGGATTGCCTACTCTGGCAAGTGTGACACCACCCGGCTCGGCCCAGTTGAGATCATTAGCAGCCGATGTTGTGTTTGATGTGCTRCTGTACTATGAACCAAAGTGGCGAGAATTGATCTTGAACACGGTTGTATCCCAAGCTCATGATGTTTACAWGAAATATCTGGAGGCCCATCCTGGATGGAATGGAAAGATTTCCATTTTGGGACATTCGTTGGGCTCTTCTATTGCTCTTGACATTGTCGAACAACAGCGACTTGATTTCCCCATACACAAGTTAATCACTTTAGGCTCACCTAATGGGGTGTTTCGGTTATTRAGAGGGACGCCGCTGCGCCTCCCTGGAAAGACCACCATGGCTAATCTATTTTATTCGGAGGATGTGGTGGCATATAGAATAGAACCGCTAGTGAGTCCAACATTGGGTGATRTTGAACCTGGAAATATAGAGAACCCTACCGATCCTCAAGTGATTTTGCACAAATTTGCTGCCTACARGGGTCGTTTAGACTGGGTTCTTCCTTCGCCCACTATGGGACTTGGCATAGGAATAGGGACTTTGGGTCATACCCAATATTGGGAGGATCCAGCAGTTGGAAGTGCTGTGCTGAAAATCTTGGGGGAACACTGAAAAGCCGATATGGGTTCCGAAGCTCAAATCTTCATCCAGATCAGTATTTGCATATTAATTCTTGGCACACAATTCCCRTTTATAAATTTACAAGAATACCGCCGTTTCATCCCCAACTCCAAAATTGGGAGCCAATACTGTATACGTTTATTTTTTTCTTAGATATTTTTCATGCATGCATTTCAGACTAGAAGTCTTTTTTTTTTCGTATCATCCAATACCCCACCACCAATTCGGTATAATTTGTCCACTCCGATCCCCTCAGAAAACCCACAACATTCCTGGTAACAGCAGTGTCATCGCATCCAGTGTTTCTGCTACATATCGGCTCTCGTTTTTTGTCAATGAATAAACCCTCGCTGGCGCTGTGCTTGTTTCGAGCACGCGTATAAAAGGACCACTTTCTGCTGTTTTCTGCTCTCTTTTTCTTTTTCTTTCGCTCGGTAGGGATGATGACTTTAGTTTGCTGTGCACCAGGCTGAGTGCGGGCATGGCTCCGCGGGTGTCTCTAGGGATTCTCGTGGCGCTGCGTCCGTCTTGATAGAACCTTGCCTAAATCTGACCCTTTTCACTGGACTGTACTGTAGATTGTAGATATGGACGATCGAGAGACGTTTGAAGCCTTGAATAATTTTGTGTTTCCCCGGACCCCCACACGCCCAGGCGCCTGCACGCCATGCAAAGAGCCGCATGCGTACCGAGGTTTTGTGTTGAGTCCTGGGGAAAGCACCAGGAGCTTTCAAAACTGCTGCTGCAAAAACCACCAGGATGACAAGGTGGAGCACCGAGTAGACACCCAGCTGGTGTCGCCTACCAACACACAGTTTCCCCAGGCCCAGCTGGAAGACCACCATGCCTCACCGGTGGTGTATCCGCCTGCTCCCATGCAGAGCAGTATTTCATCTCCAACATCTGGAAGACGCCTCTCCTACGGTTCGTTGGCGTGGTCCAAGTATTCCACCTCCAGCTCCGACTCCGCTGCCCCATATACCCCGACTCACTTTTATCACAACAACAACACCAACTTCAAGTTGGATTATCTGGCTATGCGGCAGTCTTCAATAAGTTCAGGGAAAAAATTGGGCCATCGCAGGAGTCTTTCGACCACTATGTCAACCGACTCCGATTCTGGAAGAGCTACCCACAAGTCTGCAAGCTTTCTAAAACCTCCAACCAAATGCCATGGTAGCTACGATCCCAACGTGCCTATGTCCTCGGAGTTCGAAGATAGACGAACCAGTGTAGTGCGATCGTCGAATTCATCATCCACGTCCCATGAATTCACGCTAGGAGAAGCCAACCCAATTAAAATGTCAAAACCTTCCATTGTGTATCTGGTGGAACCCCCAAATAACGACGATATTGACTTGAACATCATCAAAGACTAAATACCCTCTCAACCGTTTACATTCCCTATTTTTTGTTTTGCTTKGTTTTTGTTTTAATTATATTCTGGATACTTAATCTTTKTTGCTTTTGGATAAATCCGTGGACCTTTTTGGTGTCTAGGAATCTTTATGTGCTTGCTCTAACGCTATACGGTTTTTACTCTATATATCGCAGTAAAAGCATTATTAAACTATATATCTACAAAAAAGTCAACAGAGGAAAGAACCAACAAATCAGTTGTTGATAGTTTCTTTCAGACTCTTCAACTGTTTCAAAACTGCAACTTTGGCAGTACCACCAATAGCATCTCTTCTTTCAACGGATTGTTCAAAATTGAATGTTTCAAAAACATCTTGCTCGAATCTTTGGTCAATGTTTTGGAATTGTTCAATAGTCAGCTGRTCGATTCCTGATAAGTCCTGTTCTTCTGCYAGTCTGACACATTCTCCAGATATATGGTGTGTTTCTCTGAATGGAACACCCTTTCTGACCAAATAGTCTGCCAAGTCAGTTGCTAACATGTCCATACTTAAACTTGCAAACATCTTTTTGCTGTTTGGAGTCAGTGTAGATATGACACCAGTTGCAATCAAAATGGAATGTTCTACCGTCAGCATACAATCAAAGAGAGGCTCTTTATCTTCTTGCATATCCTTGTTGTATGTTGAAGGAATGGATTTCAAAGACATCATGAAACCAGACAAGCTACCGAAAACTCTACCGGATTTTCCTCTCAACAGTTCCAGAGAGTCTGGATTTTTCTTCTGAGGCATCAATGAAGAACCAGTTGAATAAGCGTCAGCCAACTTGATGAATCCAAATTCACCACTGGAGTAAATGATCAGGTCCTCACTGAATCTGGAAATGTGGTTCATGAACAACGAGGACCAAAACATTGTTTCCACCACAAAATCTCTGTCTGAAACAGCAGCAAGAGAGTTACCTATGCAGCCATTGAAGCCCAATTCTTGAGATAGAAATTGTCTATCGATTCCGTAGGGGTGACCAGCCAATGCACCACAGCCCAATGGTGAAAAGTTGAGTCTGTCGACGATTTGCTGTAATCTCTTGTAATCTTCTGTGAAATAGGTAGCATACATGCTGATCCAATGCGACCATCTGATTGGTTGTGCTCTTTGTAAATGAGTATAACCAGGCATCAAAATATCTATTTCGTTTTCTCCTCTCTTGATCATGGTTTCGATCAACGTTTTCAAATACCCAAGCAGCTTCTTCAACTCATCTCTAACGTACAATCTCATATCTGTGGCAACTTGATCATTTCTCGATCTACCAGTATGCACCTTACCGGAGATGTTTTTACCTATAATTTCACCTAATCTTCTTTCGTTGGCGGTGTGGATATCTTCATCGCCGTATTTTTCAACAAATTTCCCTTCTTGCCATTCTTGCTTGATCAAAGCAAGACCACGGTGGATTTCACTCAGTTCTTCTTGACTGATCAATCCCAACTTTTCCAATCCCATAGTATAAACTCTTGTTCCTTCCAAGTCCTGTGCGTACATTTTTTTATCATATGGTAATGAGGCATTGTATAAATCCATTAACGGATCGGTGGCACCGGTGAAACGGCCACCCCATAACTTTTGTTCTGATGGTTGTTCTTGGTTGGACATGTTGCTTGYAATGGTAGAAACTAAAACTAAAACAAAAGCAAAAATCTGGAAAAAAGGACTGAATATTTCCCAAAAATTGAAAAAAAATACCTTCCTCTCCTTTTATAATAATTGAATGCCTTGATAATAGTACAAATACTACTTGTTTTGTGAGTCAATTAAGCGCGCTTACCTATTTAGGCAACTCCATCGGTTCGGTTGATTTTCTTGACCTCGACCGACGCACATAACGCTACCATTTACTACAGGAAGCGTACTTGATACCTATAAAGTACAGAATGGATGTATAGTTAGGAAGATGTTATTGTTGTAAAGAGAATGTCAAAGTGTGATTTTGGTTTTGTTTTTAATGAAAAAAAGATTTATAGAAAAAATAACAACTCGAAAAGCCTATTAGAAGCTGAAGCCACCGTTGATTTTGGAATTTGCTYCCATTTTCAATGGCAACATTTTGATCTTGTATATATCCTGGTAAAGAGCTGTATATATCCTAGTAAAAATCTTTATATGATAGCACAGCAGTGTCTGGAAAGTCGACACTGAAASTTCTATATCAATTTTGACTTTTGCCCTGTGTCTCTCATTGATATCAAACTATGGTAGGCGGTGTGACGTTTCATATTCTGATATAAGGAAATCCACAAAAACACACACACTCTATTTACTGCATCTAATTTCACATTTACAACCAAGTACTTTGATTTCYTTTTTGTCGGTTTCTTTTTTTCCATTTCATGAAGTGTTTCTTTACTCATTTTATATCATCAATATGTAGTTCCAATGATCTATTAATGAAAAGCAAATGCTRAATGAATAAACATCGTTAATAATACATTAATTACGCAAAATYATATTTCAGCATTAATGCTACCAATGGAAAKRACGTTCTTATAATAAATCATCATGCAAGTTTGTCTTTCAACATTTAACCTATTTTTGAGCCCAAATTCATCACTACTCAATAAAGAAGCCCACTRATCCAATACATGTRAAAGAKTTCCCTCCCTATTGCGCCCGGCGCCCACTAGTCAAYCTTCCTGTCGGCATAGCCACCAGCCCACGGTCACTTGCTTCCACGTCGATCGACCTCAACATCAACACGACTTTTTCGTTGTACGARAAACGAGTRTGAATGTAGCGAGTCAAGTGTAGCAGAGAAGTTGAAGCGTTACGGTAGAGTGGAATTGAGAAGCAAAGGCGAAGTGTACAATGGCAGAAATAGAGTCTGTATTGCTTATTGGAGGGGCTGGTTTTTTGGGATTGCACTTGATTCAGCAGTTTTGGGAAGAAAGCCCAAGACCGAAAATCCACGTGTTTGATATCCGGCCATTGCCAGAACACATTTCCAAATATTTCAGCTTCGATCCAGCTCAAATACAGGTCCATGTCGGGGATCTGACGTCGGAAGACGATGTCAAAAAGGCCATAAAGGCGTCAAGTCCAAAGGTGATTGTGCATTCGGCATCGCCAGTGCACGGGTTGGGCCAAGAAATCTACGAAAAGGTGAATATCCACGGTACCGCCAATCTGCTGAAATGCGCCAAGGACCTGAAAATCCAGGCTATAGTGTACACGTCTTCGGCGGGAGTGATCTTCAACGGTAACGATGTCCATAACGCCGACGAAACCTGGCCAATACCAGAAGTACCAATGGATGGATACAATGAAACCAAGGCCATTGCCGAAAACATGGTTCTCAAAGCAAATTCCCCTAAGGAGAACTTCTACACCGTTGCGTTGAGACCAGCCGGTATTTTTGGGCCTGGAGACAGACAATTGGTTCCAGGTTTGAGACAGGTGCTTGAAAGAGGCCAAACCAAGTTTCAAGTTGGTGATAATAATAACCTGTTTGACTGGACTTATGCTGGAAATGTCGCCGATTCGCACATCTTAGCAGCTAAGAAGCTGCTGGACCCACAAACAGTCGATTCCGTTGGCGGAGAAACCTTCTTTGTGACTAATGATACTCCTTCTTATTTTTGGACACTGGCAAGAACTGTGTGGAAGGCCGACGGCCATGTCGACAAGTATAACATAGTTCTGAATAGACCAGTTGCTATCTGTGTTGGGTATCTCAGTCAATTCTTCTCCAACTTGTTAGGAAAGGAACCGGGATTGACCCCTTTCAGAGTCAAGATTGTCTGTGCCTACAGATACCACAATATCACCAAGGCAAAAACTATCCTGGGCTATAAACCAAAGGTTGATTTGGAACAAGGTATCAGATATACCTTGGATTGGATGGATGAAACCAACCCAAAATAAGAGAGTCGTGCCATATAATCTAAACTGTAACTATATAATATAGAATCAAGACATTTTTTTTAAGGGAAGCATAACACACATCGTTTGCTCTTTTCATCACCCATGCCCAGATTTTCAAGACATTTGCTATGATATAAATGTTTACATTGAAAAATGTAGACTCTATGGTTTTCACAGGCTTGCTCCAGGCCTAACATCCGATTTCTCCATAATTCGTATGTTTCTTGATTCACATTTTTACCCCACAATGTTTTTCCGCATGCTTCACATTCAACATGATCTGGCGACCAGCCTTTGAGGTTCAGCTTTCGTAAGTCATTCAAACTGATAAAGTTTTCAGCATCGACTAAAGATTCAATGATGGACAGTATTTTCTCATCAGTGGTATATGATGAAAACACTGCGGTGAGCACATTTTTCACATCTCCTAAAGTTGTAACATGGATTGAAGATCCATCTAAAAACCTTTCAAAAATCGTGTTGAAGTCTTTCGAGTCTTCAAGACTTATGTTAATAATGTAAGTGAACTCTGACTGAACCAAAGCCTTGAAAATTTCAACAACTTTTTCATTGGGATTTTCGTTTGTAACCTTTGTCAATAACATAACAGACAACTCAACCAGTTTTAACAAGTAAACTTCACGTCTTCTCCTTCTTTCAACCTTTTCAACCTCTCTATCTTTCATCAACAAATCAATCATTGTGACCATCATTTCTAGATACTTCCATAAACAAGTCTCTAAATCTCTAGAATGATGACAGCTGATACTAGTTGCCGCTGTCTCAAAAACCTTGAAAATTTTATTGAAACAATCATCATATCTTTTACGTCTCAAGTACCACTTAATTTCAAGATCAAACCCTTCCGTACCAAATGACAGTAAAATATCCTCCACCTCTTGGCTTATGGAGTCTAAGCCAAATATGAAGTCTGAGATTCGTTTATCTAAACTTTGTCTTTTGAGTTTGAACTCCTCATTATATCCATCCAAAGGCGTGCTCTGTTCAATTAACTTTTTTTGTTTCATCAAAGTTATCAAATATTCCTTYTGGAGATTCGTATCTAATATAGTTTTTCTGATATCATTTTTACCCTCTTCTGTCAAATTGAAAACCTCTCTCAAGTATTCAAATTTAACTGAACCATTTACAAAATCAACAGCTCTAGTATTGATTTCAGGGGCAATAGTACATACTATCAAAGCAAACTTTTTAGTTTCAACCGTGGCAAAAGTTTCCAAGTTATTTTCAAGCAAGCTGAGAATTTCTAGCTTTTCTGAACTATCGGCCTGTTTTAATGCTAGTGTAAAGTATTCAGAGATGGGCTTCAATAATTTCAAACTGCTAAATTCTTGGGGCGGTAAATCTTGCTTTAATTTCAACCATAACTTTATTACTTTGAAATAAGTTTCATCGGTTTGGTATAATATTAGTAGCACATGATAGTATTTTGCTGCTTCTATTTGTACAATCAGCCCTTCAATGTCAAATGGCTTATAAATTGAGAGTATAGATTGCAAACCGAGCTCACAATCTTCAAACAGCTCTGGATCTTTCTTTTTCAAACAACCGGCTTGACATATTAGTCTTATTATTTCATCACTAGTACCGTCTGAGAGTTGAATGAATTGTGGATACTTGGAGTAATTTCTGGCTATGAAAACTGCAATTCTAACTCTATCAATAAATTCAAGGTCGTATTCATCCTTAATAAAAGTCAACATAATATCAATTATGTATTGTCTATTGATACTCATTTCATAACTTTCGTTGAATATATCTATCTCTTCATTTTCATTAAGTATCTCATCTTCAAATGCTTCATTCAGACATCCACAAAAACTGAGAGAATCGTGACTCAACAGTAAGTGAAGATATGGAAACGTTGGCTGAAACTCATTATCATTCATAATATTTAATGGTGGCGAATCTCTGGGCCAGGAAATTGGGGAGCCTGCAAAAAGGAAATAGTAAATATTTCGTTTGGAGATTCCCAGATATTCATTCTTGATTGGTTTATCTGTTGGATACTGTCGACCAGTCAAAATGTAGGAAATATATGCATAAACATACGAAATGTCTCTTTTCACTAATTCATCCTGTGTTTTATCCAATCCATCTTGTAGCTTTTTATATTCTTTTATCTTATTCATTGCATCCACGATAGGCGTCAAATAATCATTCAATAGAGTTGTCCATATATAACTTTGAATTTCGTTAAGATGATATTGTCTACATAGTTTCATGATAAGATCTATGTCCAATTGCTGAATATCCATTAAACAAATCATTTTCTCCAGGGTATTAAGATCATTTTCTTTATCGTAGTAAATTATCATCTCTTTCAAAATGACAGGAGAAAATGACAAAATTTTCGAATCAAGAATGTAACTTTCAAGCAAACCAAAAAACACAGACTGCTCGGAGATTGTGTATAGTTTTTCAAATAGAAGCTCGTATATGTAGTTAGGTGCATCAATAAGCACACTCACTTTCAAAATCAATGATGTTATGTAACGGAAATCAGAATCAGCAGCATCGTAACTATATTTTATGGAAGATTTGAGTAGCTCTAGAATATGACTTTGCATTAGATTATGTCTACTTAAATTGTCAAAGGGAAGCAAAAGAAGGGATGAATCTTCTGGACCATCGTATTGCCGACTAGCCTCGACCAAGGCGTCAATATAGTTTTTATTTTCCAACTTTTCCAATATAACATCCGCCCAGTTCATGAGACTACCAATGAAAATACCCTTTTCATAGAATAGTACAAGATTTGATTTGATTGTTCTAAAATTTTCGTAATATGACTTTGTAACCATTCTTGATTGGTTATTTTCAAACCTTTTAATGCCTTTGAGTTCCTTCAAAGAAAGATCAATAACTTTTAACACCTTAAGAGTTCTATAATCATGAAACTGAAGTTTTTGTGATTTTGTTAATGACACTAGAACTGTCGAGGTCAGCCATTTTAAGGCTACTATTGATTCTTGGCATTCAATTGTTCTTGTGTTTATTAAATCCAAAGACAAATTTTCTTCATTGAACTCGGTAAGTATTGTTTTAGCTTGTATATCAACAACCTTTATCACATTAGACCAGGAAAATGCTAAGTAAGGTAAATTTTCTAGTAAAGTATCTGTGTTCTTCATCGATGGGAACCATGCACAACAAGCAACTACACCATGTCTTTCATCGATTGATAGTGGTCTAAAAACCTTGGCCTGGGTGTTCAATTCGGGTATAATTGAACTGATCGTAAGAGACTGTGGAGTGATTGCAGCAATGAGACCCATTTTGTCTGTTTGATAAAAGTTGGATCCAACTGGTAGTGCTTGGAAATCCATTACAGTATTACTATAAGTTAGACTGTTCTTTATTAAGGTTTCCAGTTGATAGTCTCCTAGTATTATTTTAGACCTGCAGTAATAACTCAGCAAAGACCGACCTCCATTGTGTAGAAACATCATCCCCTGGTCGTCGGATGATATGAAGGCCGTGTGTCTGGATCCCACAAAGGAGATTCTTCGCACAGGATTGTCTTTCAGATGTGCAACATGAAAATGGCTTCCGTTGAACTTCAATTCATGTGGTGTTACAGGTTTGATTGTTATTATTGGATCTGGCTTAGTTATGTCCCATAGACTGATGTGTCCAGAAGAATATCCCGCACATAAATATGTTGAATCTACCGACATCTCCATCGCCGTGATTCTGTCCACGGAGGAGCTGTGTTTCGATTCAAACTTGTATTTTAAACTCTGGTCATAAGCAAATAGCAGTATATGACTCCGAGTAGTCGATATCACGATGTATTCGTCTGTGACATTTAGAAATATAGCAGTTCCATTTTTGGCTTTAAATTCATCTGTTTGTATTTCTTGTGACAATTTGCTCAACTTTAGCCATTGAACTTGCGAAGACGTTTTCTTATCATTAACCAATGCTTGTGACCCAAAGAGATTCTGTGACAGAGGTTCTGCTATCGATTTACTAGCGTCAGCGCCATGATCGTGTTTTGTGGGGCTCAAACTCCATGACAAGTTGGATATCAACCTCTGATCAAACAACTTTTTCTTATCATTTGGTGACGACACATCTACTGTCACCACTGACCTCAACGGCGACTCCAGCTCCATGAACAATCACAATTGTACTACCGATTGACCTGTCTCAAAAGTATTGTCCCTGGTTATAAACCTCTCTGTAAGCCGTTTTCTTGCTGGAAGCACGCGAACCCCAACGGCGTGAAGGGTGTTTCTGTACGGAACCGAAAGGAAGAATAAGAGTGACAGGATATTCGGAGGGAGAGGACAAGACGGTCTCAAAAATGGAGAATTGGGGAGTGTTGAGCTCCGTGACGAGTTTCCTGGGAAAAGATGTGACTTTTTCACAAGTTGTAGCAGCCAAAAAGGCGCTGCAGGTGTTGGTGGACAACAAGGACACGGTCAAGCCCCTACTTCAGCTATGTCTAGCTTGCGCAGACAACGACGTGTATACCATCAAGGATCTGCTTGCTGAAAATAAAGAGCTTTTGAATCAATTGGATGGAAAAGGACTGACGCCGTTGATATACTCGGTGTGCTTTCATAATAGAGAGTGTGTGGATTTGCTACTGACGTTCAATGTTGATTGTAATGAAGCCGACAATCTGGTGGGCTGGTCTCCATGTATGTGGGCCACTCATTTGGATTACGAAGACATTCTGGAAAGACTGGTGTCTTCAAATGCGGATCCTATGAAAAGAGTGGGCAAAAGCATGAAAAACTCGCTGGATCTGGTCAAACCAGGCTCTAAATGTTACGACTATTTCAAGATACATGGGTATTTAAAAGAAAAGTCGCCTTTGAGTAGTGCAGCAGGGAATTCTGACTTTTACAAAGATAATCAAGTGTTGAAATCTCTGCATGAGGTGTCCATCAATGAAAGCAGATTTGTGGATAATGACCATGTCACTCTCGATGCAAATGTTGAGAAGGTTACGTTCAACTTCAACGCCGTACTCCATAAGCAATATTTGCAATTCACCGACAGAAGTATGAAAGACATTTTGGATTATGTTTTTCATTTGCCAGGAAAGTATCATAATAAGCCTATATATCCGTCATCGATCATATTCCAATGCTTGAGATATGCAGAATATAAACTTCAACGTGGTGATCTTGTCAAGGTTATATCTGACTTGTATCTAACTAAAATAAGAAGTGTGACGGGCACCAAAAGTGGTGTGGTGCAATTTGAAGGTGAAAAGGAAAGAAAAGAAAGAGAAAAAAGAAAAAAGAAGGAGAAAGATACGACACCGGATCCTCCTGTTGTTGATATCGTCACAATTGGATACTGGATCTCTGCTCTGAATCATTTCTACTATTTTCTTATTCGTGACAGTGCATGTAACTTTCTAACAAAGTATCCAGAGCTGCTGCAGAATCTTATTTCATGTTTACAATCGTTGATTTCAAAACTGTCGTTCACCTTGAATGCCCGGTTGGAACCATTGATCGAGCCATGCATGCTAGAGTATAATAGTGTGCCTGACATGAAGGTTGTTTATCAGAATGAATGGAAGATTTTCAAAAATAAAACCGAAAAAACGAAAACTTCGTACGAAGAAATCATTGACATGCTATATCCACCCTCATACATGGAACAGATGAAACCATCGCCTCTAAAGGTGATTCAAACTTTGGGCGGGCTGCTTTATGTTCTTGAGCTATTCTACATAAGTGATGTGATCAAGCAGCAATGTTTCAGCGCAGTTCTATATTTCATTGGATGTGAGATTTACAATAAAATTCTAGCAACTAAAAAATACAACTCAAGAGTCAAAGGGATGGAGATTCGACTCAATTTGTCATATTTGCAGGATTGGTTACGTACCAATAATTTACAACCATTCATCAACGAACAAAACCATGTCGATGAGATTTTCACCTGGTCTGGTGATGGATTTCCTGATAATCTTTGTCAAAAGGAGCCGGGTTATCTGACGAATGTGTGTAGATTTGATGGCAACTCACGAGATCCATTTGATGCTACCTATTATATGAACCCATTGTTCAAAATAGGACAATTTTGTCTTTCGCCGGTGACCGAGCTTGCCGAATGGCTTCAAATATTATCTGGGGTTCGGGATGTGGAATCATTGACCGATGTCATCGACAAGTTTGATATCATTCCGTCTTCTGCCATGGTGCAATGTATTAGAAATTATCAGTACGAAGTTGACGAGAAGAAGTTCTCCAAAAGTCTGAAAAAATGGTTGAAGGAAAATCCAAGAAATGAAGATGATGATTATTTAAGACAACATGGTATGTTTTTCAGGTCCGAAAACAAGTTGGTGATGAACCACAACCAAGCTTTTCCTGTCACTTTGCCCAAGCTAGTGCAGTTGCTACATCAATACGGGGCGGATTTTTCCCATGTCGACGCTTCTAAGTTGATGATGAATCAACCAAATATCCCACTGGACATTCGTGATGACATTGAGACCATGGTGGATGAAAATGACAATGATGAATACAGTGATATCGACTCCGATGCCCAGACTGATGGTGAGAATCGTCACGACAGCAACGAGATCGAATCTTCTTCCGACAACGATGAACTTGTACATAGCAGCGACCAAGAGACTGGAATTGTCCAAGACGAAGTCGTGCAAAATGCGTACGACGATGTTTGGGCTGCTGATAGAACCGCCCAGAATGCTACCCAAGAACCCCTTTCTCATGGTGACCAGCTGTTTACCGAGATACCTACACCCACTACGGCAGCCCACAAGGGCAATACAGCCTGGCAAGACGAAACCAATCCCTGGGCATGATCATCCACCGGGTTTCACAAGCTACATGTACATTATGTATGTATCTACATATATATATAGAGAGAGAGATAGAGAGAGAGATCTATAAAGCGCAGCCATGACAGATTCCTACACTTTATGTACTTTGCCTTCATTTTGTTGATACAGCATGTCGCTAGGTAGCGAGCAGGATCAGCATATGCGGTGGAGTTTTTGTTGTACATGTTACACCCACAAAGTTATCTTTATTCTACGGGTCAGTAACGAACTTTGCTGTTGCACCTCTTCAAGCATGGACGACACGGGTCTTTATTCTAGTCATTCGTCCACACGACAAGTGGACGAAAGCGACATTGACAGGGTGCCGTCGTTGCGGCCAGCTCGCACTCACGACTGTATAATGGGAATGACCTTTGCCAATTTCAACCAGGATTACAGCTGTATTTCGGTGGGATACGAGAACGGGTTAAGGGTGTACAACTGTGAACCGTTCAATCAATGTTATGAAAGAGTCGATGGGTCCATCAGCATTGTTGAGATGCTGTTCAGTTCCTCGTTGCTGGCGGTGGTAGGTACGGGTGAAAATGCAGCGTTATCGCCTCGGAGACTGAAGATCATTAACACAAAGAGAAACACCACTATTTGTGAGCTGACGTTTCCTAGTTCGATCTTGTCGGTCAAAATGAACAAGGAGAGGCTTGTGGTGGTGTTGGAAGAAATCATCTACATATATGACATCACCAGCATGAGGTTGTTGCACACGGTGGAGATGCCATCCAACCCTAGTGGATTAGTGGCGCTGAGTACTGAGACCCACAACAACTATCTTGCGTATCCGTCGCCTCAGAAAACAAGCAAAAACATAAATAACCAAGGTCAGCCAAGCATCGATGTCACCGGTGTCAATGGGCCACATGCGATCAACGGCAAGTCCGTGGAAGACGGTGGTTTGCACGACTCCCTGATCCAGAACGTGCGGAACGGAGATATTGTGATCTTTGACTGCAAGTCACTGCAACCCATAACTGTGATTGATGCCCATAAAACACAACTGGCAGCAATGACTTTCAGTCGTGATGGTACCCTATTGGCCACGGCTAGTGACAAAGGTACAATTGTACGTGTATTTTCTGTTGAAACAGGTGTCAAACTGTACCAATTCCGAAGAGGTACATACAACACACGAATATACTCTCTAGCTTTTAGTCCAAGCAACATGTTTTTAGTCGCTAGTAGTGCAACTGGGACGGTCCATGTGTTCAGGCTTGGAGAAGAGGAGGCCAAAAACACTGTAATCAAAAGAAGCAACGGATCGTCGGGGTGGTTGAAGACCAAAAAAGACATCAATGATAAGAATATCGAGGCCGCAAGACAGACGGAGCTGGACAAAATGATGAGAAATCGAAAAGCCAAGCTGGATAGCATGGAGGTTGACGAGGCTTTGGCTAGCAGGGAAGGTTCGAAAAGTAGCGGTCATGAAAACACTGAAATTGATGAACTAAATGAACCATTTGATGACATGAGACTTCACTCTGATTCCGAGGATGATATGGATGCACCCGACCTAGACGCCGCACATGGTGACGATGATGAAGAACAAGAGGATGCCTTTGAACATGAAGACGAGCTACACCCTTTACCTACGGATATATCCATGAATAGCTCTGTAACGGGGGCCAGTTCTGTCCATTCAAGTAATTCACTTGGAGAGAGTGCGTCGCAGCCCGTAGTTGATTCCAACCGACGTTCTGTTGCCAGAATGCTTCGTAGGACCTCCCAAAGCTTAGGACGAAAAGCGGCAGAAAAAATGGGCACCTATCTGCCTCCTAAATTTTCTTCCATCCTGGAGCCCAACAGACACTTTGCATCATTCAAAATACCCAATAGTAAGGATACCATGACCATTGTCGGTGTGCTTGAAACGCCCATCATGACGGTTGGGACGCCACCGGCATTGGACACCTCCGAAGACAATTTCCAGCCTCCCTCTGCACTGTGTGATGACCAGACAAGTCTTGCCAGTGGAACTTCTGCGCTGTCGTCACGTCGTCGAACAGGAATGCAGATACAGTTTGTAGTTGTTTCTTCCGATGGGGGGTTCTACATCTACAGTCTCGATCCAAGACGTGGGGGCGATTGTGTTTTGCAAGAGCAGTACAGTCTTCTGGGCTAGTCAACAATCTGCCCAGTGTATCAGATGCTCGAGTGTGATTTATTTACAAATCTTGTTTGGAAACCGGTTTGTATATTTCCCTGTATAACTTGTTCGATTCCATATATATTTATATTTATACGCGTGGTCCACTCTCCGGTGTATGCTAGTGGCTCCGTGATCTACATCATTTTCTGCTACCCGAATTCTACAAGCATTAAAATGCGTTTGGGTTCGTCGGAATTTGGTACCATCCATCTAACACAGACAGACACTTCTCTCTCTGCCCCATTCCAATCATAGACAGCAGATCGCCGGAGAATTCTCCGCAGAATTCGCCGCTGTCTTTCCGATGATCGGCCCCCACTCCATCCATCACGAAATGTGGGCCGTTATGATCACGGAAAAACTGGCCACCAGCAGATTTTCCGAGGGTGAAGAGCGAGCATTAATTGTGTGGAGAAAAAGAACTGAAGGTTTGTTCTTTTGAGGTGTGGAGATAGTTACTTCAGAAAGGAGGGGTGTGTATTTGTGTGGACAAGACGATGCCAAAAAGTAAAAAGTCATCGATTCCACTGTTTGACATCCGTATCCACACGGCAGATGCGGACACGATTTTGCTCAAGGGCCCGCCAGGCAGCGCCGGCCCGTCTCTGCTTTCGGGCTCCATTGCCATTTCCACGACGGAATCCATCAGCGTCAAGAAAATGAAGCTGAAGCTGTATGCGACCATGAACTTCCACTGGGATGATAAATTTCACTCGTCGAAAGGTCAGGTGTACACCCGGCCATTCAAGTTTGTCAAGATGATCTACTGTTTTGAGTGGGACCCAATAAACCTGGAGCGATTCTTCCACACGCACGACCCACTCAGCTCGTCGTTTGTGTCCAGAACCTCGTCAACCAACAGTCTGGAAAATCTGCAGAATAATGTGGGCTTCACCACGGGGACGTTGACCAGATCCAACCCTGGATCCGGAACAAATTTGAAAGCACTAAACTCAACAACCACTGTGCATTCCTTGGCACATAACAACTCGTCCTCCAATCTGACACTCAGTCAGTCGATCCATAAAAAGTCGGCGTCAAATCTCTCTTCTAAAAACCTGGCGGCATTGTCGACAATATCGGGCGAGTCGGTGGTGCTGCATCCAGGAAATTACGAGTTTCCGTTCCAAATAGTGTTGGACGGTGACATTCCCGAATCTATATCGCATCATCCATGCTGCGACCTAACATACAAGTTGCAATGTTCTATCGAGAGGGGAAGGTTTTCCAACCCAATAATAACCCGAAAATTGCTACATGTCGTTAGAACACTGGCTGCTGATAATCCAGAATTATCTGAAACTATAGCTGTCGACAATACCTGGCCTGGTAAAGTCGATTATACAATCAGTGTTCCAGCAAAGGCTGTGGCTATAGGGTCTTCATTCAGAGTATCAATAGATATGCAACCGCTGGCTAAAGGCTTGCGACTGGGCTCCATCAAGATTAAGTTGGTTGAACTGGGCTCTTTTTCCACGCTAACTTCCCAGCACACGGAAGAAAACTCACTGTCAACCAAACACATAGCCAAAGTTACAACTAATGCTGATGGGGTAGATATCTGGTCGGACGATGTGGCAGTTGATGCGGAAGGTGTGTTTTACAGAGCCCATAATATGGTTTTGTCGACAGACAGATGGCAAATAAACACTACTTTTCAATTGCCTCCTTCTTTAGAAAAGGTTACGCAAGATTTGGACATCTTGAACTTGTGTAAAATTAGACACAAACTCAAGTTTTCAATTGGCTTAATCAATATTGATGGCCATGTTTCGGAACTGAGAGCAACATTGCCTCTCACTATTTTCATCAGTCCGTTTATTCCTGTGAAAACCAGAACTTTAGATAGCTATGAGGATCCCTTTTTGAACTCCAATTTTGATGATGTCACAATACCAACTAATGGAAATATTCTATTCAGAAATAAAGATATCAGTGCAGAATTGTTACATGAACTTCATTCAACACAGCTTCACCACAATGATGTCAATGAAGTGGAGCATGATGAATCCTTGCCCAATGCTAACATCAACACACAGGATCTTATGGCCCCACCAAATTATGATGATAGAGTTTTTGACTGTGTTTTTGATGCAGAAGCAATGAGAACTAATGCAATTGATGATCAGAATAACCTAAGACCAAGTTCATCACTGTTGAATACACCTACTTCGTCCCGTCGTACATCCCGTGTTCATACACGTACTGCAAATACTGCCAATAACTCAGATGATGAAATGGATTTGTCAGATTTGAATTTAATGAAAAGTAGACTCAGCAGACGAAATAGTGCAAATTATTCCAATCACATACACAGTACTAGATCATCTGTGTCTCACCACAAAAGACCAGTTTTCAACTTTTCCGGGGATGATGATGACGATGATGATGATGACGACGATGACGACGATGAAGGTGATGATGAAGGTGATAATGAGGAAAATGGGGGTAATGGTAATAATATTGTCAATAAAGATAAAAATATCAACAATAATGATGAGAATGGTACTGATGATGTTGCTGTTAGTTGTCGAACAGGAAAGAAGTCTGATGATTCGGCTTCGTTAGTCAATGACACAGTCGGTAGCAGTAAGACACATACATCTTCATCACCAACAAAATCAACACATGAAACATCTGCTTCGTCGGGCATGAAATTTGATAATCAATTTCATTCACATTCGACGGGTCCATTACCGACTATCCATCAAAATGTGATTTCTGGACCGGCTTTCAATACGGGAGAGAGGATGACCATAAGTGCAATGCCTAGCTCCAATGTAATAATATCACCAGGTAATCTGACACCGGTCCAACATTTATCAAGGGCAACATCGTTTATTGGCAATCCCCAAAGCGCTTTACCTTCTAGTCTATCTAATGAAAAGTCAAAATCAATGAGTGACATCAACTGGAATGATTTAATGAAACCACCAACATATGATGAGGCAGTGCATTCGAATGCATCTATTCATGATTTGACACCAGTTTACCACGCATCCGAGAATGATCTTAAGGGCAATTTGCATCTATTGGATTCTAGGTTGCAGAATTTGAGAATATCCAGAATGAGTAATCAAGATGCTGGTATTTCTCATCCGATTAGCCACCATGGTTCGACAATCTCAGTACCATCTACGGTACATAAGTCCAATCTTAAGAGAGCAAATTTTGGACACTCTTTATTAAATATTTCACACGCTATGCAACCAAACTATGGATCACAATCTTCACCTTCAATGTTGAAAAGAAATATCAAATCGGCCACGGGGTCCACCACTTCGGTTCCTGTATTAACTCACATGACTAACCCATCCAGCCATTCTCATTTCAATTCTCATCATCCTAAATTTGAGTTTGGTTCGCCAAACAGAAGTGTCGCAAGTACTCCGGGAGCAAATGCAATGGCACCATCCGAATCCGAAGGATATTTTTCCCAGCATGTTGCAGATGAAGGCCTTGATTTAACTTCGAGTCATTCCTCCGTTTCAAGCAAAAAGCCGACTTTGCTATCCCGGAAAAGCAGTGGATTTTTGTCCAGCTTACATTTCTCCAAAAACTGAGTTATGGAACAGCATAGATCATGATTATTACATGGCAATGCTTTTGATAAGAATAACGTAGATTTATAAAGGTTATAGGTTTGATAAAGGTCATCATAGAGTTTATTTATGCACCGTGTTCAACAAAGAATTCAACTTGCAAGATTGAATCCCAACGTGGTTAGATAATCAAAATGCCAAAATAAATAGGCCATCATCATCAACAAGAAAACACTGCTGAATTTGAATGCAATCAAATAAGGAAGGTATATAGTAAGTGTGAATATGACACCAAAGAAATAAAAGAGAGTACTCAAGATAAAGTACGTGGAGTTCGGAGCTTCCCAATATTCATCAACAACTGTGGGGGCTGCCATCAAAGAGGCTGGTATATTTTTGCTTTTTATCTGTGTAGTTTTGGTTTGCGATTTTGTAAAGGATGTGTCAAGTTGGGTTTTTTTTCTCAAAGATTTGAATGATAACGAGTTGAAATCATCCAATTGGTCTTGATTGAAAAGTCTGTTGTTCAGGGAATTTGTACTTGAAGATTTCACACCTTTATAGAAATTGCTTCGTTGTTGCGATTTTGGCATGTGCTCAAATAAATTTGTATAAGAATTCCCAATCACCATCGAATTTGGTCTTTTGAGAATTGGTGCTGGAAACCCTTCTGAGGTTTGTTGATTATGGCTTGAGTAAGCTGGGTCTGAGTAGGGATCAGTCGATACGGTAGCAAGGGGAGATTTATCCGGGGAAGACGATTTTCTCTTTGGAAACTTGACAAAGGAATAAATGGAGTCCAGAGATTTCCTGAACTCCTTGTGTACTCTGGTTTTRGAATGGGAGTAGCTCGGTTCATGAGCAGTATGGGAATGTAAATTCTGGACACTTGAAAAAAGTCGGGTTTTGTAGAACGAGTGTTTTGGGGTTTCCGAAGAGGGTATTACGAGCTCTATTGAGGAGATGTCAAACGACACRGAATGTCCTTGTTTTGAGCTTTGAYTGAAAGTRAATTTGTGAGCTGTTTTTGGACCTGTTGGGGGCGATTCCAAGGTATGTCGTTTTTCTGTGTCTAGCGATGTTGAGGCCGAAGTGGAAGGAGATAATCGGGTCTCGTCCATACGACCTCTCAATCTTGASCGTGTGTTGGCYTTGTGCTGTATTTCTTGCATCGATGARTCGTACGGCGAGTTTAGAATCTCGCTGTCMAGAATGTGTGACACGTCCATGGGTTCATTTTCTAGTTCCAGCCCGCTATTCCGGCTGCTACGTTCATGTCGGGAAAACGACAACCGTTTCCGGAGACTGGAACTTTTTCGCCGGATCAACGTAATCGGGCCAGCCATAATCGGTCAAAATGTACCTACGTTGTTGTTACCAATCACCGTGTGCGTCCACAACCACAAATAAAAACTATCAAAACTTTTCTAAAATTTTCAACCTTCGACATTTTCACAATATGTCAATTCTGTTTATAATAGTCAATACGAACCGCTACTTTTCTCGTTCCGCCTAAAAGCACCGACCGCTTCCGCGTAGCATGTCGTGTCGCGTCGCGTCGTTTCGTGCAATAAGAACAAATAAACAAAAAACGCACCCGGCGCTCTGCACTGAAGGCAAAAAAATTCCCCCTTTGGGAAGAATGTATAAAAATCACAGAAAGAGCAACGACTTGCCGTTTCGGGCATCATATCTATATTCTGGGCGCRAAGCAAKGCTTTTGCCKTTTTGGGAATTGATGTGTTTCTTTACATGGCTCGATTAGAGTATAAAAAGGAAGCTGTGTCTCAATTGCAAGGGGCAAAAATGGATACGTCCAAGTTACAGTGTCGTGACAATACAAGTGAGACAGAATGTCAATGCCAGAACCGTTTTTTCCCAGCAACCAGTTGCAGAGCTCAGCCTGGAACACCACCGCAGGCGGGCCCAACGGTGCAGGGAGTCCTCGGGGCACTACGGGCTCAGCTAACTTGAATGGACACGCCAACATGGACATCTGGAACAGCAACAGTGGCGCTCTCTCCACTGTCTCGGGACACGACACTAACTCGCTCGTATCCAACTATGACCCGGTGTCGTCGTATACAGGCTCGATGGCGAGTCCTGTGGACTACAAGTCCAAGTTCAAAATGGACCCGCTCGCCTACCAAATGTTGCAACTGTCCACCAATGACGCTRCCTCGCAGATGGTGACCACCCCCTCCATGATGCAGAACTCGTATTTCAATAATTCCAATGTTAGCTACAACCGTCAAATCAAGGATGCTKCCAAGCMAAATAATGACAATCTCTCGCTGTACAATGTCAATGGRAGCTCCAGCAACACYGCCACWAACTCTTGGTCAAACAACAATGCTTATACCAACTATTTAATGCAACAACAAACAATGGAGGAGCAACAAAATCGCCACCATCARTCAGTTCAGCAGCAGCARCARCAACAACAACAACAACAGCAACAGCAATCCTCCCCTCATCAAAACTCGTTCAGTGGCCAGGGTAATATGAAATTCTTTAACAAACAAAGCTCTCAACCTAATCAGTATGTTCATTCGCCTACAAATAATATTCCAACTACTTCTAATGTAAATTCAAAAGCAGATAATTCAGGGGGTTCCAAAACTTTTGCACCATCCAACGAATCAGCAGCCTTAAGATTATCCCAATCAAATTCAAGCACAGCTAATGATCCTAATGAAACTGAAAATTATAAAACTCAACTTCAAATTAAGGATATCATCATCTCAAAGCTTGAACTTGAATTGAACAAATCAAAAGACTTTARAAACACAATCTTAAAGACTCAAAAAGATTCAAATGGAAATTTTGAAATTCCTAAAAATTACGAAGAATTATATCATAAGTTAGTTGAAAAAATTAATTTAACTGAGGCAGAATTGAACGATACAAAAATGAGRCTTGAATCTCTAGTTACTGCAATTACCATGAATCCAAATCCCGCCACCTAYAAAAATGGTAGATACGATGAAGAGGAAATYTCCCATAAAATTATTTCRAAACTAAAAATGTTAACTGAAGAAAATGATGAATTATCAAAAATGGTCAGTTATGGTAAGTCAAAGGAAAAGGATATTGAAATATCTTTACTAAGAAAACAAAATAACGACCTTTTGGAAAAAATTGCAAAACTTGAAAATACATTGAGTGACAAAAAATAACTTGTTTCATTAAATACAATATACAAAAAATGGAAGAAAAAAACATTACTATATTTACTTTAATGAACTTTTGGATTATTTTTGAACACAGTTTCATTTTACAGTATTTTTTTTTTTTATTATATCCCCTTAGACTCTTTGCAAACTTCTATCAACAGAATCATCAGTGATGGATTAACTTTACTATGTTTTGACTTTATTTCAACTTCCTTAGAAGCCTTTGCTCAGTTGACAAACTATGCTAACTTTTTGTTTTTAAGATTAATACCATTTAATTATACTAGTATATATAATATATATCCTTGGTACGTTTTATAATCGCTATAATACCACTACTAATGCTAAAGATTGTTGACTTTCAGAAAATCATCWTCTTCATGGTGCAGTTCTTTTGTACAAATATAGATAACCACTCTTCTCTAACTCTTTCAAACTGAACTCAGTTGCTAGAACAACTTTTTCATCATTAAATAGCACCCATTTCGTTTCGTTTCCAATCTCTTTTTTTATAAAAGCCACATAATGACCAGAGTGAACACTAGTGCCCTTATGACAGACGACACCCAGAAGTTCGTACTCGGGGTTCTTTGATTGACTCTCTAAGACTAGCTGTTCAATATATTTCTTAGGGTCTACTTCTGTGCCAGGCTGTTTTACCTCTTCAAGAATACCATYGTCATCGGGGTTATTGAAAAGCCATTCAACTGCAGCTTCAACATTTCCATTGTTCAGAATAAGTGCCTTTTTGGACACCAAATCTGCAAAACCCATCGACATCAAAGACGTGAGTTTTTCCTCATCGACTGTGGTCGAGCTTTTTTCCACATTGGATGGTACAACAAAGGGCTTGTTGATTGATGGGTCTTCCATGTGTTCAAATAACCAATTCATTGCAATTTCGGCACTTGTATTTCCAGTCGCATAGAGAGCATGTTTGGCTTGGTTTTCTGGGAATCCCATTTGTAATAAATTGTTCAATGATTCCATGTCAAAAGAAAACTCATTTGGTTCTGCTGTTTCCTCTTCTTGTGGTAATACTGTCTCTGAGCTCAAAACACCTTCGCTACGATACGCCAGTAAACTCAATGTTGGTTCAAATTCTATAGGAGCTGCTATTTTTGTAGGAACCCAGTTCTCAAGTTGAATACGTTGTGGGTTGACCACCATATACTCGGGGTAGCTGGCTAATCCCTGTGYCTTAATTGCTTTCTCTTGGGATTTACAGTGAGGGCAATTGTATTCGAAAGGTTCAGCAATATTCCAGCTKTTGAAACATTCCTCCATTTTCAGAGGTTTGTATGTCTTATTTCCGTCTTGATCAGTTTCAGAAATTTCAGAATTCAAAGGTACAGTCAATGAATTCACCAGCTCCTTATTGGTTCTGACGCCATTACATTTGAGGCATTTAATTTTATCTTCAATCACAAACTTCAAGGCATTTATAGGTGACTGATCAAGTTTACCAAAAATGTTCTGACTCTCAATTTTATCAAGCATGAAAGTCCAGAATTCAAATGCATCTTGTTGGAGCATTGTACTAAATTCAGGGTGACCCTCGCCAATYAAGGATTTGAAGCCAGAAGGTTTGATACCTCTTTGATACTTGATCGTTTCAGTTGTTGAATCATCCGGAACGGAGTATCTTCCCGATTCTAAACCATCGCCCACTTTAAATAACTGTGTCTCTAGATCTTCATAGGGTTTCAAGTTTCCCAAAATTTTGTCGAGCGGTAKTCCTCCAGGGTTGACGAAGGCGTCCTTGAACGGAGCGATAGCAAATAACAGTTGAAGGGCGGAAGCCAGGTAGCAGGAGTTTCCCAGATTCTTGAAACCTGTCAACCCTTTTCCAAAAACTGGTTTCAATTTTTYACCATCGTCTTCCATTTTGAAGTCCCACTGAATATTTTGCTCGATTTGTAGTTCCGTCAATGACTTTTCGGTCCTGATGAATTTTGTAATATCAATACCGAATGTCTTCAAATATTTATCCAAATTAGGGACCTTGACTTCGTCATTACAAGTATAACAGTAGCAATCTGCGATATCCGTGGATAATGACCCCAACTTAACTGCCACACAGTGATCATTCATTTTGGCTTGATGTTCCATAGCATGAGAGTGGCCTGGAACTCCACCAAACTGACTTCTACCACATCCCAAATTACCACAAGAAAGACATATCCATAAATTCTCATGAAGCTCACAGTTCGAGCATTGTTGTAGCTGTAGACCGTCTATTGTTTCCTGTGAAATAGAGGAGGAATGTCTACACGGTTTGATTTCTTGTTCCCACGACATGATCTCCTCTTTTTTCTCAACCGAGGTGTATCTAAGTAAAGCCTCAATTGCCTCTGTAATTTTCAGTGGTAATTCTGGATTAGGATAGGGGACGGTCGTATTACTATCGTTCAAATAAACTGAGCATTTTGTCTCATATAATTCATCTTCGGTTTTCTCCTTTATCTCCAATTTCAACATTTTTTGAGGCTGTTCTTCATCTTTCAAAATTCTCTTTACTTTTTTATAGTTCATGAATATTGAATGACCGTAAAACTCGCTATGCATYTGGGTGTACTKTAATTCACCTCTAACAAAGGCTTGGTGGCATTTCAGACAAATGTCCAATCCCTCAGGGTCGAGAGCTGTATCAAACGAGAACATACAATCATCTTTGAACACTTTAGAAAAGGCGTTAGGTATTTCCACCTGCTCCAGGTCTATCTTCTCAATTAAATCCATCTATAGTAYAAGAGAACCAAACATTTTTGCCCCTCAATAGCTGTTTGGGATTGAAGATTTCAGTCTTGTATGCATGCAAGCTCTCGCGGCCGCAATCACTATTCAGCACTAATTTTGCTGGGAAGCTTCGCTGTCTCCCTAGAAACTTTCACTGAGACAAACTGCTGACTGCGAAATATGATGGGAAGGTATGGTTTTCCTGTACCATGAAACTGTTTTTTGCTCTACTTATAACACTGACGYTGTTATTATSATGYGAAGAAAAAGGTTAAAGCATTGGTTGTGTAAGATTTTCAATGTTTGTAGGATCTGTGCAACGCRGTAATATTAGATCGGTATGAGGGTAGCCAGCTCCAAGTCTAGAGTTGAAAATATAGCTAGACAGTATTTGCCAGAAAAAACAACAATCTTCCAGTCTGAACATATCAATTGCATTTTAGCACTAGCTAAAAAAACCCTGACTAAAAGAACACCCCCTATCTTATTTATAACGCATTAGCAGGAATTACCGTGTCTTCGTCGGTATCTTCAGCGGGAACATACGGGATTTTATTTCTGTCCTTTCTTGCTTCAATTCGTTCTTCAGCAGCAATTGCTTCAACATTTTGCAGAAACTCATGTTCATCATCATTATCAGGATCTTCCGTAAGATCGATGTAAATTTTCCCTTCATCCTTCTCATTTCTCAAAGGATTCGTCTCTGRTATATCTGCTATGCTATAAGGTATACTACTAGGAACTTGAATGGTTTGTTGCGAAAGAGTATCGTCGGATCCACAAGACATTTCTGTGTCAGAATCAAT
This sequence comes from Pichia sorboxylosa, assembly GCA_001599115.1. NCBI lineage: Eukaryota > Fungi > Ascomycota > Pichiomycetes > Pichiales > Pichiaceae > Pichia > Pichia sorboxylosa. The sequence continues at coordinate 542,882 of BCGC01000004.1, read as the reverse complement.
ATCGATAATTTCAACTGGAAGTGTGGTTACTTTGGATGTTTCAGTATGTAGTGGGACGTCTGCTTTCGTGCTGCAAACAGTATGGATGATGTTTCTACCAAGCTCTGCCTCGTCAASCTCAACAGAAAATTCGTCATCATCATGTTTACTTTCGTTAATTCTTTGCGATAGAACTTTTTCAGCTGGTATCAATTGGTTCTCCATAACATCAGAGTAAGTTTCAGATCCACTGAAAGTATCGTCAGCCATCTGAATATCTTTTGGTGCCATTAATGCATCCAAATAATCAATKTCATCATCATCATCATCATCATCATCAATACCTTCCCGTGTTTCAGGCCCTTTTGGGGGCTCTAATAATGTAGTATTTTGATCCATCAGGCTGAGACCTCTTTTTACTGCTTTCTCGGTATTCATTTTAAGTGAATTTGAGGTCTCAAATATTGACCTTTTCAAAGGTTTTGGGTCTTCAATCTCAAGCACACGAGAAACTTCAGCATCTTCAACATCACTTAAAATACTAAGTTCAATTTTTTCACTAATCTTTGATGTATTCATTTCTTCTACTGATAACTTCATTTTTTTTGAAGGAGATGTGTTAATAATTGGTGTATTGGAGTTGGGCCGTTTGAGATAAGCTTTAGTCATTAGAGGATTTGTCTCCGCTGTCTTGGTAAAATCTTTTCCATGTTTGTGCAACTTAATTGGAGATTTCTGCAGATTATCCAAAGTACTTGACTGTTGTGCTTGTTTTTTAGGTGATTTTTTTCTTGGCGATTTCGTTGCAGCCTTTTTTTGGAATTCTTGATATAATTCTTTTGATATTTTGGCTCGTTCAAACATGTATTTTGGAATCCACTGACCTTTGAAGCTTTCATTGACAGGATTTAGATTTTCATCTGTCAGATTTGGTAAATCAATGAATTTCGCAAATATTTTTCTTGTCTTTAATCTAACATCATAGAATTTGTAACGGTATGAATTCCCCAAAACATTTATAGTTTCTATTTTTTCTTTGTTAAGATAAATATCTTCATCAATCTTCAGATCCAATTCATGGGCCAATTCAATAAATCTCCACAAATAGCTGTCACCAAGCACATCAACAATATATTCTTTTCCGTCTTTCTTAGAGGTTCTAGSTCTCAAGATGCTAGCTAATGAAACATAGTCAAGTTTTCTGAAACAATCCAGAAGGTCCAAGTTTTTATTACTAGCAACCTCCAACTCATTGCATTCTCCATTTATAAAGACGCACGTGGTATCATTCAATGTGTCATTATCTCCTCTGTATACTTTTGACTTTGCAGAAGAAAACATTATTATGCTGTTTTTTTGTGGGAAATGGGGTAGTGTAATAAGAAAAGGGGAATTATACTCCAGTTCGGCCCAATTCGTTTTGAAGGGTTTAAATTTGAATAACTTTTTTGAATAGAGAGGGTAGAAGTGATTTGCTATGATGAAATCAGATGGGAAGCTTTCATCTTCGTTTGAATTTATGAAGAAGTTTTCATTATATTGACGTCCAAAAACTTTTGAAGATTCACGATAACAAAACACGAAAAGCTGATCGGCATAACATTTCAACTTTTTTCTTCTCTCTGATGATKTATAAGGCATTATGCYTTGTGTGTACTCTTCAACRTCTCTACTCACGTAAATGTCTTTCAATTGTTCAACAAAACTGTGATTTGGATAAAGCGCCAACTTCCATGAATTGACATTACCCATATGAGTCACTCCTTTAGTRTAATCATCACCGCTAATTAGAGCCAAAAATTTGATTTTATCAGCAGACAAGCCTAATTCTTGCAAGTGTTGCATTGTTACAAGGGTTATATGAAATTGAGGGGAAGCYTTTGAACTGTTTGCGGTAACGGGAAGATCGTCCAGAGACTTGGAGAAATTGCGTAACAGGACCTGACATCCGTATGCAAATCCATCACCATCATTGGAAATGACTGAATCTATTATACCTGCATTTGATAATCTAGCCAACTCAATTTCGGCATCACCTGGAGCAAAAATATATGAGATATTCCATTGATCCAATAATTTGATAATCTGTTGTACAAGCGGTTTTTGGTGTTGGCAGTGTATTCCTTTGTCTATGCTTTCAATGCAAGCATTATAATATACTTCAAAATCCTTCAATTGAGTTTTATCGGGATTGGGCCGATTCCAACGATCTTTGGATAGCTTCAGGTTTCCATCAAACACCAACACGAAACTTACATTYAACTGTATCAATAACCTCAGTTTCGAACCTAGATCGCACAAGATGTTTGATATTTCAGGCTGCGACTCCAGTTTCCCCATTTCTGCTCCCACGGCAAACAACCATTGTGCCACATCAATTCCAATCCGAGGACTTCTGCCTTGTTGGATATTGAAATGATGCACGTAATCTGCAAACTTCATCCGCTGTTTAGCAAGATCAAGATACTTGCCCAATTCCTTCCAGAATCCATTTATTGTCATATATAATGGTGCATACACAAATACTTGTTACCCACAGGTTTCTCCTGTCTATACTTATGATCTGTCAAGGTCTACGGATGAGRAACAGAGCACGATGTTGAAGCAATATGAGCCTAGCAAGTAGATCAAAAGCACTTTTTGAAACATGAGCTCGCTGAGGAGAGCAAACGCGATTTCCACTGCGGTTACCCTTCTCGGACACAGAAGCGAATCTAGATGTATAGGATAGAGAAGAAGAGCTTCGGACAGTTATAGTGGAGACAAATAGAACGGGTTTGGTTGACAATATGGAACTTTCCAGTAAGAATTTTGAATTTGGAGTGGTGAGAACAAAACGAGATAACTCKGTGACAGAAGATCCGTTGTCGAAACCATTAATACCTTTACCTTTACCATCATCTTYACCATCGTTGGGAGATGATTCCGGTGACTCTGATAGCATGATCAAAGGTACAAGCACACCAGTTGGAAATGGGGAGGTCCGAGATGGAATAGACAAGTGGAGTATAAATACAGGAGTCGATGARGACTCAGATAGTGATACCTCCTCCATGTTGTCATTTGAAATGTATCAAGGAAAACTYGTGCGAGACACCATTATATCACAAATATCYAAAGAAAGTAGAAAAAATGGAGAGTTTTCAGCTAGTGAATTCATGCTAAAGTATTATAAATATAGAGACTTGAAGGATATGTCCAAAGGGTTGAATGAATTGATAAGTGGTATAGATACAGATTTGATAGAATTGGTGAATGAAAACTATTTGAGTTTCATCAACCTAGGTAAATCGGTAGATGGTACCCTGGATTTAATTCACGACGTAAAAATTGACGTGTTTGATTATGTAAAAAAATTGAAAAATAGCAACACTTCCATAGATGACAATTTGGAAAAAGTGGATAAAATCAAAGCAACCAAGAAAAAATTGCTGAATTTGAAATGCATCATAAAAGGCATCTTGAGCCTGAATCAAATGATTGAATGCTTTGATGATTTGGCATCCCGATTTGACACAAATAATGAATCCATAGAATTGTTGAAGGAGCTAATTTGGCTATATTTTGATATCAATAAATCATTTGCTCGTTCCATCATACTTGTCCAAAAATCTAATTTGGAATCAATGATTGACAGCGGCATTTTGTTCAATTTGAACAAGAGAATGACAGGATTGAAAATAGAATTCAAGAGTTTATTGGAATTGTATCTTGATAGTCTAAAGAGTAAAAGATCACAATTCTCCAATGAGGAGATATTTGATGTATTCAAGTTGTACGGTTCACTGGGTAAGGCGGATGATTTTCAAAAGGCTTTGCTAAAAAATGTAACGGGGCCGTAGGGGTTTCATAAAAGAGAATATTATAGTTCAATAAAAAGAAACTAGAAAAAAACTATATGTATAAAAGCTACTATTATATAATGACCCTCATCATTATAATATAACCAAAATTAAATTGACCTGCAAAAATAATAAAATGTAACTAGCAACCTTTCCAACCACTCATGTTCAGTCTTTGATACAATTGGGCTTGTACTTCTTTCCAGATATTTAACTTTATGTCTTCATTGATATTTATGTCTTTATTTTCAAGAAACACCTTTTTGTACAAGTTATTCTTTAAACTGGAAGAATTGGATTTTGAGTTATAGGAAACGCCATTTTTCTTTGATTGGGTTATTTTTCTCAGTTTGGAGATTCTGGACTTGAATTCTAAACGGCATTCATATTCAATACCTAAGTTGAGAAGAAAATTTTCAATGATATTTCTCCATTCAAATTTGAAGTAGCAATCATATTGGATGTCGCCAATAAGATTATCKTGATTAAACCTACTTGGATCAATCTGAAAAGAATCAATCAGAATTTGTTTATGTCTCAATCTTGCCTTTTGAACAATAAACGTAGCCGTTTTATATCTGAAGCTAAAATCAAATTTGGCCTCCTTGTAGATATCAGAGTGCGCCAAAAGGTTGGAGATTTGGTTATCGGAAGTATAGTTTGGTATAATTTGTATTCTAAAATTCAGGTTTGGTTGGGGTGATTGAATGAGTRGTGCTTTATTTTTCCACTCAGGTTTCATTTCTGGGTATATTAGTAAGGATCTAAGATCATTAAGCTCCCAATTTTTCAATGGTCTTTTAGTGAAGACGGGTCTTCCGTTGGAAAAACGTTCTACATCGAGATCTGGCGAGTAGTAGTCGCTGAAATCCTTCGGAAGAGCATCATTGAGAGACAATGTGTTGGGGCTTGAAACGATGCTAGTATTTTCTGTTGCATTTGTTCCCGAGGTGAATAATGAATTAACTTCATTGGAAAATAAAGACTGTTCGAGTGTGGAATTTGTCCTTATTCTACTCAAAGCTTCGTGTTGTTGGTTAAAAAGAGATTGTGCAGATGCTTGTGTCAAGCTGCATCCAGATTTACCAGAATCAATAGTGGAGCACTCGTCGGAAGAATCTGCCATTGCTGATGAATTGGTAACAGATTGACTCAATGGAGAGCTTCCGTACTTCATGTGAGTTCTATACTCGTTTTTCTTGAAATCAACTGGRTCATTTCCACMSACCAGCTTCTTTTGCTGCTGCTGGAGAGCTCCAGATGTGTTTCCTGATGGGTGAAATGTTGAGACACCTGTTCCCGGTGGGGTATTYGAGGGGCTTTGTTTGTTGAACCTTTGTAATAGCGGCGAAATGGAGGTCTTGCTGCTCTTTTTCTTCGGCACTGTTACCACATCCTCCTCTATGTCCATGTCCACGTCCGTGTCTTCTGATGCATGGTTAGCTTGAAGTTGCGTGTTCTGATTTTCAAAACGTTTGATATGATCATTAATATCTTGACGAGCCTTTTCTTGGTATTGWGATGGGGTCTTGAATGCCTCTCCGTCCTTCCGGAAGAGCATATATCCAAACATGGCTAACTGTATTTAGGTTTCTAAGACTTGTTACGTGTGTATATGTTGTTGCTTGTGTGTATGCGTTTGGTATGTGTGTCTTTTGAAAACGTTGGGAAGAATGCGACAACGGAAAAAAATCATCTTCACACTTTCCCACTTTTTTCCTCTTTGTATTGGACGATTAATTAATCCAGAAATGCCCCACAGTTTCTGAGAGCGCGACAATCCTTCCATGCCACTCAATTGTGTGAATCGATCTGATATTGCGAGGTTTTGAACGGCAGTGCGGCCTAGGGACGGGTTTTTCCGATGTTTTTCCTAGCCATAGCTGAAGCTCCGGGGTGACACTAAGCTCCGCGCGGATTAATCCTTTGGTGCGGAGTGCAAATTTTTGCGGGCTGGTAAATAAAGCTTTGGATGTCTACTTTTTTTTCCGTCAAGAATCACGCGACCGGAACAATTTTTTCAATCTTAAAATTGCGGAGTGTAATCGGGATCCTAATTTTAGGAGTGCCGGCCAAATTGGGAAAAAAAATGAAAACTAATTGGCTTTCCCTATTGGGGTTTTTTTTATTTCTAGATTATTCTGTGGATTTTTTTTTTTTTTTATCTAATGTTTACATGGACAGTGAAAAGTGTATACGTTTAGTATTGTAATTTTATACAAGTAATGTCTGTAGCATCATCAAACTGGGCTCTGTTGAAAAAGAAAGTTCAGCCTAAATCCAATGAAAAAAGCAAGGTGAGTAAAAACAAATCTGTGCAAAAGAAAATTCCGGTGGTCAAGAAAGAAGTCAGTCAGAGTAATAATGGCAGAGAGACTGTTGAAAATGTCACTAAAAGTATAAAAGTAAGAAAAACATTAATGAAATTGGCCAAAGAAGAAAATCAAAGAATAAAGGAGAATGAAATCAAGAAACAACAACTGTTAGACGTCGAAACGGCACAGGAATCGAAGAAACAAAAGCTGTCGAATCGTCAGAAACAAATTGGAAAATTCTTGGGTATGGACTGTGAAATGGTAGGTGTTGGTAGAGATGGTACAATGTCGGCATTGGCTCGTGTTTCCATTGTTAACTTTTATGGGGTAGTGATTTATGATGAATACGTGCAGCCGTTGGAACATGTAACTGATTGGAGAACTTCAGTCAGTGGAATAACTCCGAATGACATGAAAAAGGCCATTCCCTTTGAATTGGCACAACAGCAAGTGGCAGACTTGTTGAAAAACAGAATTCTGGTAGGACATGCCGTGCACAATGATTTGGATGCGTTAATGTTAACTCACCCTAAGGAGTCCATCAGAGACACATCTCTGCATCCTGCTTTTAGAGACAAGTTTGCCAAAGGATCATCTCCAAGTCTGAAAACATTGGCTTTTGAAGTCCTTAATATGGAGATTCAAAATGGTGCACACTCTTCCATTGACGATGCCCGTGTCACCATGCTTTTGTATAAAAGTGATAAACCAGCCTTTGAAAGACAGGCCAGAGTTCGTCATGAAAAAGAATCCACCGCAGAAAACACCGTCTCTGCTTAGTGTGTCTACATTGAAAACTTTTCTAATCTTATTTGTTGCAGGGTGATATATTTCTAAATTTTTAACACCTATATAAACTATTTATATACTCGATTAACTAGATAAAATCCCATATTTAAACTCAAACTTGTAATCAATCTGTTTCTTCCTTGTACACATCAACCATTCTTTTCATAATATTACTTGCAATGACCATTCTCCTAGTTTTAATTTCGTTGCCTAAAAAGTAAGCAGCTTCCAGTGTGGGATTCTTATAGCTGAAATGGAATACATTCATATTATGAATCAGGTTCACATCTTGCGATGCAAAAATACCATCATCATTGCTCAAGTTTCCATCCGTGAATTCAGTCTTTTTCAGTAATTTAACTGTCATATCTAAAACCAACTCAAAAAGTGCTGGTGTGGAACACGTTGAAATACATTTTTTCAATACCCCGTCAATCTGCTTGAAAAGTTTGAGAATTAGTTCCGGACTGTTTCTGTAAATTTCGACATACAAAGAGACAATCCTGGTAGACGTCAATTCATCGGTTTGTTGCTCCATAAAATAATTGGTGGCCCCCAAACATGTGGAATACACATTAGGAGTTGCTTTCGCAAACCAATCGAGTAAACTTTTTGGAATCAAACAATTGTTTGCACTTTGCACATATTCTAAATCTTCAATACCACAATATTTCAATGTTTCAATGAGTTCTTCATTTGAATTGACTATTAGGTAAATGAAAAATAAGTAACAATGAAAGTCAATTGATTTATCTTCTGGTCTCTTAAGATGTTCTTCATATCTTACCTTCAAAAAGAGTTTAATCGTATCAACTGCAGAGTTATAGGAAAATGGTGATTCCAAACCTTTGCAACAGAGTAACATTAAAATAACATCCATATTTTTCTCGGTCATTTCAAATTGAAATTCCTGTTCAGCCAGTTGAAAATAACCTTCCAGAAGTTTCTGATTTTCAAATAAGTAATCAACCAATCTGATATCAGTTCCCAAAATGTTTTCATGAATGGCGGATAAAGTGGTCTGAATATATTCAGCACCATAATGAAAAAAGTTCACATTATCAAAAAACATTAACGTAATATTGAACCAGAATATCATTGGGTAAAACTTGGAATTGGCATTGATTCCATGTATTGCTTTACCAAATGCATGCATTGAACAAAATATCAACTTCATAGTATATGGTAGCTCATCAACAGAGGAGAATGCATATTTCTTTGCATTTTCTAACATTGAATCTATAACCTTCATAACCATTACAGCAGAAACACCTGGCTTGGATAAAGCTCCTAAAACTAAGATTCCTCTTGATTGTAATAATGATTCATTATCAAAAGCAACTCTGCTTACACTCGTACTCCATTTAATCATCTGTAACTCATACTCCGTGGTGTCTAAATAATGGTTTAAGAAGGAGGTGAGTAATTCGCATAGATTTGTAATTGCATTAGCCTTACTGATAATGTCGGCCCCTGACAACCTTTGCCCATTAGCTGGATCAGAATCGTCCCTTGTTAAACCAAAAAGCATTCTAAATCTGGCACCATTTAAAAGAAGAATTTGATGCTCAATCAATTTATGCTGTTCCGTTGTCAATGATGGCTTAGATAAACATGAATGAAAAGTTCTTGTAATTAAATCAATTAAAGAGCGTCTCAACTCTAATGGACCACGATCCATATATATCGTGACAATATAAAATATATCATTGATATATCTGTCAACAAATAATAACGAGTCAAACATCAAAAAGGCCAAAAATTTAGCCAATACTGTAATCTCAATCCATCTGGTATGGGCACCAATTTCAGTTTCATCTAGAGGTATATCGTATGACTTTTCTTTCATTCTATGAATAATCACACTGAATACTTCAATTGAGGATCTTAGAGGCCAATATTTAGTGATACCTTGCCAGTCATTACCTTCTGCTTCATGATCTAAAGAAGCTGCAACAATCTCATCAATAATGATCTCAATTAATCCATCTTCTAGCGATAATCTTGGCCAAATATGTAATGCAAATACTTGAAAATTGTTTGGATTTCTACTGGCTCTCACAAACTTTCTAATAACATCATAAGATCGACCCTGTCCCCTTAACGGATCAGACAAATAAATATGGTGATAAATGTTCTTTACCCAAGGTGAAGCACTTAAAATCAAAAAGTTTTTGTCTTCACTACAAAGTGTGTCATAAGCACTAAATATCCCGTGAATAAATGCATATGTGAAATCTGGATGATTGTTTGCAAGACTTGCAGAAATTGAAAGRATATAATCTGTCTTTCCATAAGGAAAAACAACTCCATCAACACTTGTGATGAACTTTCCTGTTTTTAATCCTATGGAAGTTTCAAGTGATGATAAAAGCGCAAATGATGATGTTCGTATTTCGGGCGACTTGGATGTCAAACCCAAAAATGAGATATTTATCAATTGACCAATTGTAAATGTCGGGCCTGTATCKGCAATCAGCTCTTCATTTGTATAAGTTATGTTATTCAACCTAGCTCTTGAAAAATATARCGTACGCATGATTTCTATTTTTTTAGATGAAGATAGTATAATCCTACGAGTAGAATCTATRTCAACCATTGATATTTCATTGGAAATACCCGTAAATGATGTGGGATTTATATCAATCAAGTTTTTAATAGGAACACAATCTACTAAATTGACAAYGTGCATCTTATTCAGTARCTTAATTTTTTGTGGTAAAGCTGAAAGAAGCTGAATAAAGTGATTTCCAATTTTGAACTTCACAGGTATGAAACGCTTACTCTCTTCCTGATAGATACTCACATCTTGAAAAGTGACTCTACTATCGTTAGATACTGAATTGAAGTAGCCGATCAATTTATTTTTACTCATCGTCTTGTCATCATCGTGGGTGGTAATGAAATAGTGTTCTGGATTAACCTCTCTGTCTTCATTGCTGTAATTTATAACCATCTTTTTAAAATTCTCAAAAAAGGTAGGGGACATGTTGACATAGTAAATTCTTTTACAATTTGCTTTGTATTCTGATCCAATCATTTCTTGAATGTAGTTTCGTGCTTCAAAATAAATATCAAACTTTTCAAAAGCAGTAAAATCTACTAAATAGCAATATGGGGTATTCCAAAATTTGAACATAGTTTGGAATAAGTGATAAGCATAAACTTCAGCAGTAATACTCTCATCAAAATCAAGAGTATTAACACAAATCAAAGGTAACCCATCTTTGGTTATTAGGACTCTGATAAAAGAGCATTCATTTGTATTTAATACAACCCTTGACATAAAGTCGTACAACAGAATTCCTCTTGGCGATTTATCGTGCTTAACGCTTTCTGGTATCTCAAATCCTTTAGATTTTTTAGGTAACCCTAATTGACAGCAAATAGAATCTACTCTCTTTATCGTTTCAATACTATTTTCGCTGTAGCCAGTGGCAGCAAGATATGTTTCTCTGATAGCAGAGATGTTTTCATAAAAGAAATTGTGCATATAATTATTTGATGTACCATAATCAATGCTTGAATCTGAGCACAAATCTGTAGTTTTGATCATTGCAAATGCATCCTCTACGTTAATGGAAACAACATTTCTCACAAACTCAAACAATTTGATACGTATTTCTTTCAGCTCCTCTTTCTTGTTCTCGAGTAGTGGAAACCTGAACGGAGTATCGTTCACTATTGTTTGAAGAACGCGGGCTAGCTGAATTAATGACCGTTTGAAAGCCGGGTTAGAAGAGTTCATGATGTTAGATCTCTCTGGAGAAACTATGGTGGGGTTGAAAAGCCTTAAAAATAGGTACGCATTAACTGATGTAAATTTAATCTCAGGCATCACTTCTGTTGTAGCATCATATATCGTCTTAGCAATCAAACGAATACCAATTGGCATATCATCTAATTTATCATAAAAGCTGTTCACGAGTTTGTTCAAATATTTGAAAAATAGCTCAAGGTTTCTTTGCCTTTCTTCTTCTGTCTTGTCGTGAACTTTCTCAATCTCAAAAAATTCTTCAGATTGCAACAATTCTTGAAATATGGGTTGAAACATTATGCGTAAATACTCTGCTGCATTACTGTGAGAGTACAATGCGGTAATTCGAGTCCCGACAGTGTTTGACCTTAGCATTTCATTCTTATCAAGCGTATGCAGAACATCATACCTAATCAATTGAATTATTAACTCAAGTTTTCTTTTCATGTCAATCGGTAATTGTAGAATGGAAATCGAGTATGCCTCAACTTCAGACTTTGGGCAACAAGAAGAGCATGCCAAGAATAACTCGATGTCATTGGCAAACAAAGTGCAAGMTTGATTATATAAGATACTTTTCGAGGTTTCAGATTCAACCTTACTTGAAGTATCTTTTATGATTTTTGAAAAGACATCAATAAATGAAACTCTTATGATTTCATTACTATGATAACCCAAAGGTAACGCATACTTCAAACCAGTGGATGGATTGAAGTTTAATAGGTTTGTCAAGGCTTCAATGATGCACTTAATAATACTTGAAGTTCTATGAGCAACAGACATGTGAACTTCTTCATTAATCTTGATTTCGTTCAATTTTTCAAGCAACCTGACRAACAAATTAAAATAATTTGAGAATACAACAGCAGCAGCACTTCTATCTTCTTCCATATTAAAATATGATTGTCTAGGGGTATCTAGAGGAAGTTTATAAAAAATCATTGATAACATGCTCGAAACTTCCACAATTATCTCCATATGCAACTCCTTCAATTCATTTGCTCTAAATTCTTTAATCTTATTACTCATTGTCTTGTTGGTGGAAGGTGTTTTAGAACTCGAAAATGATAAAACCTTTGTTGAAACACTATCAGAATCAGAATCAGAAGAATATGACAGTTCAAGGTATTCAGCAGCAACTCTTGCGTAATCATTTTTTTTCAAAATTTGACCGTGCAAAGAAAGTTCATCTAGTTTAGATAGGAAAACGACTTGCAGTTTGCAAAACTTCAACTTCAATCTCAAAAATGAAGGTTCACCATTATCAATATTCAAAAGATTTAAAAGCTTGAAATTGATCTCCCAAAAAACTCCCGCATAAGGAAATAAGTAGCTACTTTCAATTTTGCATATTGCCCTCAAAACACTCAAAAATGATTCACAAATAATATATTCATGGTTCTTAAGAGAAGTTTCAAAGTATTTTAATACTAATTTGACTTGATTCAATAGTAATCCACAATTAAATGGATGGATTGAAACGCTCAAAATTTCTCTCGAGTACTCTCTTTTCTTTGAATCCTGACTAAATAATGATAGGAACTTGTTTCCAAAGAAGCGTACAAGATTTCGCTTCATGATTGGTTGACGAATATCATTTGCAAATGCAGGTGACATGATGATACCACCTARTGAGGAGATGTATTCACTATAAAYTTCCATCTCTTCACTAGTTTTATGGATTTCAAGAAACGCTTCGACAGCGCTAGGATCTGAATTAATATTGGGTGTTGATTCATAATCATATTCCTGAGAAACTTTTTCAAACATTAATGACCAAATACTCAACATCACGTCAGTTGGTTCTTTGAGGTGGCATAATCTATCTCTCAGCTTCTTTCTTATGGATACTGCTCCAAACGACATTTTGTCTTGCAAAATGCTACTGGCTAAATTCAAATTAGCTCCATCAAAGCAGGTRGGTAAGTGATGAGCATTTGTAATAACAAACACATAAAATTGAAGCAAACGTTTGGATATTCTAATGGTTTCGATGTTATTGGAAAATAGACCCACAAATACCACACGCTCAAAGTTTTTAATGATTCTTTTACATGTACCTGCTTTATGGACTGGTAAAATAATATCCCGGTTCTCGTACATCAGCTTCARATTGGAAAACTCTGACCTCTCCTCTAATAAATTCAAAATAAATTTGATCAATCTATCCCTCTTATCTCCATCAATATCGGGRGATATCGCAACTGCAGAGACAGAATCWATCAAAATAGATGTGGCTATGTACGCAGAGAAAGCTATCAACGGTATTTCAGTTCCGACTGTTGAGCAAAAACTCAATAATAGTAATTCAATTGCACTGATCAATTTCTTATCATCAGAATATAGTAACCKAATTACYTTGTCGATTAAAAGCTTAAAATTCTTTTCAAACAGCGGAAAATTAGGGTTTCCTGTGTTCAAAGGGTCAACATCCGTGTAGAACAAAAATGAATACGAGCTATATACCAYCATCAAATTGATTGTATTGTAGATTATTGTCTTTTCAGAGGCATACTTGATTTGTTTTCGTAAAGTAGCAAAATGAATATTCTTCATATCTGTGGTACGTTCCCTTTGAGTAAAAAAATGAGTATCTGATTCCAGATCATCTTCGGAGTTATATGAGCTAGAATCAAACAGCAGCTCATCAACTTTAGCGGARTGGTATGGCTTYGATGGATTGATTTCTGAGACAGAACCAATAGACTTGTTTGATGCTTTTTTGTACAAATTGGTAGATTCTTTGTTCAAGCTGCTTGTTTTGCTYGTTTTAGARACAGATGAAGATCTGGATAAATGATGATTCAAAGACGCATTAGCAGACTGATCAAATTTRAAATCATTAAAGTCAGTTGATTGATTTTCAAGCACAATTGAATCACACAGGATAATTAATAGTCTGGCCATTGCAGGCGATAAATCTTGAATAAGATAAAATACGTGTCTAGTTAGTGCTGGGATGGAAATCAGAACTTTAAAGCCACCAGTAACAATTGGTAGTAGTTCTAACGAGTTGTTGGACGTGTTCAAAACTTTCACTATTCTCTCKGGTAGTTTTTTGGTACTTACAACAGTAAGAATAGCAAAAACACCTGATCTTAATTTTTCATAAGCTACTGAGCCGGCACATTGTGATGATCCAGAATTTAATGATGATGAATTGGAGGATGAGGAAGACGGCAAATCATGACTCTGATGTAATGAATGAGTCAGTGAAGTGATCGGAGTTTTAATATATCTGGTTCTGTTTATGGATGATGATGYAGTGGATGACATGGACATGGAGCTGGAAGATGAACTTAACAGATCACCCTCAAATTCATCTAGTTGTAAGCAATTTACWAGATGATCTTTCATAAAATGAACAAACTTGAAAAGAGGATGATTCAAATCAAAAACACTCACTGAACATCCTACCAGCAAAAATGATATTAGAGGATATGCATTTTCAATATYTTTATCAACTAGTAGATGAAAATCATTCAAAAATTTCTGTTTGGAAGAGCTCAGTTTGGTAGCATTTGTAATTGATCTTTTCAAGGCCATAGTTGTCGATTTATTTGCCTTCTCGGCCATAAACCTGACCAATTGCTTAGGTTGAAAAAGAATCAAAGAACTCAAAATGCTATAGTATATTTTTGGACAGTATCTCATGTCCATAATTTTCAAAAGTGTTTCAAACAAATTTTCAGCTTGCTTACAAATAATTGGAAGTTCTGTAGTTTTCAAAAAGTCTTCAGATCTTGTTAAAGCCCAGCTCATCATTGCATCATAAAAGTAACTTAAAATCAATGCTCTTTGAGACTGGCGTTGTGATATCATGATTAGATCTCTAACAAATTGGCTGTAAGATAGGAAATTTGAAGCTGTCAAGAAAGAATACTTCATTATGTGAGACCCCTTTATATATAGTAGATCCGGTGTTATTTTCTTGAAGATGTATTTCTGAAATTCCAAGTACTGTGAGGGATTACTTGCAGCAAAATATGTCAATACTGAAGAAATCTTTTCGTCTATCAGACCAATTACCTCAAAGCTCGGCAACTCGGAAAGTTCCTCTAGCATCTTTTTAGCTTGTGCTCCATCTATTGATGTGTTTGGTGCACGCTCATTCAAGTTCAAATCTGAAGAATCTTGACCTTTGAAATAGGGAATGGGATTTGTAATTTCAATCAAAGTGTGAATACAAACATTGTCATGTTTGAGACTGATGAGTAAACGCAAAAATTTCAAAACCAAAACCGAGTCCAAAGAATTGGTAGGCTGGCAAGAAATACCAGAAGAATTGAACAGATGAGGAGTGGTGGTCATTCCGAGTTCTTTAAAAATTCTACCAAGAGGATGGTCAAGATTTTCACGAGACTTCAAGGTATTCAGCAAATTTGAGAGTAAATGTATCATGATGTACAAAGAATTCAATATGTTCAGATTTCTATCATACAGATTTTCAGTCTTATCAGATTCTAAGATTTGAATTAGAAGATTATAGATGCACGAGATTAGATCATTCAAGTTTTGGACTGCTTCCGACAATTGAGTGAGATGTGTTTTYGCCTGAATGAATGTTGAGTCTGCTAACACTTGAGAAATAGAAAATCCTGATTTATAAGGCAATAATGCGTCTATCCTAAGGAAAATGAACCAGATTATTTGATTTTGAACCGGTAACTTAGTAGTTGGGTGTGTGAATACTGAAGCTTTTATATTAGGACGTAAGAAGTTTTTTRCCTTGAGAGAATCTTCGTCCTTTTCCTCCTCATTTTGACCGGCCGTCTTGTTTTTTTTGGTGATATTGTTGTTCTTGCTATTATTGTTTGTATTAATGTTGTTGTTGGGGCTTCKGCMTATCTTAGCACCTTCGGAGGARCCAGAAATGGGGCTTTCCGTTGCTGCAGAGCCAGGTATATCTCCYAAAGGCTCCATACTATTTGATATCGAGCTAGCGGTGGTGCCGTSGCTATCTGACGTCGTGAGACTATGCTTTCCCAAGGGCGAACTTATTAAATTCTTAGGGACCTGCCCCGTTGGAGAGTGTCTGTCTGAGGTCGATCCTGTCTGCCTTGACACTATTGACGTCGATGTTTTTCTACTCGATGGACCGCTGGACTCTGTACAATTGCTTTCGTCCGACATGGTCCCAGGACTTGTTTGCACAGATATCTTTCTAGTCTTTTGGGGCTTCATTAATAATAGAAAGCCGATCTCAAAACGGTCAACGGCGTGAATTAGTTCCAACCGTTACATTGCGTCGATCGACGTGCATGTCTCACACGRTGGATAGCGCGCAACGCGGCTTGTTTGTTTTGAAATGTGTTTTGTTTTGATGTGATAGAGTTACAGTCCCTTAGTTTTTGCTTGAGAACTTTTTTTTGTCAACACCATGTCAAAACACAACAGCCGGGACGTGGGTCAGTATCTTGACCTGTCTCCGTCGAAAGGGTTGTATGAGGAGACGGACATGATGGCGGTGCTGAACACCGTGGCTGCAAAGGCGAAGGAAACGGCCAATGATACGGCAAGTGCGACTGCATCTGCGACTACGACTGCGACGCTGAATAACAGCAACCACACCAAGCGGCCCAATGCTCTGCTGTTCAACTCTGGTGGAAATATGCTGTCAAATGTGGCAACACCAATGAGAGGTACGAATTCTCGGCAGGCGTCAATTCCTACATTGTCGATATATCAATTAAATCAACAGATTCAAACACACACAGAGTTTCCCATCATCCAAAGGTCTTTTGATTCCCCAAATTTTGATTCTTTCATCACATTCACACCCACTCATAATATCATTTCCGGCAATGGCAGTAATTCCAGCAAAAATCAAAGAGAAAAACGGTGGGAAGCCAAACAAGGCTCCAAAAACCCAAACAAAAATGTTCTYCCCTCTGAGTCCCACCTGTCACCAAACCCCAATACCCCGTTAACCAATAATCAATCTGTTATTGGCGAGTTGCTTGATACCCCCTCACTTAACAAACTATTCAATAACTGGTCCAATAATTTTCAGGCTGCAAAYAATTCGCAAATGCATATCGGAGATCTGACTTTTGTTCATCATCAAGATTCAAATCTAGATACCCCTATTGACCAGAAAATAGACAAACTTTTCAAAACTCCTATAAATAACGATATGACTCCCAAAAAGTATATTGGAACCAGTACAATCAAAAAGTTTCTATCCGTTGTTGATGATAAGGGTGATATCACTGTGGATGAAAACGACGATTGCGAAAAATCGCAAATTAATATCAATGATGATAGTAGAGATGAAAGTGTTGACAGTAGTTTGGACCCAAACCACATCACAGGTTCCCCTTTTATGAAAAAAAGGTATACAAACCCAAATTCTAGCAGGCTGACCTCTAATAATATTTTGGAAACTTTGAAGGAAAATACCAGCTTGAGTGATCTCAAATATTTAACATCAACACCAAGCAAAACTTTGACAGTTTCGAAGTCCACGTTTCCAAAATACAAATTTCAACTTGCTGACACTGAGAGCAACATTAATCCTTGTGGTGTTGAAGACCTTTCAGGCACCATATCTTCCAATAATAATGTACCTACCAATGGCAACAATGAAACTAATATTGGCAAGGCAATTAATAATACAATGAATTCATCTCCATCGACCATCATTGTGGGTTCAACATCTGGTTCTGCTGTGCGAAYGAACATGACACCGGAAAAAAGTTTTCAAACGTCTCCAACTCCCATGAACAAATTCATAGACCAAGCTTTTRCTTGTCAATCTTTTTCTTGTATTCAAGGAGCATCTCAACACAATAATATAGTACCACCAGTTATGGGAGTTTTCAAGGAGCAAAATAAGAACTCAGTACGAAAAACTATAAGTCAACCTGTAATGAGCTTTAACAATAATAAGAACATCATTGCATTGAATAAGAAAAAGCCGGCTGCAAGGGAATTTGTGGGGAAGATGGTTAACAACTCCAATACAAATGGAGACATAACTAACAAGAACCTTAACAAAATGTACAATAACCATACAAGCAACAATGAAAGCATCAATTCGAATAATAACAATTGTAATAACACAAGTATCAAGGCGCCATTGGAAGGAAATAAAAAAAGGTCTAGAAATGAATCTAAGGGAAAAAGCAACGATATACAATTCATTATGGCAGATTTAGAGCAGTTAAAGGGAGTCAAACGAAAACGTAATGCAATACCGCTAAGAAACTCTACCAATATCGTCAACAACAGGGCAGATGGCATCAAACCGGGTAGCAAAGGTTTGGAACATGTCAAGGCACCACGCAGCATGAAGTATGTCCAAGGATCCAATGATGAAAATAATGTATTCTGGGAGGGACATATATAGTCRGRCTAGAATCAACACTAACATGAATTTTGAAATATAAACATTATATAACTAATTATAACTATTTTCTAGGAGCTCTAGGTCTCTTGAATCTGAGAGTAGATGGAGCCGTGGAAGGTTTGTTTGTTTCTGGCTTCAGATCGGACACTTCCAGCTCGTCCGGGTCACCGATTTCGAGTACCTTTTGGAAATTCCAACTGAGACTTTTCAATYTATTGATGAGAGCCTGTTTTCCACTGGCGTAAAGCATTCTTTCTCTGACTTTGGATCCTGACGGACATGCAAGGATGAAATACAGCAGAGAATCGGGACATGTGTAGATGTGATAGGCAGGTCCTTCGATTTCGGAAATGTCGTTGACAATGGATTCGGACGATGCATTTTTCGACAATCCGATTTTGAGGGTTTCATCGACAATTTGCAATGACAATAGTTTAGAAGCCTGGGGAGGTTGTTCGAGTAGAGATTGGAGAGGTGGGTCGATGTTAAAAAGCAGCGCATTGGACGACTCGTGGGTGGCCAGTTTGGTATTTGCCAGAGTAGCAGCTAAAAACGACGTGGCGTCGGGTTTTTCTGAGACGTCTGCTGTTGTTTCTTTGATGGCTTGACGCCATTCATCTGGGGTCAATTCATCTTTGGAGTTGATGAACAGAACTGGCTCAAAACTGCAGCTTAGGGCCTGAAGCAAGGTGTTCTTCGTACTAGCATACATCATCTTCACCCTCACAGATGCTGAATCTGGTGCATACGTAACAAATGCTATTTTCTGGCCATGTTTGATTGCAATGTACAGGCATTCATCATCTTTCAGCATCGAGTGCAGTTTCTCCACAGACTCGATGCTCTGCAGTTCGATTCCCGTGGCGTCGGACTTTATCCGCAGCACTCCAACCACGTGTGTATCATCGCCTGTGAACTTGGAAAACTCCACCACCGTCTCTTCCGATGGTCTGATACCTGATTGCGAAGACATGCTACCGTGTGGTGTAACAAGCCTCGGACTGTGGGATGCCTCTGTTCAAAGTGCGACCACACACTATAAAAGGAAACCTCGCTGCTCGAACATGAACAGAAGTTGAAGCTAGCAGAGCTGTCAATAAGGAGTTGGTGTTTTTCTCTTCTGGCTTTTCTTCTCTTTTCTTGGGAAGCGTTTTTGGGTAGGAATGCAACAACCGCACGCTTTGCTGTCTCCACCTGCGTCCAGATACGCCTTTGAGGCCGTGGACGATGTTTCAGACGTGGACATTCCGGCATTCCAGCCTGAGACGGAACGGCAATTGCAAACTTTCACTCATGATTTGAAAATGTTCAACGAATGGATATGTGGACTCAATGGAGAACAGAAAAAGACGGCACTGGCGATGTTTGTGGAATCGGTGCATGACACGGATGTGTTGGAGTTTGTCAAGAGAAGTGTGGAAGTGCAGATGAACACGGCGGTCAGAATCGGAACACAGATGAGGCCAGTTTCTCCCATCATTCCTATCTCCATGCAGGCCACAACTCTGGACTCGATTCTGAACCTGGATGTCAATCAATCGGGTCTCAACAGCATGGACCAGCTGAACTCGGGAATGAGTTCCTTGAGCATGAACCCAATGAACATGAATGTCAACGATTTTGGCATGAATTCCATCAACTCACTCAACATGATGAACATGAACATGGGCATGAACATGGGCATGAACATGAACAGCATCAACAGTGTGTTCACCCCAACCCCCAAAAGAGTTATGTCGCCACCGTTGATGAAATCCAATTACTCCAATTTGATGGACCCCATCGAAAGACCCAAATCTGCAGGCCAATTCATGAACCAAGAGGTCACTTCCCAGCCCCTACTCAGAGTCTTGTCTGACGGTGCTGGTGAAATTGGTACAAAGCTGCAGCAATCCTTGAACACCATCAATAATCGTTCTCTCCTGGACTCAAAAGGTAAGGATGAACGTGGAAGACGCAAAAATGGACACCTCCCTCAACCGTCCAACCACCAGATGAACAATACTTCCACAAATAACTCCCATTCAATGAATTATTTGATGTCCAACCAAATGATGAACTCTAATGTGAATAATTTCAAGCAATATAACACCAATGGCAGCAGCGTATCTGTTCCTCCAAATAATAGAATAAGATCAAATAAAGGTATGTTGTCTCCAAAGGCTTCCCATATGGTCTTGTCCTCTGAGTCTTCTCCGTTGACCGGAGATGTGGCTTCTTTACCCCACGAAACAGACAACAAGGATAGGGAACGGGAAAAAGAGAAGGAAAAGGAAAAGGACGAAAAAGATATCTGCAATGATGCTCTTTTGGAAGATATTCCTGCCTGGCTCAAGACCCTCAGATTGCATAAATACACCGACCGCTTGCAACACCTCCATTGGAGGCAATTGGTGGTTCTGGACGACATTGCCCTGGAAGAATTGGGTGTAAGTACAGTGGGCGCACGTAATAAACTTTTGAAAAGTTTTGCAATTGTCAGAGAACAACGTGGTTTATAGATCTATCAAAAACATAATATATAATCAATCCTATATAATGATTAATCTCCTTTTATTTAAAGTTTGATATCTCCTTCCTGGATAACGGCATTGTCGAGAAGTTCGATCTTGGCACCTTTCAATTTTTCAACCAGTTCTTTGTAATGTTCCGGTTCACATAAAAACACAAATTCCGTTTCTTTATTGTCTGCATCTTTGGATTCCAACACCGCAACATAATCATTGACTGCTTCAAGAATCTTTTTATTTTTGTTGTCCACAATCACTTTGACTCTCATCTTAGCTCTTGCAATTGGTATAATCTGTTTCTCAACAAGTAGTTTGATGGCATCCAGCGCTTTAGATTTCACTCCTTTAGCCCCACTAGCCATATTGAACTTCAATTCTTTCAGAGCTTTATCTATCATAGTAGGAGGATATCTCTTTTTACTCTTTGGATTGATACATTTGGCAGACACTATACTCAAGATCTCGTTGTACATTTTTTCACTTTCGACAGCTCTTTCCTTTTCTCCCATTTGAATTTCTCCCTTTTTCAGTATTTCAAGAATRATTTCATCTACCGTCTTGCCTTCAAAACACGTCTTCAAATCCTCATTGTTTGCAACTTGACCCTTACTCACATTGGTGAAAACTTGTGGTATTTGCAAAACCTCATCGATATCTTTCTCGATGCCTTTACGAAAGTCTCCCACCTTATTTTGGTAACATGCGATTTCAAACCTCTTCTTACCTTTTTTGAGTTTAACTAATGAAACGTTAGTAAGTTTAATTTGACTGTTTGGCTGATTGATCTTACCCATGCTTGAGGCTGTGACTTTAAGAGAAAGGAAAGAAAAAATAGAAAATAGTTGCAATTGACTTGCTAGTAAAAAAAAAATTTGAAAACTAAATTTGAAAAAAGGTCGTATCCGGATTCGAACCGGAGTTGGTCGGATCAAAACCGACAGTGATAACCACTACACTATACAACCAACTTTTGATGCATTAAGTTGGTGGAAAATGACATTTCTCTTGAATTAACTTTTTTTGTAATCAAACTGTTGTAGAATTTGATGATGCAATAATAATGAGATTGTCTGGCAGAAACATTGAGTGTCAAATCAAAGGCAACATTTCTGTTTGTAAAAAAAAATTTGAATTACAGTGTGCTTTTATTATTAATTAAATTTTCAATTTGGGTTTTAAACATATAAAGAATCTGATAAAGGGTTATTGACAAAAGAAAAAAGAAATAAGTTATCTTTATGTTTAAATTTTGGCACTAACTAAAAACAAACATGAATACAAATTGTAATGGGAAAACTATAATCTTCCCCATTACCGATCTCCAATGGCAGTATATATATTCAAGTGACTGCTTCACCCTTTTTTACTATCCTTCTTTACACTTGCACGCATGTTACTTTAAACAAGCAAAAGTAGTAGTCTAATGGCATACTGGCTAAAGATCATTGGAATTTTGCTGTCATCCAATATATTAGGTATCTTGCCAATACTATTACATAGAGCCCGATGCATCGATACAAATGCGTACTCGACAGACTTTTTGTGTTTATTATTAGTTTACTAATGGGTGCTTCTACTGTTATATCTATTGACGTTATCGCATGGGAAACCCGACTCCATGAAAAGCTTCCCAGTGAAGTGACCGGCTATTTCAATAATATCTTCTATTCTCATCGCGTGCATTCGTGCTCCAACGATCAGTTTGAATCGTTTCCCGAATAGCAAGATATCGGAGTAATTTCATTCACTTATGTGGAATCCGGAGTTTTCTTTTATCTACAAATCTTTAGGTTTATCTGGTGCATTATTCCATAGTTATTCTACTGTTCCAATCAACTGCTATAATTATGTGAGATACAAGTGCAATCTGGTTAAATTCCCCCTACCTTGCTTCCCTTCTCTATTTCTGTGCCACGTATGCCATATTTGCGAGCGGGCACAGCCTACTATACGACCCGTATCTCGTTGGTCACATATTGTCATCGATATTGTCTCCGATTTCAAACCAGTGGCGTACTGTGGTCCGGGGTAACCTTTTGATATGCTTTTTTCCAGCCATAAGACAACATAAAACAAGACACAAATCTCCTGAACGAATCCATATTCTATAGAGATACAAAACTATTGACAAGATATGCAATTACTGAAATGGCATTATTTTTTAGGTTTTTCGAACCCAGGAGGCAAAGAATCCTTATAAACCGGGTCGAAAAAGCCCAGTACTTTATATATTGATCCCATTTCTCTCAACCCTTTGCCTGTAAGACGTTTGTAAGAATCAACTAATTTTTTTTTCATCACATCATCATCAACGAATTTCGACATCAATTGATCGATCCGGTATCCAAGTCCCATTTCATTCAAAAAATCACCTTGTTCTGTCACCATACTTTGAAGACCGTTCTCCTTCAAAATCTGAGCCAAGGTTTTGAAATCAACATCAATTGACAAATCGACCTCACCAACGTCCGACAATGGGTTCACAAATTTGTGGTCTTTGATACCCCTCAAGGAATTGATAGGTGTGGTGGTGAGACCATAATCAATGATGAGACCAGCACCAATTTCATTTGATTTGACGATTTCTCCCATTTCGTAGATGTAGGAATGAGATTCCGGAGAAATCTCAATTTCTGAAAGTACAGGCAACTCATCATAACGAGGGGTGGTTTTAGGTATAGCTGAAGAAGGGGTTGCATAGGGTGCTTGGACAATGCAAAATTCGGAATCAGTTTTTTTCGGTGCTGTGGTGGTCGTTACATTGGGTAGAATCTGTTTGGAACCAGCACGGATATCGACTAAATATTCTCTCCAGCCCTTTTCAGTTTTGATGAAACGGTTCATTGGCAATGCATCATAAAATTCATGAGCCATAACAAAATTCATTGTATCTTTGGAGTTTTTGAGATCAGGTTTATCATCTTTCAACCATGTTATGGCATTTCCATATTTGGAAACGGAGGTGTAGGTGAAGTCATCGATTTTTTCCAGCTTGGAGGTATTCGTATCACATAATGTTTTGTATTGTTCTTGGATCAGCACATCTGATTTTTCAATAAAAATGATGTCAATAGGATTATTGTTCTTGATGAATCTATTCATGGTTCTCACCATATCATTCATCAACGTACCCTTTCCTGGTCCAAACTCTATGATGCGAAACCGTTTTTCTTTGATATTGAAAGAGCCACGATTGAACGTAGCCTGGTGTTTCAGTTGTCTCAAAAAAGCACTGAAGAACCACAACCCACAGATTTCTCCAAAAGTAGAGCTAATTTCTGGCGATGTCACAAAATCTCCTGTTTTCTGATCCAAAGGGTTTCTGGTTGTGTAGTATCCATATTCTGGGTTCACCAAACATTGTTTCATGAAGTTTGCAATGGATATCGGACCTGTGGTTTTGATCATGTCTTTCAAAATTCCCTCCAGACCAGTCACACGCTTCCCAACTGTTTTTTCTTCTGCAAGTGTGAATCCTTTATCCTCTTTCGATATTGGTTTTCCGTCCAACCCCAGAATTTTCGCCTGTCCATTTTTTTCGCCAATTGGTCTTCCATCAGCGCCTAAAATCACGGTTCTTCTACCAGCAAGTCCACATCTAGCCACCGCACGCGCCCTCCATATTCCAGTCAACATCTGTAGTTGATCAAAAGTCTTGACTGTTGGACTTTCCCCAGACTGAAAAATTCAAGACTTTTCTCCCTTCGAGTTCCACGAGGTCGCGTTTTTGTTTCTGAGATATCGGTGCTCTTTTATAGTAACATCAATGTTTCTTTCAATGGTTCGTGCTGGCTTTTTTTGTTTGACATTTGTGGGGTGTGTTTTCGTTGGGTTGTAACGGCAAATGGACACGCACACAATGGGAACCAAGCCCACAGAGCGATTGTCACGGAATAACAGTGATGACGGAATCGACACAGGGAGGTTTGCTGACGAAGGAGGCATGCCAAATGCACCAGCATGGATGAGACATGGGAAATTCCAATACCTGTCTAGACCTATGACGGTGTTAGCCAAGTTTTCCAAGTACATTGGCCCGGGATTGATGGTGTCGGTGGCATATATGGACCCGGGAAATTTCAGTAGTAGTATAGCGTCGGCTCAGTTTCAGTACAAGCTTCTTTTCTCTCTAGTGATTTCCAATATCATGGCTGGGTTTCTCCAGATTTTGGCCAGTAAATTAGGAATCTGTACGGGACAAGACCTAGCCACCAATTGCAGAAAACATCTCCCACATAGAGTCAACTTTGTCATCTACATTTTTGCAGAGATATCGGTGATTGCCACCGATGTAGCGGAAATCATCGGTACGGCCATTGCGTTCAACATCATTTTCAACATTCCGCTGATATACGGGGTTCTTCTCTCTATTGTCGATATGCTGTTTGTTGTCATGGCTTACCGACCAGATGGACCGATGCTTCTTCTGAGATTGTTTGAAGGATTTGTCAGTTTGTTGGTTCTAGGAACAGTTATTTGTTTTGCTATAGAATTGGGGAAAGTGTCTCCAAGCACCAACTGGTTGGACGTGGCTAAAGGGTTCGTTCCGTCTCGTGAGATTTTTACCGATATCAAAGGGTTGTATCTTTCTGCAGCCTTGCTAGGTAGTAATTTAATGCCACACTCGCTTTATTTGGGCTCGGGAGTTGTCCAGGCCAGAATGAAGGCCTTTGATATCAAAATGGGCCACTATATTCCTCCCCTGAAAAAGAAAGCCCGTAGTTTATTCACCTATGATGAAACCAGTGTTGAAGAGGACGAAATTGAGGAACAGCTGCAAGCGTACAAACCCTCAATCCACGCCATTGACGAAACCATGTCGTATACCGTTGCAGAATTAGTAGTTTCGTTGATTGCTGTGGCATTATTTGTTAATGCCGCCATTTTGATTGTTGCTGGATCGGCTTTATCTACACCAATGGACGATGATGGAGATTTTGCTCTTGAAGACGCCGATTTATTCACCTTGCACCATCTGCTGACCACCCATCTCTCTAAAGCTGCCGGTTCTGTCTTTGCATTTGCATTGCTATGTTCCGGTCTATGTGGTGGTACTGTTGTGACCATTGCTGGTCAAATGATCATGGAGGGCCACGAAAAGATGAAAATTCCTCCAGGAATCAAAAGAATCATCACCAGAGCAATTTCTTTGATTCCTTGTGTTTTGGTTGTTCTTTCCAGCGGAAGAGAAGGATTGAGTTCTGTCTTGAACGCTTCTCAAGTGGTTCTATCCTTCATGCTTCCGTTCATCAGTGCACCGTTGATCTATTTCACCTCCAGCAAAGAAATAATGAAGGTGGAATGCTCTAACAGCGCTGCTTTCCCAGACCACGATAATTACATACCATTACAAGATATCAACACTCCAGAATGTGATAGCACTTGCACCATGGAGTCCACGTCTTCTTTTGACGGATTTCAACAGTTCAAGGACATGAGTAATTCCAGAATAACCACAATCTGTGCGCTTTTGGTTTGGGTTCTTATCACTGTGTTGAACTTCTGGCTACTTTTCAGCATGGCCATCGGAATGGATGTTCCTCTATAATACCCCCGTTTATTCTTATTTTTCTGTAACTATATATATATATATATCCACCTCTAGATAGCATAAAAGTAGATCGATCAAAACCTTGACAGAATGCTGAAAATGACGCTTCTAGTCAAAAAGTTCAACCAAAATGCATTTCATACCATACTTCCATCCATATTGTAAACTGCCTACTATATATAATTGTTCTACATCTTCCTACAATCACATCGTTGAATACGCCACGCTGAGACACTGCTGCGCCACGCTTCTATCAAAATTTATTTTTCACAATCTTTCTTAGGAAAAAAGTAAGATAGGTGATCTTCTTCAACGTTTTCTTTTGCCTGTCAGAACATGTCGGATCTCCATGAGTTGTGTTATTTTAAGAATCGTCCAATCACAGAAGAAGAATATTTGGTTGGACTGAAATCATATTTGAAATCGGGAATCCCAGCAACCTATACGCTGGAAGAAGCATACAACTATGAAAATAACATTGAACAAGAACCAACAAGTACCACGACGCCAATGCATCTGATTTGCGAACATGTTCCAAAGGATGCAAGCGCAGAAGAAGAAGAGGTTGTGTTGAAGATGATGGAACAATTGTGGCTGAATGGTGCAGGATGGTGTTTAGTTAACGACAAAGATGAAACTCCTGGCTGTGTGCTATTGAGAAGAGGATTGCATGGGTCTAAGTATTGGGAAAGTTGTGTGGATTCCGGTGTCAGAGCGGAGGTTTTGCTGAGAAAAATCAGTGACTCCAATCTCGAGTTTGTGGAAGAAGACGACGAAGCAGAAGCAGAAGAAACAGCGGCAGAAGAAGCAGAAGAAGACATACCTGAACTTGTTGGTGAAGTGCCTGAAGTTGAAGAAAAACATGATGGTATGACAAAGGACGAAATTAATGACATGTACAATGGACCTGCTGGTGCCACCGATACCTATTTGAAAACCAAATTGGAGTATAAAGATGGTGCGTTGGTTACCAAAGAAGGATCGGATGGTGTGATGATGGAATGGGAAAATGATTTGATGAAAGCAGGATGCGATTCACTTTTCAGTTCAATCGAAGACCAAAATGATGTTAATATCCTGAACCTGGGCTTTGGTATGGGAATAATAGACACCATGATCCAAAACAGAAAGCCAACCAAGCATTACATTTGTGAAGCACATCCTGATGTGTTGGCCAAAATGAAAGCTGATGGATGGTATGAAAAACCTAACGTTGTCATCCTGGAAGGAAAATGGCAAGACAACTTACCTTCTATGCTATCACAAGGTGTGTTTTTTGACGGGATATATTATGACACATTCAGTGAACATTATGAAGATATGGTTGAAGATCTTTTTGATGTCGTTGTGGGGCTTCTCAAACCGACCGGAACGTTTTCCTTTTTCAACGGTCTAGGAGCAGATCGTCTGGTTTGCTATGAAGTTTACAAAAAGGTCGTTGACATTGATTTATCCAACTATGGACTAAATGTGACTTTCACTGCCACCCCTGCTCCAGTAACAACCCTTCATGAAAACCTGAAGGATGAAGACTCTGTTTGGAAGGACATTAACCGGGCATATTGGAGATGTCCTATATACTACCATCCAGAAGCTAGATTTATGTAGGTTTGACTGAATGTGAAACGAACGGTTCTTCCACCACAGCATCGAGTGTAATATGTATATCTCATTGGTACTCACCAGAATAAAGCAACAAAATTAAGCCATCAATTCCCGATCTCAAACTGACATGAATCTTCCTGAAACTTCATGACAAAGCTGGTTTTCTGATCACAAAACTTTAAATAAACTTAAATCCTAACACACCAGATACCTTCATCAATGACAACCCAAAGTTGCATTATTTGGTGTTGGAAAAAAGCCTTTTTGATATTCTACAAATATATTATAATTTCAATTTTTCACAAAAATCCGTATCGTCCTTTCTTTTCACCCCAATTTCAGTTTGAAGAACCCCAAACTACCTTCATCTCTCTCCTCCAAGTCCAGCTTCGTATCAGGTAGCAAGACATGGTAGCACAAATAGTTCACCAGGTGCTGCGCGACAAATTTTTTTTCATGAATCATCCATCTCAACGTTCAGTAAGACACTGTGGAAGAGGAAAAGACGCTCTTTTATGAGCATCGTGTGATTTTGCATTTGGAAGCGACAATATGTCTCTTGAAGCGTGTCTATCCATTTTATCTTTGTCAGAGGCCACTCCAGAGGGAGCAGTTGGCGTGAAATCGCTTGTTTTCAAGCCTAAAACAGCCAAAAGTGCGACCCCAGTTCCTGTTATCGTGGTTGCGCTACAAAGCACCCAAACCCCAGCAGGCGTTATTGCCAAGGCTGCAGAAGTCAAAGAACCAAGATTGGCTAAAAACGATTTGACCAGTGAATTCTTTGGTGTTGCTGCTGCCGACTTTTCTATTGCTACATTGGGTGATGCCCACAAAGACGGTAAAGTCAAGGTTTTAGTGGATTCTGCTATCGTCAAGGATGGTCAATACGTGCTAGAAAACGCATCTGGAAAATTGGTCCTGAGCGGTGAACAACTTGTTGGTTATTTGTCCACTTTTGATGCTGTCACTGTTGATTTTGCTGCGGAAGCAGCAGCAGCTCCAGCTCCAGCCGCTAAAAAGCCAGCCGCTACCAAGCCAGCACAGGCTTCTGATGCTAAACTAGATGATGCTAAATTGATTGGTGTCACTGTTGACAAGGAAAAGGACTTTTCAGGATGGTATCAACAAATCTTGACCAAAGGTGAAATGTTGGATTATTATGATGTTTCTGGTTGTTATATCATGAGACCAGCTTCTTATGCTGTTTGGGAACAAATCCAAAAGTTTTTCGACGAGAAAATCAAGTCAGATGATGTTGCCAATGCCTATTTCCCAATGTTTGTTTCTTCAAGAGTTTTAGAAAAGGAGAAGGATCACATTGAAGGTTTTGCTCCAGAAGTTGCCTGGGTCACCAAGGCTGGTTCTTCAGACTTGGAAGAACCAATTGCCATCAGACCAACCTCCGAAACCGTCATGTATCCATACTATGCCAAGTGGATCAGATCTCATAGAGATTTACCTTTCAAGATGAACCAATGGAATTCGGTTGTCAGATGGGAGTTCAAGCACCCACAACCAT
The DNA here is from genome assembly GCA_001599115.1 of Pichia sorboxylosa. Lineage (NCBI taxonomy): Eukaryota > Fungi > Ascomycota > Pichiomycetes > Pichiales > Pichiaceae > Pichia > Pichia sorboxylosa. The sequence goes on along the minus strand of BCGC01000004.1, from coordinate 513,664 downwards.
TCTTGAGAACTAGAGAATTTTTATGGCAAGAAGGTCACACTGTCCACTTAACACATGAAGATGCCGAAAGTCAAGTTTTGAGAATTTTGGACTGGTATGAAGAAATTTACAGAACTTTGTTGGCTGTTCCTGTTGTCAAAGGTGTCAAGACTGAAAACGAAAAGTTTGCTGGTGGTAAATTCACCACTACAGTGGAAGGTTACATTCCAACCACTGGTAGAGGTATTCAAGGTGCCACTTCTCACCATTTGGGACAAAACTTCTCCAAGATGTTCAACATCACTGTTGAAAACCCAGAAGGATCCGACAAACCAAAGATATACACCCACCAAACCTCATGGGGTTTATCCACCAGAGTTATTGGTGTGATGGTGATGATCCATTCCGACAACAAGGGTTTAGTCATTCCACCTAGAGTCTCCCAATACCAAACCGTTATTATTCCAGTCGGTTTGACCGCCAAGACCACCAAAGAAGTGGAAGACAGTGTCTACTCATCATGTAAGGATTTGGAATCTAGATTGAAGAAGGCCGGTGTCAGAGTCACTGCTGATTACAGAGACAACTATTCCCCAGGCTGGAAGTTCTCCAACTGGGAGTTGAAGGGTGTTCCTGTCAGACTGGAAGTCGGTCCAAAGGACATTGAAAACCAATCGGTCTTGGCTGTGAGAAGAGACACCGGTGCCAAGGTCTCCATCAAGTTGAACGAGCTGGACACCGAGTTGCCTAAGCTATTCGACGCTATCCACAACAACCTGTACGAAACCGCCAAACAAAAGTTCGACACCCACAGAGTCTTGGTCCACGACTGGAAAGACTTTGTCCACCAGTTGAACCAAAAGAACCTTGTTGTGGCTCCATGGTGTGGTGTTCCAGAATGTGAAGACAACATCAAGGATGCTTCTGCCAAGAAAGACAACGGTGAGGAGTTCGAAGTCGACGACAAGGCTCCTTCCATGGGTGCCAAGTCCCTTTGTATTCCATTCGAACAACCTGAACTCAAAGAAGGAACTGCTTGTGTCAAGTGTGGCAAGTCCGCAGTCAACTACACCATGTTTGGTAGATCTTATTAGGTGCTACTCTTTTATAAAGTATTTAACTCCACGCACATTGTACTAGTGAAATTTCATTTACTGGGAAAACCGTTGATGTTCCCACGAAAATTGGCCGGCCGCAGAGACTGCGGCCGACATGAAAAATATCTGTCATGATTTGTCACTGGTACCCACACCGTTTTGCGTGGTATGTTACGCCATAGAGAGATGAGAGCTGTTTGTGGCGGGAAAATGAGACATTTCGATATGTTCCGCCGCTTGCTTTGCGGGGGATCTAGACCTGGGTTGCCTAAGTCATCGAAGGAGCTGTTGGAGAATGCTCCACAAGAAAAAACTACGGTTGAAATCAATGGATGGATATCTTCTTCCAGAGTGTCTAAAAACGTGGCGTTTTTGGACATCAACGACGGTACCACGTCGCAAAACGTGCAATGTGTGGTGCGTCCCCCATCTCTATTACCTGCTAGTTTGAAGTCCGGTGCTGCAGTTCAAATCAAAGGTGTTTGGTCTCAAGGAAAAGGTAAACAAAAATACGAGGTGCAAGTCAATGATAAATCGGATGGGGCCATCAACGTGTTAGGACCTGTCCAGGATCTGTATCCAATGATCAAAAAAGATCACACTGTCCAGTATTTGAGAACGATTCCGGAATATCGATGGAGAGACGCCAGATTGGCCTCCATTTTGAGATTCCGGTCTCATGTAGAAACCAGTCTGGTGAACTTCTTTTCTGATGAAAAATTCACCAAAACTCATCCTCCGATTGTGACAGCATCTGATTGTGAAGGAGCTGGGGAACTTTTCAAAGTGGAATCTTACAGTAAAGCCCAAAATAACGAGACCTTTTTTGGAAAAGAAGCGTTTCTGACAGTGTCGACTCAACTTCATCTCGAAGTACTATGCGCAGCTTTGAATCGAGTGTGGACGTTGACACCCTGTTTCAGAGCAGAAGAAAGTGACACTAATAGACATCTATCGGAATTTTGGATGTTGGAAGCAGAGATTTCCTTTGTTGAAGACGTTTCACAGTTGACCACATTTGCCGAGAAAATGATCAAATCTGTGGTAGCAAATATCCACTCTAATAAAAATGATATGCAAAACGATTTGCTCAACTCTTTTAATGACGAAACTAAAGATTTAATGACTGGAAGATGGAAAATGTTGCTATCCAAAGAGTGGAATTCAATCACATACACCGAAGCAATCAGCATCCTTCAAAATGCAGTTGAAAATGGAAGCGTCTCGTTTTCGACCAAACCTGTATGGGGGGAATCATTGAAATCCGAACACGAGAAATGGTTAGCTGGAACGTATTTTGAGAACCCGGTCTTTGTCACCGATTATCCGCTGGAGGAGAAGGCATTCTACATGAAGATCAACCCTAAAAGAGAAAACGAACCTGGATTAACAGTTGCCTGTTTTGATCTACTTGTTCCAGATATTGGAGAACTGATTGGCGGGTCCATGAGAGAGCACGATTCAATAAAATTGAAGCAGGAAATCGAAAGAAGGGGAATGGACGTCAGTCCTTTGGAATGGTATTTGAAATTGAGAGAGAATGGTAGCGTTCCACATGGTGGATTCGGTATGGGGTTCGAGCGACTATTACAATACCTCTCCTATACCGATAATATTAGGGAAGTGATTCCATTTCCTAGAAGTGCTAATACATGTGCATGCTAGAAATTAGGGCATATCTTGTATATAAAATGTATATAGAGCCAAAATCAACGCTTAGAAAAGTTGTTACATGATTGCACATGTGCATGTGTGCAATATTGCATGATATGGTGGTCCTACAATTCGATATCTTTCACACTGTGGCTCTTGAATTTTTTGTTGGCTCTGTCTACACTTTTGATGGACATTCTGTCACCTATGAATTCAAATTCAATAAACCGATCCATCTGCCCGTTTTGATCAAAAGGAACTTCAAACACAAATCTTGTCTTTTTTTTCAGCACCATTCGAATCCCGCCAATACATTCTTTGGCAGAGTATGGTATTTGGATGCCGTCCACGTTCACATCATCCTTCCAGTTGTTTTTGCGTGGTATGATCATCAAAAAATAGGTCTGCGACTCCCATATAACTATTCCTTCCAGCCCTATTAGCTCTGCTGACGGAGAATGCGTTACTTTCATATAACAGCCTGTGTAGTCTGCACTTGATAGTTTCGACGTGATGGAGTCGATAGTTCTTGAACTGTGAACCAATTTCTGCATGTACTCTTCCCATAAGGTGTGCATTTCCATGAAATCTTCGAATCTGAGAATTTCTTTGCATATTTTCAATTGCAACACATCTCCAGACAATATGGACGGCGTCTTTTTGCTTAGTTTGGTAAGCTTTTTAGCAACCTGATGCTGATTTTGTAATGACTTTTGTACAAAAGCTTTGAACTCATTTTTGGTCCGGGCAGCATTGTACTTGTTTTTGTTCTTTCTTCCGAACCTTTGGCCTGTTTTCAACCCTCTGGAAACAAACTGAAACACCGACTCTGCATCCTTTTCTTCACTGGCTATTTTGTCCTTATGGATTTGTCCACCATCAGTGGATTCCAAGGTAAGAAAGTTTTTTTGTGATCCAGCTGCCGAGTACTTGTCCTCCAAAAGTTTCATTTTTTCCCCATTATTCGAATATAGAGCGCATCTCGATAGAAGAAGGTCTTCGATAGTTTTATGACGGTCCATCTTGGTGTTGATGCAATGTATGGTGCAATTCCAGCAACAATGGCAACTAAAAAGCCAGCGATTCCCTCAGCTTCAACTATTACTACTACTACTACTACTACACAGAGCACAGAAAAAAAAAATCATGCCAACGCGAGTAAAAGGATAGCATGAAGATGGTTCATGAGATTCTGGGCGGATATTGGTGTTGGAAGGTGGAGAGAAAAGCAACATGTTCACCGCAGACGACAAATTTGGTGAAGTTTGAAATTTTGGTGTTTATTTAGATAGAAAATAGATTTTTTGTAAAAAAAAAATAGTAGCAATGCCAGTTTGTATGGTCAAAGAAAGAGATGTGATTCTGGTTTGTTGTAAAGCATAGTTTGTGAAAACCAACATTATTGGTAATGACATGCATATTGGATTGGTTTGAATGCTAGATAGAACAGTATCAATTGGAGGAAAAAAATAGTCAGGTGGTTTCAAATGTTGGTAGCAACACTTCTCGTTTATTGACAACCAAATAGCCAACAAGTAACAGCTGAAAGAAGTACATATAGTTGAATCTGAATATATTTCTCGCCAGAAAACATGTACTTTGGCTGAACCTTGTCAAAATTTGTCAAATGGTAGCTCAAAACCCCAGTATCCCGCCTACTCAAAATCCCAGTATCCCGCCTGCTTCCAGGCCCGTGGTGCTGGAGCTTTGGACGCTGTTGGTTTCGTCCCCCTCCCAGAAGTTCAGGTTCCCCTTCAATTTCGGACTCTTGATGTCTTCCCGAAAAATCGTTTGATGACATCCAGGATGGTTGACCAGATTATCTAGCATGATACGTTTCCAATAGCCCGGAATGCACGACTCCAAGTCCGGGTTGTTCATGAAAATGCCCTCATGCTGTACCTTACAAGGTTCATTCTGAAGGGCGGTGTACAATTTGGTGACCACCTTTCTGGCTTTTTTGAGCTGGGACTGTCTAGCTAGCTGCTCGAGCTCCACGGGCCGCTTGACAGAAAACAGTTTGGTCTTCAGTCTCCAGATACGAATATCGTCGGCGTTCATTGTACGATTTCCGTGAACATCGGTTTTCCAATCGTTGATCCGGTTAATTAGCTCTGTTTTTTTGATACATTTCAGTTCATTGACCCGATTTGCGTCCAGCTGCTGGATATTCAAACGCACCAGACCTGCCAACGAGTCGTTTTCATTCTCCTGATCATCATCTCCACCAACATCTCCACCGCTTAGGGGATTGTCCAGTTCTCTATCTCCACCTCCATCTTCTTGGTTACTGCCACAATGCTCTGTGTAGCTCAATATATCATTGGTGTTTTTCTCCATTTCCATGGTATCGAGGCCATCAAACACAATCCATTCCGAGCTATTACTGATGACGCTTTGTTCAATCTTCATTTCCACCGTGGAAACCTCTAGTTCCCGGTAACTCTCATACCGATGCACACCACGGTTCCCAACATCGCCCAGTTTCAATTTGCCTGCTTCTTCCTCCATCTGGATTATCGATACCCGTACCCTCTAAACCAAGACGCCACAGGTGTTGCAAAGAGTGGTGGACCTAAATTCGGAGTCGCTCTGATAAGAAAAATTCATGCTATCGGGAGCGGCGTTGGTGCTGGGAATCTGGGGTAATGGACGGTGGGGTTTCCGGACCTTTGGGCAGGGCTTTTGACGTTGATTTGGAAGCCCTTTGAAACTGCCGGGAGAATATGATAAGTAAGGATTGTAGTTTGTAGTGGTGAAAAAAAAAGTGCAAGTTGCAACTTTCTAGTTTGAGTAAAGCTATTCAAGCAATGGATTATCCATGTGTACAAGGGTCTCTCTTTATTTGTCGGAGTGATAGACAGTAGTATTTGAAAAGTGGGTGGAAAGACTATTTTTGTGGAAAATAACTTGATTTTTCTGTAGTTTTGACACTGATTGACATCAGGATTGGAGTTTTGGAAAGGGGAAACCCCACTCAATACTAGAAAGTGTCTTCAGAATAAGCTATGAATGTGATGGTTCAGAAGCAAGTTTAAAGCTCTTTTTGCAAAAAGAAACCAATATCTGGGGTGCTGTGACAATGTGGAAAGGTAGCTCCAAAAAGCAAGGTGGAATTGATTGCAATAAGAATTTCAGGGTGAAATCAACCATCAATCAGTGTTTTTCTCTTGAAATCAACAATTTTGATGAATCTGTAGATTGCTTTTCCACCTCCACTAGTTGCCATCTCCAAACTGTCTGGCAAAGCACACATACACACACTAGTGTGTTGGAGGTGTAATTTTGCATCGATGTTCTGATTCCAACACCGGAACCACTAAACCGACCCGCTTTCCCATATCGTTATGCTCTACGTTAGAAAAAACATTACATTATTAGATTAGATATATTATAGATACGAGTATAGATATTAAAATAGGTTAATTATGCAATCTGGAACCGTGAAATGACTAGATGGCAGTGATAAAAGTGGATTCGTTGTATGCATATCCGTCTTCTTCAACAGTGACTTTATCACCTTCGGTGATGGACAATTTCATCACATTGCTGAATTGGTAGATGTAAGGCTTAGTTCCTGCAACACCACTGACAATGTTTTTCACAAACTGGGGGATTTCAGCCATCACATCAACCCTTTCACACAAGTTGGTCAAATCTCCGCTAACTTTAATCAAATCGTTTTGATCCTTCATGGTGTAGGAGATTTTGGTTGGGACTTTCCAGCCCGACGTCTCGTCCACCTTGGTTTCCAGATGTTGCGTGTCGTTTTTCAGCGTGCCAAGGATGACTTTCCCTTGTTTGTCAACAACCACGGCAACACTGACCTTGGTTTTGGCGTAGGCAGCCGGAGTGGTGAACTCCATGATAACCACGGAATAATTGGCAGACTGGTAATTGAGGAAGTCCCAGGTGGCAGCAGCATGGTGAGGCTTCATGCCTTGCAAGGCCATCACGTACATGGTCAAACCGTCTTTGATTTGTATGGTTTCCTTCTCAACATACTCAACGTCTTGTGGGTCCATGTTGTCGACATCCTGGCCGTCCTTGACGCTTCTGAGAACAATTTCTCCATTGGCGTGACATCTTGGCCAGAAAATGTGTCTCATGGAACCCCATGGGTTTTCCAAATCGGTACCGTAGTAGGTTGTACCATTTTTACCAAACTTGACGCCTTGGCCGATCTTTTCCACCGTCAAATGCACCTCGGTCAGCTTGTTGACGCTGGAATCGATGGTGTAGCTGTTTTGAGTGTCCTTGTTCAACACAATGGACAGGTTATCGGCGTGAAAGTCAGCACCGTCGGTTCTGAAGTTTTCCAACTTGGTGGACGTCCATGTGAAGTCTTTGCAGTTGGACTTTTCAAACACCTTGAAGGTGAATTGCGCCGTGGTGTGCAGACCAATCACGTTGGAATGGATGATTTGCGCAAACCCAAAATGCGTGGCGGATTGGAAGTAGAAAGTCTGAGTTTCGACGTTGGTGTGGCTTGGATTCACGTACTTGAGGTCGTCCAAAGTCAGGTCCGAATAGAGTGGTTCGTTTTCCGACACCTGGCTGCCCACGGGATGAATGGCCTCCGGCCCATATTCTGGTTCCGCAGTACCAGCAACCACCGAAAGTCCTGATTGAACTAATTTCCACATGTTTTGTCTCTGCTTTGTCTAAGTTCCGGGGAAGAAAATCTCTATAGAACAACCTCAAAACCCTAAGCCTTGTAACAGAACACTCTTTAATACTTCACCAACTTTCTGCTGTGCGAGGGTGAAGCTAATTTTTTCCTCAACATTGTGGTGTGTGTAATAGAATAGCCAGGTTTGAAAATTTGTGGTTACCACACGCTTTTCAGTGGGGGTTTCTTGCAAAAAAACGAGGAAATCAGAGGGATGAGCTGGGTCTGAAGCAGTGCAGCCCCAGTTTGCGACGATTTGGAGGGACAGTGTGGGGTCTCCATGTTCTGAAAGGTCCATGGCTATTGTACAGTGTTATAAAAAGATATATGGGGCGGGAATGAGATGGATTGATGATAAAAAAAGCTGTTTCCAACATGTTCTCAACTATCATATGTGTATGGCAGCAAATGCTTGAAAAGTAGTATTAGTATTAAAATTTGTAGAACATCAGTAACAGACTATTCGTCATCGTCATCGTCGTAGCTGTCGGAGTCGCCATGCTGGCCATCTTCATCTTCATCGTAGTCATCTTCATCTTCGTCGTACACGAGTGATGCATCGAAATAGAGCGAAGGGTCGAGAGCAGAGATATCACACGAAGTGGCTTCGCCGTCCAGAAGAAGCTCACTGATCAAGAGACCCGTAGCAGGAGCATTGTTGATCCCCCAGCAGGAATGTCCCGACGCCAAATACAGGTTTTCCACGTTGGTTTCACCAATCAGCGGGCCCGAGCTGGACGGAATGTCCAGCACGGGAAGATAGCACGCCTGTTTCTTCAACACCTTACCCTGCTTCAAGTTGGCCGACAGCTTGGAAACGTACTTGAACAACTCCTCACATTTTTCACCCACCACCTCCACGTCGTCCGTGGTTTCCGGAATCAACACGCTGGAATCTCCCTCTCCGCACACATACACCTCGTCCTTTCTGGCATATATTTCTGGGGACACAAACTTGGTTTTGTTCACCTTCAGCTCCGTGAACACGGCGTACGGCGAGATTTCCTCGACATTTTCTGGCTGGATGATGATGGAATGCGCACGCAGTCCACTTATAGGGCAGTCGGGAAGAATCTTGGACGTCCATGGGCCTATGGACATAATCACCTTGTCTGCCAGCAACGAGATTTTCTTGTCACTGGTGCCGTCACTTTCGGCCTTGGCGCTGGACGGATGATACACTATTCCGTTACAAACACCCGTGTCTTCATCAATTATCACGTCGTCCACCTTACCGATGATCAGCTCCACACAGCCTGTGGCAATGCACTGTTTCAGCATGAACGTTGTGAACTGGTACGGATGCACCTGGGCCGTGGTGGACTCGTTTCCCAGCTGGTTCCAGTCGTTGATCACCTTGTCGTTGATCCACTGCAAGTTCTGGGGCAGATGCGACGGATTGGACAGTTTGTCCGTGGCGGTGCTGCTGCTGGACTCGATTTCAATCGAGTTCTTCTTGATGGTGGTGGCCCTACTCATTGGCTTGCTTCCCAGATCCAGTGGCTGCGACTTCACGCTGCCACTGCCACTGCCGCTGCCGTTGCCGTTGCCGCTACCGCCGCCGTGGTTTGGCGACTGTTTCTGGACAGCAATGCTCTGCAGTCTGCTGTCCGAAATGTCGCCCTCCACGGAAATCGTCGTCAGCCGTCTGTACCCCCATTCTGCCTCTCCACCGTACTCCGTGGCCAGGTCCTGGTGCAGCTTGAAGGACAGAGGCACAATCTGCTGCGGAAACGCCCACAGCGCCAACAGGCCCCCGGCCTTTCCTGACGCACCCCCAGCCACTCTTTTGCTCTCAACTATTGTGATATGGCTGTTCTCCTTGTCGAACTTGCTGTGCTGCGTCAAGTAATACGCTATACACACCCCAATTATACCTGCCCCAACAATCACATAATGCTTTTTACCTTCGGCCCGTCCTGACGGCGTACTACCGCCTGCGTACGTCAGGTTCTCCATCCCCAGCTTCTTGGCTACAGCAAGCAGTGTCAAGAGATGAGCGTGAAGTGTCTTTGCTGATATATCGAACCACAAGCGTGAGCCGCCACCCGTGCACCGCAGGAAATTGAGAAAGCCGGAGCGTCGCCGCCGCCGCCGCCGATCGACGCACGCGCTAGCTCTCCTGCCTCTGCACCGCCACACAGCACACCATTGGTGGCTGGCCGTCTTTGTGTGGCGCATGACACATGGCGCCGGGCGCCGGGCGCGAGAGCAGCAGGCGGCTTGGCAACGCCATGAATGTGGCTGATGGGGTTTTTCAGTGTCAGTTTGTGTGGCGGAGTGCTTCAACAGCTATTTCATCCACAAACGCTTGTTTCTTCTCTTTCCATCCTTGTTCTTGAGACCATGTCTGCGCTATCGGAGACATACACACACAACGACGAGCAGATCAAACATCTTTTGAGGCAGGTGGTATACCTGTTTTATCCGCACCAATCCATCATCATTTTGGAGGCGATTCTGTTTCACAATGTGCTGTATGAAGACGACCTCATCAAGCTGTGCTGCATGCACAAAAAGGTGTTCCGGTCCTTCTGCAACAAGCTTGTGGAGGACAAAATAGTCACGGCGTATGTACAGAAGGAAGACACTCCGCAGTACAAGATGTTTGCCAGAACATACTTCTACATCCACAACATCGAAGCCATCGATGCCATCAAGTGGAAAATCCACTCCATTGTGAAAACCTCCAAAGACGAAATGGGGAATTTCAATGAGCCCCAGGGATACATCTGCCCAACTTGCCACACCAAATACTCACTACTGGATGCATCGTCGTTGATAAGTGACGACAATCTGCATTTTGAGTGCTCCATTTGCAACGACTACTTGATGGACGACGACATCTCCCAAGAACAACAAAGAGGACAGGAAAAGCTGGAAAAGCTAATGTCTCTGCTGGAACCAATCATCAAGTACTTGAAAATCATAGATGATTTGCAAATTGAAGATAACAACTTTGAATCCACTCTTATTAAATATATACCTGCCTTCACAGATTCGTTGGCGCTCTATTCTGTCACTAACAAGGCCACCAATAACCTCAAGAGAAAGAAGGATGATGCAGACAATTCTATCGCCAACAAAAAGTCGCAAGCTACGATCCATGTGTCCATCACTGCCGACGATGAAGATTTGAAGAGGGAAAGACAAAGGAGAGAAGAAAGAAATGAAAAACTCAGACAAAATACATTACCTTCTTGGCATCAAGAGTCGACGGTTGGTAAAGCCGAATTCGGTCAGCTCAACGAAGAAATCCAAGACGACGAAACCGAAAAGAACACACAACTCACACAGCCATCTGAAAATGCTGAAACTCATAACATTCTCAAAATTGAGACTCCTGAAGTTGATGAAGTCTCGAATGTCCCAAACACAGCAAATACGGATATAACTGTGAACACAACAATATCAGAAACACCTTCAAACTCCAACCTGTCAATTAAGACAGAGTCATCACTACAATCGGGAATTCCTCCCGTTGTCAAACATAACCTATCATCTGTGGGCGTCCATGACGACCCAACTTCCTCCAGACAAGGGACTTCCAACGAAGAACTCGACGCTTTATCAGCCTATTACTCTCAGCTACGTGAACGTCAAGCTGCAGATGAAGCTGCTGAAGAGTACGAAGATGACGATGAATTGGATGAGATGAATGATGATAATTTAGATGGTTTCGAAGAAGATGAAGATGTCAATGACAATGACGCTATTCTTGAAAATGAATTAAACGTTCCTCAATCTTCAACACTGGCTACTGGAAACCATCCAGCTCAAACCACTAAAATGGATGTAGATTTGGATGAAGATGACGTTGATCTGGACATGTTTGCCAGTGATGAGGAGTGAAATCTTCCTTCTTCAACAACCACAACTCTCCGCTTGTATAGCCATACTTAAATATACAATTTTGCTAAATGAATGAACATGTCGGCTACTAAAATCGTTACTCTATGTAGAAAAGCGACCTTTTAATATATACAAAGAAACAAAAGTATTCTGCAATATAGATTAATCACTCACTCTCGATTGTGCACCTCGTAAAGCGGCGTTGATTCATGGTAATTTGGTTGGGACAAGTCTTGTGAATGAGTCCGTCCATGATAATGATGATGATGGGCGTCACCGTCTGCATTCATATTAATATCGGTATTCATCTCAACTTCCTCATCTCTGCCATATGGAAAATAGTGATCTTCCTCGTCTTCATAAGGGTGGCTAAACCCTTGTTCATATTGAGCCATTCCACGTTTATACTTCTCTACTGGCATACCCGAAACAGTGAAGGCGTTAAGCGCCATTTTACCAGCAATTCTACCAACTTTGGATACCAGGTTTCTAAAGCTGGATTTATTGACCGAAATTGAACTATCACTTCTAATTGCATTCGAAGGGGAGGTATCATTGGTTGAGAATGTTGACGGGTTGGATCTAAAACTGTTTCTCCTACGGGACGCATGACTAGCTTCTAACTCATCTCTGAGATCCATCTTTTCATTGGACAGCATAATAGCACGGTCGATCGAATTTGGCAACCCTCTATGTCTACCTCTGACTAGTGTGGCAACAATAACCACCTTGCTCAACTTGGTGAATTGTCCACAAAATGAAACGTTGGAGTTGGGATATCCAAGAGATAACCCAACTGTACCATACGCAGATGTGACTTCAAACATAATTTGAAAAATTCCAAAATTAGTTCCATCACTTTTGATCTTGCTGCTTTCGGCAATGCAAATGACGAAAATGGCCAAAAACAAATACCATAAATCAAATGATAATTGTTTTCTCAAATGCGCCCCTATAAATTTCAGCTTGTCATTTGATTCTTTGTGATCATCATCAGCTCTGGAATACACACCTAATGACTGTTCTTCATAAACATTGGTTCTTCTAATGGAAATGGCAAGAGGCAAAACCGATATATACATCATCACCATGTAGCTTAATTGAATGGCAGGGTCTAAGGTGGCTAGGTTGACAACGTTGAACCCAGCAGTTCTTGTTGATATGGACTGGAACAACCCAGCTAGAACTTGATACCCTTTAGGTAGATAGGACAATGCTGTGGTGTTGAAATCCAAAATGATGAATAAAATCCAGTCAAACCCATTCAAGAAAACAAGAACTGCTGTTAACCACCATGTCGCCCCAGAGGGAAATAAAAGAGTGAAACATCTCCTTGGATGTTCCAGCAAGAAGGATAATGAATCATGCGTTATAGTTAGTGGCTTGGTGAAGAATCTTAGTACCCAAATAATGAATCTTAGCATGATTGGAAACCCCGTATTACCCAACACAACGAGAATTCCTGTTATAATCAAAATATAGGCATTTTGATCAAATAGCACCATCGAAGTAGCATTCAAGGTATATCCCAAATCGTTGAAAGAGCTAACAGCATTAAAAAATGACCACCAGGTTGGTGAAATACCATCATTTCTCAGTTTTGTCGAATACTCTTTACTTTTATCAATGTAAGAAACAAAAAATATAACAGCCAATATGTGAAATCCTGCATAATAAAATACCAATATTTTGCTTAACAGCCGCATTGACTGGTATTCAACACCACCTAATTCATACTTTTGATCATTTGAAAAGGTTAAAAATTTGGAGTTCCTACCTAATTCTGGTTTCCACGACAAGTAATTTGCCGGTGCCTCCGCAGGATAATACATTGCTAGTTCATCATCTGTCATCTCTTCAGGATCCGTCATCACATCACCTCTGGTTCTTCCTGTGAAAACACGCCCAAATCCCGTTTTCTGTCTTTTGAATACCGTTGGTTCATTATTATCCTCGTTAGTCGAGGGATGAAGGAACGATTTTCTACGTTGATCTATGTTGGAGAGTAATTTTCTGGGAAAATCAGGAATTCGTGCAAAAGAGTCCTTTCGAGAAGTATGTGGCTTCACAGCATTAATAGAGCCCGGATCATCAATATCCTCGTCGTCACCGCTCTCGTCGCCATCATCAGCTAAAACTTGATCAGCATTAAGATTTTCTCCTTGGTCCTCACCAAAGTTGGTCAAGTTGATTGCTGATCCATCTTTTTTCATATTTGTGAGAGCATCATCAACAACTTTTGTTTCCTTGTCAGAAATTTTCTTGTCCATTTTTTTAAGCTGTTTTAGTTTTTTCTCTTTTAAACGTTTACGGGTTTTCAAACTCACATGTATCTTTTTATCCTTTTTAGGTTTATCTCCATTTTGTTCACGTAAGAGCCCGTTGGATGCTTGATCAGTCGACGCGTCCGTGGTAGTAGTTTTAGGTCCATCATTTAAACCATTCACTTTTCCTTTTTGAGAGGATTTATTTGGAAATTTTTGAGACTTGTTTCTGTGTAATTCTTCCTTGTTAGGTTTTGGTAAATCGCCAAATTTGATATTTGGTGTTGTTTCTCCAAAATGGATATGTCTTGGTTCTGCTTCCTCATTATCGTAGTGATCTTCTGAATCACAATCTTCGTTGTCTATATTTTCTTCTTCGCTGTCATCATCAGTTACAGCATTCTCATCATTAAAGTGGATCACACTAGGTCCTTGAATTTGGGCTGTATTATTTGGGCGTGTGTTCTTTAGAGAATTTCTGACTTTATTGGGTGTGCCCAAATTATCTGAGTATTGAGTATCAAGAGTCATTGATCTATCATTGAAAGCATCAGGACTTTGCTGTTTTTGAAACCTGTTCATTCGGCTAGTTAGACCTTCACTTGCATTATGACTATCAAAATTATCATTTCTATTCGCTAGGGATGAAGTTGCAGCAATTGTTGTTGTTCTAAAATTGGCCAACGTTTGTGTTCTACGATTTTTGAACTGTTCGATGGATTTCTTTTTGATATTATCAAATCTTTTCTCGTACCAATATAAACGCAGAAAAGTCAAAGATCCATGGATAAAAATTGGTGTTGTAAACATACAGATCACATAGACGGCAATTTGTTGATAAAGACTCAATTGGTTCATTTGAACAGTGCTCAACCCACCTTGGGTAGCGGCTCCGGTAACCAATACCAATGCATCCACGTAGTCTATATTCTTTTGAGGATATACCACGATTGAGCCAATGATAATCCAAGAGATTATGTATACGTAATGCGCCACGATAAAGTTGGGTATGATTTTTTTAATCCATGGTCCAAGCACGTCCTCAACCTTGTATATAAAGGCCCTCGCTCTTTCTCCAATGGTCATTTTGATGTTTTCATATGTACCGTCCATCAAGGTTGCTGTTTTGGTCAATGTCGACGTGATGGGTTTGATATTGTGAAAAAATGTTTCTCGTCGAGACCCAGAAGCCTCTCTAGCTTCATGTCCATGATCCCATTGTTGGTTGACAGATGAACCTTGATTTTCAAAGTAGGAGGTGATGTTCTCCGGTACATAATCTGCGGAATTGCTACTTGAACTGTATGAATGCCTCTTGGGCTCTGAATACTGTATTTTGGATATTTTTCCACTTCCCGTGTCTGCACTTGAATTCATTTCCGGCAGTCAAAGGCGGAGCACAAAAAAAATCACTTTTGCTGACTTGAAAAGTCAGTATTCTAAAATCTTTATGCAAATAGCAACAAGATCCTGTTGTTAAGAAGAAACTCAACACAGAAAACATTCATAAAAACATGCAGCCGTGCATTCGATAAATGGAACGTGTGAAAATATTAGCCCAAAACTCATCGCGGAAATCATCTGGTTCAACTTTCCTATTTAAGGAATGTTTGTGCTACTCTTTGTCGTGGAGGACAGAGAGCTCGTCCTCAGGAACTTCTTCAGCCTCTTCAAAACCGTCATATTCATCCTCATCCTCATCTTCATCCTCATCATCATCGTCGTCGTCGTCGTCGTCATCGTTTTCTATAAAATAATCCTCATCTTCTTCTTCATTGTACTCTTCCAAGGCATCGATGAAATTGGTGCTATAGAGCGAAGAGTCCCCAAAAGCCATCATACTGGACCTCTTGTTATTGTTAGGGTTGGAAATTTTATTAATATTGTCATTTATGTTGTTGTTATTAGGAATATTATTGCCATTGCTTGAACTAGAAGCTGTGGTAGTCAGGGTGGAACCCACTGTGCGGCCTTCATTGAAACCGGATCCGTTCATTCCTCCGTAATTATTATAATAATCAATCAATGAGGCCAAGTCCGGGTTTTGATTAATGCTTTCGACATTTCTTCGTGGTCTTTGATTGTTAATTTCAACATCAACACTCATGTTCACACCTGTATTGACGGCGCTGTTATAGGGGGTATTTGTTTGGGACTGATTTCGTGACCTTATGTTGCCCATGTAACTCATCACATCTCCAGGCGTATCAATTTCAGTGGTTGGATGGTTATTCATTGGAAGAGCGGAAGAAGTGTCTCGCACCGTCATATCACTAGCAAATCTTCGTGCTGGCGTAGCTGATGTAGATGTGGCACTCATATTCATATTTAATCCCGTAATAACTGCATTTGGTGTATATGATGCAGCTCCTTGTTGTCGATAGCCAAATTGATGCTGATTGGCTGCTTGTTGAATTGGTTCAATCCTTTCTCTTACATCGCTCCTTTTATCATCATGGCGTCTGGCCAAAGTGTCCTCATTATCAACAACTACAGTTTCGTCCGCTGCACCATTCTTAGACTCTTTATCAGATCGACAAGTTGGACATTCACTAACAACTTTTTTGGCCGTTTGCTTTATCTTTAGCCAATGGAAAGAGCTGGAAATAAGTTGGGTTGTTCTGTTTATACCAGAGTGTCCGTCATCAGCATGTAATTTGTTGGCTATCTCCAATTGCTCCCTAGGATCGTATATCACCCGTTTGCCTTTAAGATAAAGTTTACCGTTGACTATATTGTAATTGTATGACGTGACACGCAGTTTTGTCTTGTCCTTCCGGGAGTAGTGGTCGGGATATTTTCCAGTCAGCATGTAATTGTACAAATTCAAAAACTTTGGATCTCCGATATCATCATCTATAATAGCCAGCTCCTTGTTGTACATAAAGGAATTGACCAGTTCATCTTTGAAACTTTTCAACATTGCACATGCCTGCACACTTCCAAACTTTTTGAAGCCACATTTTTGAAGCAATTTCTGTGCTGCTACGTTTGTTTCAAAAATCAAATCAATGACACAATTACTATATCCCAATCTTGGCGCCCATCTAATGAAACATTCGCAGAGATAATATCCTATTCCGTGTTTTCTGATACCGGCGTTGACTAGGAAATTGGTTGTGCAAATATGCGAACATCGACCTGGATATGCCGATTTGACAAAAAATGTGCCTATGCATTTTTTGGCCCATTCTTGAACCGTCAATTGATGGTCGAACCCGGGGTCATCACCAATACACATTATGGCGGTGAACTGGCCAAACCAATAGTTCCGAAACTCCTCCATGGTCAACTGGTCAAAGAAAGGCAACGTATCACCACGTGCTATTTCATCATTGTACTCCTGTGTCAGAAACTTCACCAAATTTCCCGGAACCTGATTCATATCAAAAATGGGGTATATTGTGGCCGTGGTGTTGAGATCTTTTAAGCTGATGGTCACCCTTTCAATGGTATAAGGGGTGTTGTAATGAGGAATGAAGTGGTCTTGCACAAACTTCACGTTGCTGAATTCACTCATCTTCTATTCTGTGTATACTACTCACAACCCCGAAAACACTGGCATCAACAACCTTTTTATAGCTCAGTAAAACAATATAAATCTATTTTGAGCATGGATGAAAAGCTACGGTACGCGTCTTTAACTCAGCTTACGTCAGCGAAGATTGATTTTTGGCGGAAATTTTTATTCTTAATGATGTTAGCAAGAAGCTGGATCAAAACATGCGGCATGTGTTCTAATTGACTATACTATAGATAATAAATAGAATAAATGGGATGAGTAGAATAAATAAAATAAATAAGAAAGGCCAGTGGCTTGAATAAGTTTTGGCAACAAACTAGTTTTTGAAAGAATTTGGTGGTCTGGAAGCTTTACCCCAACCACATCTGAGAGGTCTTCCGTTGATTGAGAAGCCAGATAATTGAACAATAGCCAAGGCAGCTCTTTCATGGGTGTCGTAGGTGACAAAGGCACACCCCTTATCGGACAAAAGCTTAAAGTTGACAATGTAGCCAAAACTTTGCAGCAGAGGAATCAGATCATTCTGTGAGGTATATTCAGCAAGATTTCCAATGTACACCACAGTTAACCAGTTTGGGGTCTGTCTGACAATGATGTCGTAGGACAATGGGCCCATCATTTGTGGCGGCAAAGATCTGTTGATCTGGTTCATAGGAGCGTTACCTGTTGCAACCATGGCAACCGGCTTGGAATTGGATCCATTCATCATACCAATTGGACTACCGGCATGCACATTCATGTTGGGGTTATTCATCATGGCTGGGTTTGATCCAGAGTTGGGGTTGGTCATCATCATACCGTTTGAAGACCCGGAAGAGTTGTTGTTGTATCCAGAGTTCATCATGGCCATCATATTCATGCCATTGCTATTACCGGCATTTGGGCCAATGGTATCATTGGTCATGTTCATTTGGTTGCCGTTGACGATATGATTTGGCATGGACTGGTTCATTCCAGCTCCACCATAGTTGTTATTCATAAAATTGTTTTGACGATTATTGTATTGTCCATTGAACTGTCCAATGTTATTATAATGGTTGTAATTACTAGTATTATTATTGATATGATGATTGTTATGATAGTTGTTACGGTTAGGTTGTTGCTGTTCTTTGTGGGAAGCCCAATTCAATCTGATTTGACGCTCTCCAAGTAAATATCCGTTCATGGTTTTCAATGCTTCTTCAGCATCTTTCTTGTCCTCAAAACATACGAAACCGTAACCTCTCGATCTGCCTGATTTCATATCCCACATAACATTGGCCTGAACCAATGAAGGGAAGCGAGAAAAAGCCGTCCTTAAAGATTCATCATTGATTTCTAACGATAAATCTCCAATAAAAAGATTGAATGTATCGTTATTTTTCACACGTTGGGTTTGGTACGCCTTTTTGATGATCAATTGTTGATCATGAATGATGGTTCTGTCCATTTTGGAAATTGCCAAATCTGCACTTTCTGCGCTCTGAAACTCCACAAAAGCGTAATTGAAGCCCGGTCTGTTTTTGTCCTGAAGTAATTTTACGCTTATTATTTCAGAAACATCGGGATTGGAATCCACAAAACTGAATAGCTGTCCAATATTCTCATCTGTCAGCGATCTATCCAAGTTACCAACGTAAATAATGTTATTAGACACCTCACGACCACCTTCGGAAATTGATGCAGCATTGCGAGAATCCAAATTTGCTGCTTTATCAGTTTCGGAGGTGTCAATTGGAGGTTCTGAGCTAGCTGCTGCTAATGTCGTGTCTTCGTTATGCGCAACCTGTTGATCAGCTGACGGAGATGGAACAAAGTCTTGTGGTTCGTGCTCTACCTCAATTGACGACATTTCGGCTTGAACACTGAATAAAATGTGTTAAAGTTTCTTTTCGAGTCTCTGATACAACGATTGGACGATCTAGAGAAGGGGTATCCTATAATACGGGTTCTAAGCGTATTGAAGAAAAAAAAATAGAGAAAAAAACACAGGAAAATGTTGCAATGGTCTGAAAAACAAACTAAACTGGCCTTTGAAAAAAAAAATCAATCAAA
Source organism: Pichia sorboxylosa (assembly GCA_001599115.1). Taxonomy (NCBI): domain Eukaryota; kingdom Fungi; phylum Ascomycota; class Pichiomycetes; order Pichiales; family Pichiaceae; genus Pichia; species Pichia sorboxylosa. The sequence goes on along the minus strand of BCGC01000004.1, from coordinate 494,590 downwards.
AGAACACACACTCAATTCACAATATGATGGATCTAAATGTGTCTATTGTACAAGGCAGTTTTGATTTCTAAACAATGGTCTGCTGTGTTCCGTTCCGATCCACTAAATACAATTCGACCGTTTGAAAACTTGATTAAACTACTCACAGCCTCAAAAATTGCACTTTTATAGCAATTTTTCTAAACTCCTTAGCCACGCACCCAAGATACACGCCTATTTTGTCACAGAATTAGTGGAATCATCTGAAAAACCAGAACAATCCTATCTTTATCTCCCGCTGTTCAACATTGTTGAAGGTGGCGCGCATGCGCGCCGATCGACGCTGACATTGTACTGGGAGAGCCGTTGTGGTATATCAGCTTACAGGGGAAACCAACGTTTTAGGGTTTTGGACAAGGGGGTGCGAGAAATTTGGGCGGTGGGCAATGGTTGATGGTTATTTTTGATGATTTAGTTTTCTACCCTTTTTTTTTGGTAAATTGAAAATATTTTGGGGAAATCTCTGGTGGGTATTCCGAGAGCCTGTTTTGAAACTGATGTAAGATGTTGAGTTGAAAATGTTGATATCAATTGAGATCCGAACAAAGAAGGAACAATCCAAGCTTAATGAATGTGCACCAAACTTTGTCCTTAAACAAACCATCAAGTACCCATGTTAATTCACATCAACAAGTATATTTTGTCAAAGGACCGACACAAGACATGAATTTACTATAATGCTTGCATTGCCGAGCCTCCAATTTCGCGGCTCGGCAGCTACTGACAATGTTTCAGCGATGCTTTCCATTCCAGAGTAGGAAGACGTTTTATTTTCTGATACATATCAGCAATTTCGGGTTTATGATAATATTGTAAATGTTGTTTTAGAAATGATGTTACAATTAGTTTTTTGACTTGGGAACAAAAACACATCAAAACTAGAAGCCAAAGAGAGGTCTTTTGATTCAGCGTGGTGCAACAGGGTGTTTACATTGGTTATCAGAATCTCAAATTAGTGTTTGTTTGGATAGAATATATATATATATATACTACTTTTTTAAAGTGAAAAAAAATAAAACCTCTATAAACATTCAAAATTTGATATTAAATTTGATGGCTTTTTCTTACATCTCAATGCAATTTACCAAATCGGTGTATTTGTCGTCGCATCATCAAGCCAATGGGGCTATGAAACAATTTTCATCGTTTTTTCCTCTTTCATAAATCGACAAACTCTTTTCCTTATCCGCTTGTTGGGTCGATCTGCTATGTAAAGAAAACACAATGTTGGTCGAAACAATCTTTCCATCACCTGGGATGCTTGCGTCGATAGACGCGAACATGAATCATAATGTCGTTCATTACATTGGGTAATAGGCCAGATGGTTGAAAGAGGGAGCAGAAGAAAAGTAAGGATCAGAAACCCCATAATGGCAAATGATAACGGGTTAATGGCGTCTAGAGTGGCAACATCAGTTCCTGATACAAGTGCAGCCATTGACCGAAGTCTTCCAGAGTTTCCTGCAGCAACTCCGATTGATGAGGACAATTACTTCCGACTCCACAGACCACCACCATATCTCTCGCAAATTAGCAAAGATGTGGCTAGTTTCATAGATCACAACCACCAGAAAAAACGGAAGATTGTGCTTGTCACTTCTGGGGGCACCACCGTGCCCTTAGAGAACAATACAGTGCGTTTTATTGATAATTTCAGCGCCGGAACTCGGGGTGCAACGTCTGCCGAGTACTTTCTGGAGAATGGGTATGCTGTGATCTTTCTCCATCGAGAGTTTTCCTTGCTTCCCTACTCCAGACATTTTTCCTACACAACAAACTCTCTGCTGGATCATATGAAATTCAACCAGTCTAAGGACAAAGTGGAAGTGGACGATTTTTTGCAGTCAGAATTGCTGGCAGTGCTTTCAAAATACGAAACAGTCAAGCAAAATAAGATGCTTCTTATGGTCCCATTCACCACCGTGCACCAATATCTGTTTACATTGAAATTGATTGCGCAGGAACTATCCGTAATAGGATCTGATGCTCTGTTTTATTTAGCAGCAGCAGTTTCGGACTTCTTCTTACCAAGCTCCAGAATCCCCGAGCACAAAATTCAAAGTAATAATGACAACGGCGGCAAGTTGGTTGTGGATTTGGAACCCGTACCCAAGTTTTTGAAAAGATTGGTTGATTCATGGGCTCCAATTGCAATGATTGTCAGCTTTAAATTAGAAACCGATCACACTATACTAATAAAAAAGGCAAGAACTGCATTAGAAAGATACAACCATCAGTTAGTTATTGGAAACCTATTACAAACAAGGAAAAATGAAGTTGTATTTGTCACTTCTCACGACGAAGATTGGGTTAAGTTGACTGATACTCAAATTGCGGACAATTTCGAGATTGAATCTTTAATTATTCCCAAAGTCATTTCTAGTCATAAAGATTGGATTGAGAAAAGTGAAACATACCCATAAATTGATGGAATCCCTGTTCATGTCTATAAATAATCATCGAATATCACGATAATCTATATATATTATATGTATACATACACACACACACACACACACACACACACACACACACACACGGAGATCTATTTACAGAAACGAAACACCTATACCCCATTGGAACCCCTTTCTCAAGTGATCTCCTTTATTTGCTGTAATTGGAAGACACCAATTTAGTTCAAATGCTGCCATGGGGTGTGCATACGATATACCAAATCCAGCACTAACACATTGATTCCTTAAAATATCGGTATTCTGTTTATTGGTTAATTTACCAATATTGGTGAACAGATGGAGCTTAAAGTTCGAATCTTGGTAATATGGCAAGTCACTAAATAGATTGAAACCAATGGCATGGAAATAGTTACCACCCACACTCAAATTCATCTGCTTGGGTCCCATTCCCGAAATCAACCACCCCTTTACATCGTTTGCACCTCCAAGATGGAATTTGTCCATTGGATGAACTTTGGTGCTATCTTGCAATGTTTTCAACAATCCAGCTTTCATATTAAAGTTGAATATGAGATGTTTGTTAATTCTATATCCTTTGGAGAAATCTAAACATGTTTTGAGAAATCGATTTTCAGGCAGTAGAGACAGCTCATTAGAAAACCGGAATAATTGGCCTTGTTCAGAAATGTATTTCTTTTCTCTTGTATCTTTATTCAAAGAGTAGATAATTGAAGATTTACAACTATGTCCCGCATTGAAAAGAAAGTAATCGGCGACCAATGTGTTGTTTCTATATGACGTACCCAAACTGTTGTTTTTGATGTCTATTGTTCTGATCAAGTTTTCAAACGACAATTCATGGTTGAATTTATTTTCAAAAGGTAGATAGTTGGTTCCCAATCTACATGTCACACCCTCTATTGATTGAGAATGGTAGGAAGTGTAGTCGATAGTTCTCAAGGAATGATAAAGCATCGTCGAGAATTTGTAGTTAGCGTTATTGAAAAATGGCATTGAATAGTTAACCAAGTATTCTGATCTACTTGATTGCATTTTGAGCTCATTTGAAGAAAGATTTGTATCCAAATCCAGCATTTCACCACCCCCAAAGATGTTTTTCCATTGTAGTTTGATATATCCGTCACCTTCTCCATTACCAACGTTGGTTCCTATTTTCATGAAGAACTTCTTGACAGGAACTACATGCATGTTTACCATAACATTTAAAAGATCTGGGTTGTAAAAATTGTACGCCTGTCTTTCAGGAAGCACCATTTGACTACCAATGTTGGTCACCGTTTCTGTTTTCAGCAAGTTGGTCTGTGCCATATCTATTCCCTTCAACAGCTTGCCCAAAGTCAACGTTCCATCTTTTTTTTCAAGTTCCTTGATGATTGGTTCTAGTTGTTTTTTCAGAAAAGACGTTCTGAATTTGCCATCTGCTCCAATGAAATTGAATCCCACCAGATTCATGGGTCTGCTTTGACTTTCATTCACCACTTGATGTAATGCTCTTACATTGTAAGCATCCAAAATCTGCTGTACCCCCGACCCAACATATTCTTGTTTCTGTGCAGGAGAACTAGTGTCAAACAAAGACTCTGTAAATTGTTCTTCCTTCTCCATGACTGCAAAGGATGCCCGATATCTCACAGAAGCTCTTCTCTCCTCAGACCGTCTTTTCACTCTGAAAAAACACCGTTGCACGTAGATCCATGTGTAGAGCGATTGAAATTTCACCTCTCACAGCGGGTAGCAAGATATACCATTTGACAATAAACACATCGTACAAAGACTTTGGACTACACAACAAAGGAAGTATACTAGAAGAGATCAACCCACGAAAGCCATTTGAACCACTTTGGCTCGACAAGAATGCAGTTACAGCGGGCGATGTTTTGTCCAACCACTCCAGAGTCGTTGAGGGTGTCGATTTGACCGTCAATCACCACTTTGCGGCCCTTGACAGAAGCCACCTGGGCAGTGAGTATGAAGCGGGTTTCTGGGGCCAATTTGCCGTTAAAATCCACCTTCAATTTGGCCGTGACACCTCTTTTATTGGGGAGTTGACCAAATCCACAAAAACACAAGGCCTCATCCAATAGTGTTAAAATCACACCGTTGTGGATCTTTCCGTCCGCCCCTACCATGTTGGGATTGGCCTCTCCAAACATCACCAGTTTGCCTGATTCTTTGTTGATCCACATCGCCGTACTGCTGCCTAGATTCATCAATCCCTGGGACACCTGGTTGTACTTGTGTGCTTCTGGGATGATTTTTGACTGCGTGATCAGCTCAAATTCAGCGTCTCTACTAACATCCAAAAACTGTTTCACATTGCTAAATTTGTGGTACACTTGCAAGTCCTCAATGCGGTCGACGGGGTGGTTTTTGGCCTTCACCAATTCTTGCGGTTTAGTCCACAATGGCGAGTCCGGCCATGGTCGTGCAAAAAGTGCAAATCCCAGTCCAAAGGACGACCCGAAAAAAACTCCCTTACCTAAAACCCGTACGCTTTTCCCAAACAGACCCATTTTCAGCACAAGTCGGGCCAACCGGATTGATGTTTGAAATCTCCAATCCCCACACCTTTCCTATATATCAATACATGCCATGTGTTTTTCTCCAGTGCGCTTCTTCACCATTCGAGCTAGCGATCGTTTTGTGAAGTTCCACTTGCTGATGTTGTTGTTTCTCTGTGTTGAGCCGTTTTCTTCTCGTGTTTTTGAGGATTGCACACGTTTCCAAGGATGTCAGAGGGCCAGAAAGTGGACAAGAGGGCAGTTGATTCTGAAATGGAGGACCAGAAGATTGAGAGCGGCAATGACAATGGCAACGGCAGCAAAAACGTATTGAAGGATGGAGATGAGCAGGAAACCGGCTCTGGTAGCTCAGCCAATCCAGCCACGCCGCTAGAACACGAAGTGAGCGGACTGAAACAAGAAAATAAGGGGTTTAATGGCGAAGTGGATACTATTAAAGAGCCAGAAATACCAGAAAATCAGGAAACACACGAGAAAGGAACACAGAATGATGTTGTGGACAATGAAAATGAAGATGAAGATGTAGAAATGGACCAGGAACAAGAAGAAGAAGAAAAAGACAAGGAAACATTGTCTAGCGATCTACAGCAGAAAGATTCATCAACGGAAAGCAATCAAATTTTCACAGAAAAACCCGATCCAGAAACATCAAGGGAAAATGAAGACTCAGAGGAGAACAAAAATGAAGAAGAACCGTCAGAATCAGCAGACAAAAGTCAGCAAGAAGACGAGAAGGAAAATATGGAAGATGACGGAGAAGAAGACTCAGATGCAGAAGCTCAATCGTTTGCCAAATCTATCAACCAATTAAAAAAAACCAAAAAATACGACGCATCTAAAGTAATGGCGGAAATCAACACAGAGTATTATAGTATTCCCAAACAAACACATACAATTGTATTACCTTCTTACTCGGTTTGGTTTGATTTGGCCGAAATAAACGACATTGAAAAGGAATCATTACCAGAGTTTTTCCAAGGAGTCAATAAAAACAAAACCCCAGAAAGTTACACTAAGTACAGAAATTTCATGATCAATTCTTATAGATTAAACCCAAACGACTATTTATCCTTCACCTCTGTGAGGCGAAATTTGATGGGTGATGCGGGTGCTTTACTTAGAATATACAAATTTCTTATCAAATGGGGACTAATCAATTACCAAGTCAATCCGGAATCAAAACCTATTCCAATAGAGCCTCCGTATACCGGAGATTTTGAAATTGATTTGGATACACCTAGAGGTATGTTTCCTTTCCAAAGTTATAAACCACCAACCAAGTTCCCTGACTTGACCAAGTTCAAAGACATATTGTCCAAGCCGTCACCTGCCACAGATGACACCAGAGAAGCCAAACCCGAGGCATCAATCGGCAAGGCTGAAGAGAAAGAAACAGAAGCTATGAAAAGCGAAGAGCAATTATCCGACAAAGACTCTAAAAAAACAGCAGATGAAGACCCAAAGGCTCCAGAAGCCGATACAGACGCTCAACAACCACCTGCTAAAAGACAAAGGATTTTGAAAGCTAGTATTGATAAACATTGGGACGAAGAATCAATCCAAAAACTAATAGAGGGTGTCTCCAAATATAGAAACGACTGGTATAAGGTTGCAGAATTTGTTGGAAATAGTAAAACCCCTGATCAGTGTATTATCAGATTTTTACAACTTCCTATCGAAGACAAATATTTGGAAAATAACAAGGAAGCCCTTGGGCCATTGAAGTATGTTCCTGATTTGTGCTTCTCACCAAATGACAACCCAATAATGTCAACACTGGCCTTCTTGGTGAATTTAGTAGACACCGATGTTGCTATAGCAGCATCCAATCGAGCAATAAAGGTGATTGATAAGAAACTTGAGAAGAAACTGAACCGATTCAAACCACTTCCCGCCGAAGATGGCGAAGATCAAGATCCTCTCAGAGATGTGAAAGACGCTGCAACAAATGCATTTGGTATCATCGGCGCCAGATCGCATCTATTTGCAACTTACGAAGAGAGAGAAATGCACAAATCATTAGTTAATATTATTCAACACCAGCTTAAAATAGTTGATATGAAGGTTTCGAAGTTGACTCATTTGGAAAAGGAGTTTGAACTGCAGAGAAAACAACTGGAAACCAGGGCAAACCAACTTCTGGAAGAGAAAATGAGTATTTTCAAATATCACAATGCCGCAACTTCCAAAATATTACAGGCCATTTCTATTTTGGAGTCAGCCGATGCTGCCACTACCGATGTTTCCAGAATAAAAGAGCTGATCTCCCAATCTAAAGAAATCCTCTACAATCCGCCAAGGAAGCAGCTCAACATTCTAGAAGAAGGAGACCAACACGACGACAAAGAGGCAGCCAAAGAGGTGGTGAACCCAATAAGTTACGAATCTCCGATGCTTTATAGGTATTGGAGTGGCTGAACTTCCACCAGCTACCATTTATATATCCCCCCTCCGTCAAACGTAATATACACTAAATCTATGTACCACTAACTAATTCCCCCCCAGCTATACAGTTCTGCGACCTTACTTACATGGGAGATTCATTTTTCGTTTCCGTTATCGTTTTCCTTTTCCTTTTCCTTTTCCTTTTCCTTTTCCTTTTCCTTTTCATTTTCATTTTCATTTTCATTATTATACACAATATCATTATAAAAATCTATCCAAAGTTTCTTTGGAAGATTCATGGCTGTCTTCATTACCTTCCAAATGTCTTTGATTGTCGTCTTCGGGTGAGTCAATTCCTTTTATTTTAGCATATGCCAGTCTCAAGGTAGTGTGATCCAACCCCTCGGGTCCTTGGATTTTTATAGCTGGAAGCTGGAAAATATCCACAAATCTCTCATTCCAACTGTGTAGCGTCTTTCTAGCATCCTCCACGGAAACCTTTCCTTCATTAGCATCATCTATCAGTCGCTTCAACACATTGAACTTCTTGTCGTAGTTGTCTTCAAGTTCTTCTTTCAAGTTTTTCTCTCTCATGATGTTTAGCGTCGAACTTCCCAGTATAGTCACCAACAGTAGCTGCCAAAACGTCATTTTCAACGACCTTCTCTTCATTTCTTTCTTCAATTGTGCCTTTTCGTCCACACTGGCGTTTGGCAGATCAATATCCTCCACCTCTTTTTCTGCAATATCTTTCTCACTCAAAGGTACTGGCTGGGTCCCAACATCTGAAATGTAATGTTGTGATGGTCTAGGCAATTCTCTCCATCTGGATGCAGATGATCCAAATTTTCTACTTACATTCAAATTGGCGATACCTCGTTTCAGCATGCTGTTCTTCATATTTGGGTTATCAACTTACAAATCTATATCTTTTCTCTAATTTCCACTACTTCAACTACAACTAAATTCCAAGCTGGAAATCTCGAATATCACGGGTCACGTGACACGCGTAGCAGATATATTTGTACTATGTTTCATATAAACTCATGTCAATTGTATTCAACAATAGTGTTTTACATGGAATATAGGGCTGTATATAGGTGTGATCCAAAAATGCTATGGATCTTGTTCATTGTCAGTGAGCTGGAACTCTGCATTTTCGGCATCAGGAATGGAATGGTCATCACGATATTCGTCGTCATCATGGGTGATAAAATCATCAAAGTTGTCATGGTCTGGTCTGTCTAAAAAGCTGTCGATTTCTCTGGCGTCCACATCGTCGTCCAAGTCACCGAATAAAGACTGCTCGTCGTCTTCACGGTCTACCATGTCGTTGAAAAACGCACCAATGTTTCCAGCAGGGGCATTTGATCTGTTTCTATTGGTGAGAACAGCAGCAAGATTCTTGGCAAATCTGGACCCCCGAGCTAGGAAATGGAATCCAAAGACACCGAATCGAATGACGGAATTGATCAATTTGTCAGTTCCGTTTTCTTCAACCAAACGCAGATTATCATCTTCATCCAGTCGTATCTCACCAAGACGGGCAAATCCCCCATTTCTTTTAACACCTTTCTCGTAAAGAACAACTAAAGCAGTTGCAAAAACAGCAAATGGAACGAAAATGACCCAAAACATAACCCAACCAGTTATTCCAGGCTTTTGGATAGTTTTGCCAGGACATGGATGTGAGTTCCATTTATCGAGTAAAAGACCGTCCTTGCAGGTGGACAAAGCAAGCTTTCTGTAACCAGTTGGCTCCCACCACTCATCAACATCATCCTTTCTGCAAACATCATCGCCCTTCAACCGTTTCAAACCTTTGACCAGTTTGCATGTTCCATCAATGGCCAATTCATAATTGTAATCACATTCATAATCTTCCCGTGTACATTGACAGTCATCAGTGACAGTCATACCCAAATATAATGGAGCCATACCAATGAAACACTCCTGAGATGGCTTACGACGAACATACTTGGTCTCATGTCCAAACAAACAAGAATCCTTAAGTGTAGGGTGTTTTGGAACAAAGTATTCAAAGTCTTCCGATTCAAGCTTCTTAGATACCAATTTGAGCATACATTGACGAGGATAGACGGCAGTAAAATCAACAGTGAATATGCTGTTTGACACATTCTCATCTTTGACAATCAGCAAAAATTTCAGTGCATTGTCCGAAGGAACGGTAGCTAGATCTTCAACCAAATACTTTCTATCATCATCAGGCGATGTGAATCTGTAAGACTTCCAGGTGTCGCCCATATCTAACGAGTATTTCAGTTCATTAGTTTCCTTGCCACTTTCAACAATAACTAATACTGTACCTTGATCACCAAATTCCCAAATGTAGCGGCCCTTTGCAACCTCGCTCCAGGATAACCCAGCATCCTTGGTAAAGTATAATGCCGTGTCATCACTGTCAGATGATGAAAGAACCGTTCCAACGTTCCCTAAACCAAACATCATACCTAAAGCCGATGCCGATGAAAAGGTGTCACGAGAAGGATCTAACCTTTCAGTATATGAATGAAGATGTAGACTACAACCTTTGCACACTATGGACTTCCCGTTCGAGTCTTTAGCAGGTGCGGGCAGTAATAACCAGGTTGCTGCATCATTATGAGATATTTTAGTAACCAGCTTCTTATCCTCTCCATTTCTTACTTCGTCAGGATTCATGACAACATTTGCAATTGATAATCCCTCCAAACTTTGAACACTTTCGAAATCAACAAATGCATCTCTGTTACGATTCACAAAATTCAAAGATGTGGTAAACAAAGTACCATTATAGTTGGCCTTCAGTAAAGCGCCAAACTCATGGCCTTCCTCGTCGTTTGTAGTCAGATGCATAAACAACTGATCAGAATTGACATCTAAAATGGTGTATGCAGTCTGCTTGTCAACGTTAATATCGTGTGGAAACTTAACTTCGGCAAATGTTTTCCCATCTACAGAAACAAAGGCGGTCAAAGAATTATCATCGTTCAATCTGGCAACAACCATATATTTACCACTCGTGGTAAAACCAATAATCTTTTCAAAAATTACATTTGGAGGAGATGCAAAGCCATCAACAGTCGAAATCAACCGATAACCAACACTACTCTTTTGTGCACAAATAATTTCCGTTTCAGCAACATCATATTGTTCCAAACTGAAAATGCTTTCAGCAAAGACACATCTGTTTGTATCTGCAATTAAATCTGAGAATGTTGATCCATTGTCTTCAGTTAAAGAAGCAAAGCTTTCACAATTGTTAAAAGAGTCACAGTTGGAATTACTGAATACAATGAATGCATTTCTACTTTTTTTGTCAAAAGCCATTTCAATCGAGGTATATGCCCCCGATAAATGTGGTACCTTGATCTCAGAAAAAAATCTACCTCTATCCAAAGATGCAATGATCTTTCCGTCCTCTGTAATTAAATACACCGAGTCAGTCCAATATGGATTAGTTATAATATTCACCACTGGAGAGGACGAAGGTAATGGATCAAATGTCATACCATTATCGTATGAGATGTACACCTTTCGAGAAGCGGTTAGCACAACAAGAGTTTCATCTTGGGCCTCAACCAACGAGGTATTTCTGCTTAGATATTGATAATATTGAATATTTTCATTGAATCCTGTAAATCTAGTTGTTATGACATTATTCTCAACTTCCTTATTGGCATCGTTACAGTTTAGGCTGTACGATAAAAGATCCAAACCGTTATCAATACAAATATTGCCTTTTGAAACTGTTCTTCTATTAACCTGAATCGAGCCTTTAGAATTGTCCGAGCAGTGAATACTACCCAATTCCACCAGATCAGGTTGACATGTTCCTTCACCGTCTAAGAAAAACCCTGGAGAGCATTCTGTATCTTTCATTGTACATGTACATGGAGTTTCAATGACAGTCAAATCTTGATAGTTTGAGTTTACAAAACACTTTGCATCTGATTTTCTTCTCATGAATTTTTCTGAATGGCCAAAAACACATGTTTGCTCTTTTGTGACGGGATCAACACGTGCTAACCATTCCTCAAAATCACCATCTTGGCAGGTTTCGGAAAATGCTCCATTAAAATCAACGGTGAAAATAGCAAACGATTCATCCATTAGTTGTGCAGTTAAAGCAAAAGTCTTATCGGTGTTGTCTTTGTTATTGACAAAAAACAAAGGCAACATTTTTTCACCCATTTTCATCTCAGTCCACGTATCACCCTGATCCAGGGAATAGCTAATGTAGTCAGCAACATTATCAGCTTTCCCTTTCAAGAAGTAATTCAGGTCGACAGGCATGGTAACCAAAATATTACCCAGATCTCCGTAAGCAAAAACCGTGGCACTATCAGAAACTTTTTTCCAGGTCATGCCCCCATCTTTGGTGATGAAAGTGGCTAGTTTTTGAAAATCGTGCTCTAAATATTTTCCAATATTACCAACACCTAGAATTATGCCCGGCGTTTCACCTGATGAAACCTGACCGTTTCCGGCTCTTTGTGTCATCCAAGCAATATGCAACGAACAAGCATCATCGTTTTTACAATCCGGAGCATCTGTCACATTAAGGTAATTCCAGGTTAAACCATCATCATAGGTGATTTTTGACTTGGATTTAGGTATTTGCATGAATGGAAATTCTTCAGTATGCGATGCCACCCACACACCGTCTAATGTCTTTACTTTAGAGATTAAGGACATTCCTAAAATGTTGGAAAAAACGTCTCCAAAAATTTTGGTGAAAACACCCTTGCCTTGGGTATCTGATTTATAAATATCAGCAACAGTCGATAATTGCTCACCTCTCCTTACTCTGGAAATGTATAGTGTGGTATTGGTTGAGTCAAGAATCGAGTACATCATCCCCTTTTCTTCCTTTTCAAAGAAGGCTTTGTAATAACGGGAACCGTCCGTAGAAGTGTACAGAACAGTTGAATCAGTCAGATATCTGTCAGTGCTGACAACTAATACGACAAAAGATTTCACCACCTCAATGCTCAAGACATGTGACACGTCCAAGGCGTCATTTCCTGATACATTTATAGTTTTGAAGTAATCCGTCGTAGAGATGAGTCTGTCAGACTTGGAAAGGTCCAAAGCATCTCCAGTTTTTTGGATACACACAATTGTATTTTCGTCCCCTAGTACAAATGCAGGATTCGAATGTGTGAACACACACTGTCCGACATTTGACAGCTCAACTTTTGTCACTGGTGACCTCAAGGCGTCTCTGGTGTAGTAGGTAGTTTGCGTAATCATGTGGTCATTATCATCCACCGAATCAAATTCAAAAAGCATGGTATCTGGCATAGCATAATTAATAGAAGCAGAAGCTACTAAAACCTGTTTCACATCCACATCAAAGGGAGTCCAATTTTGACCTTTATCCGACGAAAAAAAATGTCTACTTGATGTAGTGAACACAACCGCATAACTTGGAAACAATTCAAATTCCTGTATCTTCAAAACTGGAAGATCTTCGCCAGCATCATTGGAGAAATTCAGTTTGCTCCAATTTTTACCGTAATTGTCTGACAAATACACTTCTGTTCTGTCTCTCATTATCATCGAAGGAGAATCTTCAAATTGGAGAACATTGTCAATTTGGTTGAACTTCGACACTCCAATTTCCGGCGTCCACACCGCATCATCTGCCATCACCCCCATAAGGAGCCATTGAAATATCAGCACCCATACTGGCTGGATCCACATTGTCCTGGAAATAGCAGCTCAATTGCCTACAAAGAAGAGACAACCCTTCAAACTTGAGAGATAAGATAGAAATCCATTCGCCCCCATGATCACTACTTTGTATTTTCTCACCACAAGCTTGCAACTAGGGTAAAGATCTTCAACTAATTTGCATAGATTTATATACACATTACAAACAGATAGTGACAAACCAGTAACTTGGCCTTCATTTCACAGCACAACACCCTGGAGAGTGGCACTTTTTGCTCTGACTCTCATTGTAGCCCCTGTGTCTCCTATGTAGTCGAAGGTGGCCATGGTTACACATTCTTCAAAATCCACACGGTCGTCATAATGGACCCTTACACACATCTGGTCTTTCTCCAGTTCGGAATTGGGCAGCAAATCAAACTCTATGGACTGTCCAAACGTGCCACGCAGCTGGTGGAGACATTTCATGATGAACAATGTCCAGGTGGTGGGATCAATTGGCTCTGAAATGGGTATTTCCGATACTCTGTCGAATATGTTAGTAAATTCCTGTATCAGAAAGAAAAAGAAACGCTGTCTTAGTACTTACACTTGTAAGCGGTAGTAGTACCATTGATTGTATTGTTTCCTCAGTGTCCACACGCTGGATTCTGTCATATGGTGCTTCTTTGTATAAAAAGTGTGTCAATCTGTAACGGCTAAATTTTTTTTGTAGCGATACTTGTCAAAAGAGCAGGATTATTACTTGATATCGACAGGCTTGCACGACTTTTCAAATGATAAAGTCCCAACATCACAGAATTCCGCTGGAAGCAATTACAGAAGTCTTGCTAGGATTAAATGCAGCCTGAAAAATGCTTTTAACTATTCCATCCCAGTCCATAATTATGTAATCGACATTTTGTTTCAAGCAAAGCGCTTCGAAATTGTCGTGTAGGTTTTTCTCCTTGACAGTAGAGACCAAGATTGCAAACTGTTGGCCTTCATTTATAGATGAACACTGTGCAAAAACCATAGAGTTGCTGTTTGGTTTGAATTGCGCACAACTCTTACATCCAAAAGCATTTAATATTGTCTTGACAGTTTCATAGCCACCAGCCAATCCCGATGACAGATTGAACGACATGCCTTTGTATAATCCGCCTTTGGGTTTTTGTAGTAGTGACATGGCTTGTTCAGGTGTCACGGTTGAATCAAAAAGCTTTTTCGGTGTCACGTCTTTGGCAAAATCTATATGTTTCCATATATTATAATTTGTCATTTCAGGAGCAATCGAGTCAAAAGTTCCAGCCCTTTTAACATCACTCAAAGCACCCAAAACATCAGTTAGAAAGTCTGGTGACAAATAATATTTGGGGTCTTTGGACAGTGCAGTTAAAAATTTCTGGGTTCGCAATAGACTGGGAGCAATAATACAGTTGGTGTTTTTGGTTGCATTCTCTGTTAAGTAAATTCCAACCTTTTTGAGTTCTCTTTTATCCGTGGGAGATAAAGTTCCATCATATCCTGTTACAATTGCATAGATGTTGTATTTTTTGCCATTTTTGATCTTTTTTTCTGGTGTCTCATCGTCAACGCTACTACCAGTGTCCGGTTCTACTGAAGTCGATTTTCTCTTATGACCTTTCGACTTACCGTTGCTCGATGGTGTTGCAGGGGAAATGTCGCCTTTTTTGCTGAAATTTGAAAGGTCACCAACATCATCAGGCATTTCCCATATCGACTGCTTTTGATATTTGCTCTCTGAAGTCTCCACGGATATCTCACTTAGAGCTTCCTCCTTTTTTGTCATTGTTTGTTTGTCGGAGTTTTCATTCATACCAGCAACAACCTGAAGAGTTTCTAAATCTTTCTTTGATTTTATTGTGGCAACATCTAAAATTGTCTCATTCTCTGGAGGTTTTTCATCCTTTTCTGGATTATATGTTGGTTGTGGTTTATCGCTTACTTCCCGATTGTGATCGATGGATGTATTGATAGCTGGTGATGAAGGAGTCTCGGATATCATTCTCCTTGCGTCCATAACACTAACACTTGAATTACCAAAAGGATTTATTCCGGTGCCAATAACCTCGTAGTCGAAGCCTTTAAAAGTGGTATCGTCAAGAAATTTAAAATCTTCCTTGGTTCTGTTGACCAGTTCATGGCATGGCTCAACTGGCATTATTTTCCAATTGATAAAGCAATCTTGTATCCACAAATGATTTATGATCTTGACTTTCCATTTTTTAGCGTACTTGATTTTAGTACCAATGCTGTTTGAAGAAACCAAGTAATCGACATTGGATTTCAAGACTTTGGAAAACTTTCCTCCCAAACCTAGAACTAAACACTCAATAAAGTACCTTGCATTTCCTGTATAGTTGGTTATACCAAACAGTTTACTTTTGAGATCGAGAATCCCTCCAAATTTCGGAGGATAATGCAATAATGAATTTTTGTGTGGTTTATCGGATTCTCTGAAAATCAACGAAAACAAATACCTGAATGTTCTTTGATTGATGTCGTGATTTACAGCAGTGTTGAGGTATATTGTAAGCAATATATTCTCACTTGCAAATTCATTGTCAAAACGTTTGAAGAACAGTGCCATTTTTTCCGATACATTCATATTGGAAGAAAGCTTGAATCGGATATTGGCAACACAGCGTGGTGGTTCTATACTTGGATCGGATGCTTTTTCAGGCTGGTAATTTGCTTCGGACAACAACTTTCCTGAAATCACGGAATCTAAAACCCATGCACTGGAGATGATTTGAATTCCCACCGAATTGTCGGTTTCCATGTAGCGTAAAAGACTCTTTGTATGTTCATCTTTGTAACTGTCTGAAATATAATGCGTTACCACCTGTGTTATATTCTCATGTACTACTCCACCAAATGCACGCAAAGCGGAATTGATGATTTCCAAATCATCTCCTGCTATATCCTTTGACACCACAATATTCACATTTTTGAAGATATGCTTTGGATGCGGGGAGTACAGTTTCAAAGGATAGAATCTCTGGTTTTCTATAATTTTATCGAGCCAGTTTCTGGTGACTACAGGAGTCATCAAATCAATACTGAAAACCTCATAATTAGGAAACTCAATTGAGTCCGAAATTACATGAGTGAACACCATCATTTCACGCTTGCTCATTTCTGCAACTTCTGCATACGTAGCCACGACCATAGTTCTATCCAAATGATCTACAGTCAGAGGCCTGAGCCTCTGCTCAAGCATTTTACATTTCTCATCCACTATTGCCTTTTCTTCTGTTGGAGCAGCCAAATACAATGCATACACATCCCCAATCACTCCCTCTACCACTTTCGACATTTATCTGTGTCCATATATCTTATCTTCTGACTAGGTACAGTATTTGATGAAAACACGGAAGCTGTGTCTTGTAACGCGTGTTTACCATTTTTCAGCTTCAACGGCACACGCGCAGACAGAAAAATAAAACCTTTTATGTTATTCCTAGAGTGCTGAGCAGAGCTTGGAGAAGAGCCTGGGGAGGAACCTTCTTCTGAAGATATCCAGAGACGGAGACTGAAAATGGCTAGCGTAAAGAGGAAGCTAGAGGAAGTGGATAGGGATGACGGAGGCCAAAAGAAACAATTCACGGCGTCAACGTTGCTGAAATCGGCCTACGAATCGAGCTTGAATGAGCTGAAAACACCCGACTTCAGAATTGCCGATTTGGATGAACTTCACTATTTCCAGCAACGGAAACGGACAGAGTATGAAAATGCACTTCGAAGAAATAGGTTTAATTTTGGGCAATGGATTCGATATGCACAGTTTGAGCTGGACCAGAAAGACATCCAGCGTGCAAGATCGGTGTTTGAAAGAGCTCTTGAAATTGACTACAAACAAATTCAAGTATGGATACGATATATTCAAAGTGAGGTGAAGCTGAAAAACATCAACCATGCACGTAATCTGCTGGAAAGAGCTACCGGATTGTTACCCCGCGTAGACAAGTTGTGGTATCAGTATCTGACACTAGAAGAATCTGTAGGAAATGTAGTTGCATTGAATGAGATTTACGAAAAATGGTTGCAATGGAAACCATCTAAGGTAGTTTGGGAGACTTATTTGGATCTACAAGAACGATATAAAGAGTTTACAAAGGAAAGAATGATTTTCGAAAAGTATGTGGCGGTATTTCCCGAACTCGACTCCTGGCTAGAATGGGTATCCTTTGAAAAACGACACGGTGATAGCATCAATGTTGAAAATGTTTTTAAACTAGGGTTGAATCAATTATACCAGGCACAAAAGTTAGATTCTCAATACTTGATCGAGTGGATTAGATATGAAAAGGCCCTGAAAAATGACGCCAAAGTAAAACAGTTGTTTGAATTCGGGCTTAGATCATTGCAAGAAGAAGAGAAAATGAAACTACAAGATTTCAAGACAGAATTCGCCAAAAAATACAGTGCCGATTCCCAGGAGGTGGAAATGTTGATAGCTCAAAAGGAAATATTCGAAACAGAAAAACAGCTGGACCAAAATCCAATAGATTATGATTTATGGTGGTTATATGGCCAATTGGTGGTTTCAGAAACTGAATATGCAAAGAACGACGAATATGTTGATCAAAGAAGAAAAAAGATTGATCAATTACTTCACAGCAATCCACCTAAAAATGATGACGACATTGTCTCATGGATTCCATACTTTTATGCCTGTTTTCTTATTGCTCTTTGGGAAGAGTATATAACCAAAGACATCAACAGAGCTAGATCAATATATAAACATCTGTTTGAGGTGATACCCCATAAAAATTTAACACTGGGCATTTTTTGGATTGAATATGGCAATTTCATACTGAGAAACGATGGTATTGATTCGATGAGAAAAACCCTGGGACAAGCAATAGGGCTTACAGGAAGCAAAGACGTTATTCTGTTTTATATTGAGATTGAGAAAAGTTTGAAGAATATGGATAGGGTTCGTCAACTGTTCAGGAAGCTAATTGAATTACACGCCAAGGATCATACTTGTTGGGAGAGATATTTTGAGTTTGAGTTGGAGTTAGGAAATGATGATAGAAGTTTTGGTATTTTGGAGCTTGCTATACTAAAGGAAAATTTTATCTCTCTTGATCAGAAAATAACCCTTGCTAATCTCACATCAAAAAGATTGCTAGATAACTACAACTTTAAATTAGTCCGAGAGGTCTATGATTATTTGGTCGAACAAACACATTGTTCATTCGCCGTGGTGATTCGACGAATTGCAAATGAACTACAAATCCCATCCGATGTTCAAATTAAGGAATTTGAAGAGAGAGGAGAAGAAGAAGAAGATGATGATGATGATGATGGATCTGGAATTAAATATGATGTTGATACTTTCACTGTTGAGCGTGTGAGGAATATGTTTGAAAAGTATTTGAAATTTTACAAAGAAAACGATTTTGTAGAATGCCGAACAAATCTACTGAATGAGTTGCTTAGGTTTGAAAAAAAATATGGTTCTCCAAAAAGTTATGAAAATACCCAGAAGAGAATGCCTGTGACGAAAAAGGTATTTGAAACCTTTGAAAACAACGAAACCATCGAAAAGGAGCAAGTTGTGTTTCCGGAAGATGAAGCTGAAGTTCAAAGAGACATTGATGAATTTACATCCAATTTTGTTTTTGGAGAATATGACGAAGATGAGGAAGAGGTGGGTAATGATGAGTTGGGGGAGGGTGGAGAACACGACCCGCAACCTTCTTTCTTCAAATCGAGGTTTGAGTCTGATAGTGAGGAGGGGGAAGATATCCAACCGGCTCATAAAACCTTTAAATCAAGATTTGCCTCCGACAGTGAAAATGAATAGGCATCAATGACTGTTTTCGTTATACTTATATATATTTATGGACTTATTTAGATTACATTATTTTCGTTATTCAGGCGGATATAGAGGTTGACAATAGTTTCAGATGATCATAGTTTCGGCTTTTCTAGCATCATTTTCTTCAAGGCTTGTGGATACATGTCCAGAGTATTGAAGTTTCCCATATGCCAAAAACCTCCATCCACCACCATGATAGAGC
The DNA here is from genome assembly GCA_001599115.1 of Pichia sorboxylosa. Taxonomy (NCBI): domain Eukaryota; kingdom Fungi; phylum Ascomycota; class Pichiomycetes; order Pichiales; family Pichiaceae; genus Pichia; species Pichia sorboxylosa. The sequence continues at coordinate 475,492 of BCGC01000004.1, read as the reverse complement.
CTGTTATCCATTCGGCAGCTTCACTGAAAAGGAAGACAGTCGCATTGGCAATATCTTTTGTTTGGCCGACTCTCTGCAGAGGTATTTTCGATGCAAACTGTTCTTTGTTTGGCACAAGTTTGTTGTAGCCCTCGGTGTTGCCAATGGGTCCAGGTGCAATACAATTGCATCTGATACCAATTGGACCAAATTCCACCGCAAGAGCGTTGGAGAGAGCGTCGATTCCGGCCTTGGCAGCTCCCACGTGACTTTGGAATGGCACCCCGTAGTAATGTAATGTGGCCGAAATGAAGATCACCGAACCTTTGGACTTGACCAATTCTGCATAGCACGCTTTGACAGTGTTGTAGGACCCCAATAAATCAATGTCCACCACGGTTTTGAAGGCGTTGGCGGACATGTGGTTGAAGTCCGACATGAAGTTTCCAGCTGCACCGCAAATGAGAAAGTCGATTTTCCCAAACTTGGCAACTGTCTGGTCCACCACCTTGGTCATGGAGTGCACGTCCCGCACGTCTACATCACCAATTCCCATCACCATCGATTCGTTGCCGCCCACGGCTTGCACCAGCAACTGCACCACCTCCGAAACCTGTGTATTGTTCCGTCCCACTATCGACACCCGACACCCTAACTTCAACAACGCTGCCGCCTGCTGTCGACAGATGGTCCCCGACCCTCCTGTGATCACACACACCTTGTTCTCAAACAAGTTCTCCTTCCACACCCTGTTATAATTGTACGTTTCCATGGTTTTGCTCTAATTTGCTTGCTGGACCAGACCCTTACCCCAGGAAATTCGTTCGCCAGTCGCTACCCTTTCCCTTATATATGGCGTAGCAGAAATATTACCTACTCCGCAGATTTATGCATCTTGTTCGCGTTGTCAGTGATATGATCATGTACGGAGTTGAGGGAAGAGATGGGCCTTTTGAGTGAGGGAGCATTCTGTTCGGACTTTAGGTCTGAAGGAGAATTGGTGACGGCTGGTTCGGAATCGGAGTTTAAGGAGGTGTCTGTAGCAGAGTACTTGATGAGTCTTGCTCCAATCATGTTTTCCTGTAGAATGGATTCGTATCGGTCTACCAGATAGTTGCGCAATGATCTGTAGTTGTCTTCGGAAACGGCTTCGAGGATGATGTTGAGGAAGTTGAGAGCCGTGGAGCTGATGAGGTTATCTTTGGTGTTGGTCTCCTGGACTAGCAGACAAAAGTGGTGCAAAATATCGTGGTCGATGATGTGGCGACTGTACAGATCATCGTTGAGCTGGATGACAGATCGCAAACACTTGATGGCATTTAGACGGATGGTATATTTGAAACGGCAATGGATCAGCTTGTCCATACCCTCAAGAAGCCGGTTCTCTATTATGAAAGCCCGACTGTAACGTGGTTCATGGATTTTGATGATGAAATTCAACAACTCACACAGATATTCCAGAGTGACGAGTTTGCATTCATCGTCCATATCCAGGTCCGACTGCAAATGTTCAATATGTTGATCGTTGAGACGTTTGATGGGCTCGAATATCTTACTGGCATACAGCTCGTAAAACTCAGTAATGAAAGTTTCGTCAAAAGGAGTCTTGTCCATGTCTTCAAACTGTTTTTTATCATGGATCAATTTCGAATTTCCCTCCTCGGTCCCATCAATCATGGCATTCGGGTCAATCAAGCTTTTGATGGCTTCAAAACAATTGGTTTTCAGGTCCAGGTTCGATTCATCCACTAGTATGTCAATCAAAATGTCAAATAATGCCAAATCTTTTTCCTGATTTATTTTGAAGTCCTGAAACAGCTTAATGTCATGTTCAATCATGATTATGATCATTTCTATGATTAAACTCTTTAGAATATTGGAATTCAAAGAATATCTGATCATTTTGTTCATTCCTTTTGAAATCAAAGTCGTGTAGAAATTAGTTTTCTGGAAATTTTTCAGATTTTTCGATATCATGATAAACTGGTACAATAGTTTGACTCCATCTGTCTTCTTCTCCTCATTAACAGCAATCTCATTACCATCATTGCCATCATTCCCCATTTTTTCTGTATCGGAGTATAAATCAAATAAAGTACTCAAGAAACTGTCATCTACTTGAATATGAATCAGCGAATTGATCTCCTTATTGTGTATAATAGTGGTTAAGCAATTGATACAGGAGTCATCCAAAAATTTAACAAAAACAAAATCTCTCAAATAGATTAGATCAAAACACATTCGTAATTCTGTTTCAGCAGGGGTATTCACAAGTTCATCAATTTTCTTCATCATGGATTTTCTTTCCAGATAGAGCGTTCTCCACTCCAATTTGTTATTTGGTATATCCGAATCGTATTCCAATATACCTAAAATCCCCATGAATACTTTTTCGTTACATACAAATGAATGAAAAATGTCCATCTCAATGTAATAAACTAGTGTTTTTATGATATCAGTCAAGACATATATACTTTTCAAATTTTCGTCATCTTCATTTAACACTGGGTTTTCATTTTTGTTATTATTTTTCAGATTAAGTTCAAGGGTATCAAAAAGGGCAGTTAGTTCCAAAAACCACTGATCATCATCAGTAATCATCTGGTCCATCAAGCTATCTCTCGATTGAACATTACCCGTGAATAACGGCGAAGATAAATTATTCATTGTGAGGATTTCCAAAACTTCAGTCAAGGTGTTCAATGACAAGGGAGGCAATTTGGGACTCGGTCCCACAATAAGCTCGGTGACTTCGTTTCCATCATTGTTTTGAGTGATTGAAACGAGACTAATATTGGGTTGGATATTGTTTTTCTGGACAAAAATCAAAAAATCACAGATCTGAAGACATCCCTCGGGTTCTTGAAAGGACAAGGCATAATCCACGTTGTCTGTGAGACTTGTCCACACAATCAACGTGTCCTGTTGTCGCTGGTACTGTGTACTACCTTGTATCAAAGATTCAAATAAAACTTCTTGGCTATTATTTTCATTGGTCACATGGAAATGAGGCGAAGGGTTCAATTTACCCGTGCAATATCCTGTTCCCTTATCAATCCATTTTTCGCCATCCAAAATATAAATCTTGACTCTTCTTGAGCTTTCTGTATCAATCTCCAAACGGGAATTATCATCTTCAATTTCCAAAGTTGTATCTGATATATCCGCTGCATCAAATAGTTCTGGTGTGTCTTTTATTTTGACCTGTTTGCAGGCCAGCCCCGTTTCATTCTGATTGGAAATGTCCAATATTTCATCCGTTTCTCCAGTTGCAGCCTCAGAACTGTTAGCAATCTCACCGGTCTCTGTAGGTTTTGTGTCACTCTGTGTGCGCAACGTATCTTCGCTTTGTGCTGTCCTACCATTAGTTGATGAACCCATCACGTCCAGCGTGGCGTTCATATCTATACAGCCCTGTCCAACACAAATCAATTTAGTCGTGGGAACTCTTCAAAATAGCCGTGGCTGCTCTGTAGCAACTGAAAAACCACCTTCAACACCGGCTTGTATACCTTTCAAGTTGGTGTGTGCGCTTGGTGATGACGCGAAGTTCTTACTTGGGGTGCCAAAAGATTAACTCTTTTTGAATTCGGAGTACTGAGGGGTATCAAATTGGTTTGCGTGAGATTTGGGCTCAAAATGGTCAAACGTTTGTAATATAGATAGATAGATACTTATGGTTAATTAAAAAATTAATGGAAGATCAAAACTTTGAAGGCTTCAAGATCTCAGGAGTAGTGACTGGCCATTGGTATTTTTCAGTTGGCTCGTAGACATAGTTACCCTTTTCGGTTATGAACTGATTTAATCCAGCAGGACCTCTGGAACCATATGGGTAAAGTATTGGAGTTGGACCGTCTTCAGATTCCAGATAGTTCAATAACGGCGTGAATAGTTTCCAGCTGATATCCAACTCGTCGTCTCTGACAAAGTTGGAGTGATCGCCATTCAAACAGTCGTGAATCAAGGATTCGTAGGCTTGAGGTATGTAGAATTTGGAGGAGTATCTGTCTTTATATGTCAAATCCAAATCGGATAAGGAAACCTTGTTGGATTGGCCAGGCACCTTAACGTTAACCTTGATGTACATTGCTTCATCCGGCTGGATTCTGAACACCATTTCATTTCTAGCACAATGTTCTAAAATACCGTTGTTATCATCAACGTTTTTAAATTGGATTCTGATCTCAACTTTACCTTCATTGAGCGCCTTACCGGCCTTCAAAATAACAGGAACGCCGTCCCATGTTTCGTTTTTGATGTTCATTTTGATTGCAGCATAGGTGATGGCCTTGGACTTTGGATCGACGGTTTCATCGTCCAGATACGATGGTTTGGTTCCATCTTCAGATTTGTCGTATTGTCCAATCAAAATATCATTGAAATCAATTGGCGCTATCGATTTCAAAAGATCGACCTTGGCGTCTCTGATACATTCGGAACTAAAGGTGGACGGTTTTTCCATCAACAGTAGAGTCAGAACTTGCAACAGATGGTTTTGAATGACATCTCTAATAATACCGATATTATCGAAATAACCACCTCTGCCTTCCGTACCAAAAGGTTCCTTGAAAGTGATCTGGATGGAATCAATAAACTTGTTATTCCAGCAGGAAGACAGGAAAATGTTGGAGAATCTGGCAGGCAAAAGGTTTTTCACCATTTCCTTACCCAGGTAGTGGTCAATTCTGTACAATTCTGACTCGGTGAACAGCGGAGTGAGCTGGGCCTGCAATTCTCTGGAGGATTGTAAATCGTGACCAAATGGCTTCTCGACAATCAGTCTGACTAACACGTCTTCAGAATGGTTGTATTTTTTCAAATTGGAGGCCACAGTGACAAATACCGACGGTGGTAACGCAAGATAGTAGAGTCTATTTTTGTATTGGCTAATGGATTTCTCCAGGCTTTGGAACCCAGCAGCATCGTCGTAATTCGACGAGTGGTAGGTACAAAGACTCAAAAACTCGTCCACCTTGGACTCCTGTGTGTCCTTGTCGTATTTAAAGTATGGTTTAATTCTGTCTCTCAATTCGTCATCCGTGAGTTTGGATCTGGCAAATCCAATAATTTTTGTTTCAGGATGGAGTTGATTTTCTCTAAATAAACCAAACAACGCTGGGAACGTCTTCTTTTTGGCAAGGTCTCCGGAGGCACCAAACACCACCACGACCGTATTACTCTCAAACTTTACTGGAGACATTTTCTCTGCAACGGCTGTACTCTCTACTCGGCACGCACAGCACTGAAACAAGCACAAAAACTCAAAAAAGGCAAAACCTGTCCACTAAAAAGACACAAAAGAGCACACAAAACTCGCCCCAACGATAAGTTCTCGATGTAGCGGGAAAGAAATACTGATTATAAATCTTTTTCCCTTCAATAGAGTACTACCCATTAATACCGATAAAATAATATACACTCGCTGCCCTGTCATTCTGCGGGCGGCGCTGAAAAATTACTCAATCACCCATGAGTCTTACCGGAAAAACTATCCCGCAGCCAAGCAGGAAACCGATAATTGTTCCAAGGCCCGCAAGAGTCCGGCGACGCCACAGTTTTATATTTACCACGCGCTGAACACGTCGGGGTTTGACGCCGGAGCGGCCGCGGACACCGTGGCGGATGCCGGCTCCGCCCAAACTTCTGGGGCAGGGCTGCCGGCAATTTGGGGAAGCGACACGTCGGGCGCCGCCAGCTGGAGACGAGAAATGCCGGATACTGCGGGCTCCGACGCCACGTCAAGCAATCCTCCGCCAGAAAGACATCCACCGGGACACGCCATTACTTCGACAAGCGCACATTCGAGCGGATTGATGGCGAGAGCGGCCTTCGCAGTAGCAGCAGCAGAAGCAGAAGCAGTACTGACCGCCGCAGGTCTCCGTCGACGCACGGCTGTTTTAGGTTTGCGCACAAGACCCTGGATATTTCTAAACCCGTTGACCACGGCGGCACGTCTGACGGACACGCCGTTGTGAACCAGATGCAATTCCCACAATTGTGGGTTCCTGCCGGGCCGGACCTGGATGCTTGCATCCGGATACTGGCGCAGCTTCACCAGCGAAAGATACGCCCAGGCGTACGAGCCGGATGTTCCTGCGCCGTCGCTGCCGTCGCTGCTGTCTGGAGAGCCATGCTCACCCGACCAGCCGTGAAGGTTGTCGGCGGGCCAAGTGTCGGGGCTGGCACGTCGCGCCCACTCTGCGTACGTGCCCTGGGCGTCAAAATCCTGGCCCACGTCAACGGCCAGGCCGCGGTCCGCCAGCATGTTGACCAGCTCCTTAGGCGTCAGCACACAGTCCACCATATCATCGCGGCTGGCCTCCAGCTTTTTGTCGAAACAGGGCATCAGTCCCACCACATAGGCGTTTGGGTACTGCGAGCGCGCCAGCTGCGCCGTGATCCACTGCGGCGAGCGGATGCGACTCAGCTGCGGCAACAGCTCCGGGTGCGTTTTCTCCACATACAACACCCAGCCTGGGCACACGCTGGTGAAAAGAGGGCGCGCGCCGGCACCTGCACCTGCACCTGCACCTGCGCTCCCCGCGTGCAGTTGCGCCTCGGTTTCCCTGTACAGCTCTTCGTACGCGATCCTACGCCCCGTGTTGACGCTCACCACGGCCTTGAAGCCGTAATCGCGCTGGAACAGCTGCATCAGCAGGCGGTCCACCTGATCGATGCGGGCGGCGCCTAGATACTCGCCCAGGTTGATGCGGGCCTGTTCGCTCACGGCGAGCACGTAATCAGTAGCACTAGGCGGGTGAGCCGCGTAGTAGTTGACAAACTCCGTGTAGCTGTGCTGGGCCACCAACACCTCTTCACTGGACGTGATGCAGCCCGAGCACGCCAAGCAATCCGTGAGGGAGATCTCTGCTCTGGCCAGTGGACGGCCGCTCGCTGCCACAGAGCCGTCCGGCTTCACTTCCAGCTCCGCTTCTGGCTCCAGCTCCAACTGCACATGGGTGTCTCTTTTTCCAGTCTCCTCCACCGGCTTGATACAGGCCACGCTGGGCTTGATGAAATCATTCAGATCATCTGCACTTAATATTGACGACATCTACAACTCCGGGGGTCTATGTTAATGTGTAGCTTGTGTGCTCTTCTTTCCTGCTATTACTAATGGCGGGAATCTCACTTGTCTGAAATAAACGCTTGCTTGATAGATTTTTCACTGCGTTCGCTATTTTTTTCTTGTTTGAGTAAGCGCACGAACCATAACGCACAACAACGCCGGTAGAGGAGCTGCTTTCATCAGAGAAGTAGTTTGGGCGTTGTTCAGCCTCCATGACCCGAATTCTACCTCTTATTCATTGTAAAGAAAACCAGAAATGAGAAACGGTCTTTGTCAGCAAAAAAGTGTTGCTTTCATTTGTGCTTCCACTTCTCTCACCAAAAATGTCTCCATTTGGTGATAATTGATGTCAATACTAGCATCCATTTGATCTCTCCTAACATGATTGAAGAACTCATGTGTCTTGCTGGCAAAGCGAAAAGAGAATAGCACACGACTCGAACCCCATTCATGATGCTACACAGCTCTGATCTGTCTTTACTGATAACGTCTACGGAGAAGACCGCGCTGAAAATTTTGGTTGTTGAACTATCCATCGTTTTATTGGTCTCGATAAGGCACTTCTGGCGCTACTAGCTAGCAGCTTTCTTGTCATCAAACTCTGTTCAGTGGTATTAGTCTGTTGTCACCGTGAATACTTCAGCTGCTAAGTGTATCCATACCCGAACAATGTCTGAAGGTCCGTTTCTGATTGTGGGATGTGGGGTGTTTGGTTTGTCCACGGCTTATCAGCTGGCCTCCAAAGGATACTTTGTTCACCTGATTGATAAATATGAACCTCCTTCCCCGTGGTCCGCTGCCAACGACTTCAATAAAATCATCCGTTGTGAATATAATGACGACTATTATATGAATATGTCCATCGCCGCCCTGGAAAAATGGAGAGTTGATCCGCTGTTTTCAAAGTCTTTCAATGAATGTGGAAGAATCCTAGTCACGCCACTAGCGGCACAAAACAGACTCGAATTCGAACAAAAAAGTATCAAAAAACTCCAATCTTTAAACCAAGCTATGAAAATTGAGTATTCCACTGGTGGTGCCCAACTAGCACAGCAGTTTGCAGCCTTTCAGGACAACAAAATCCCTCAAAACCAACAAATTAAGTTCAACCCTGAGTCTGGCTTGGGATATTCTGCGCAGACTCTCAAGGATGTGTACACTCATCTGAAATCCCTTCCAAATGTCAGGTTTTCGTTTGGAACAGATGGTGCTGCTGTGAAAGTGCATAAATATGCTAACGGTGATGCAGGAGTAGTCACCGAGTCGGGTTTTACACATACCGCCCCTACTATTTTGATAACCATGGGAGCAAATACCGGCGCATTGTTAGATCTGCAAAATCAACAGTCAGCCACTGGGTTGTTTGTGACTCACATCAAATTATCGCAGTCCGAATACCACAAGTACTCTAACATGCCGATACTTTTTGATGCTGAAATGGGTTACTTCTTTCCTCCGGATCCGGCCACCAGATTGTTGAAGATCTGTCTTAGTGGAGGTGGAATCAAAAACGCTAACCTCTTGACGTCCTTGCCTCGGTATCATAACCAAAACCCAAAAGATACCATACCAGAAGAAAGAGTGCCCGAAATAAGAAAGCTGCTACTCAAATATATTCCCGAACTTGCCAATCATGACTTGATTGGGTCTAAAATTTGCTGGATTGGTGATAAGCATAACTCGGATTTCCTCATTGATAAGGTTCCTCATCACCAGAATTTATACGTGGCAACTGGAGACTCCGGTCATGGATACAAGTTTTTCCCTAATATTGGAGAATACATTGTAAAGTCCATGTTTGGTACTTTGGATGAGTCATTGGCGCAAAAATGGAAATGGGTGCCCGTCGATGAGACCCCGGATCCTTCAAAGTCAGATTGGAGAGTTTCACGATACCCAACCGTTGATATCAAAGAGATCAAGTTTTATGCTGAAAAAATGACTTCAAAATTATAAATTATCATTTATAGAATATAAATTTTAAATTTCTCTACGGACTTTGTGTATCGACTAAGAGCTTGTTTCTGAGCTGGAGAGTTTTTGTTGTTCTAGCTCTTTTATTCTCCGTTTCTCGGCTTTTTGTTTAAGCACCTCTTCTCTGCGTGCCATTCCTTCTGCTATTTTTCTCTGTTTTCTTTCTTCTTTTGTCTCTTTGTGTTCTGGCTCAATTTCTGACTTGGTGATTATCTCTTTATCTATTCTATCCAACAACTGGTTCAATTTTCTTTCATTTTCCGTGAATCTGTCGATTGTTAGTTGGGTGATCATTTGGATATAGGAATCGTTCACCACTTTGACTAGTTCTCCTGATTGGTTCATATATCCAACAGGAACGTCTAATTTGATTGATATTCTGATTGCAACGTTGTTATTGGCCCCAATTCCTGACTCTCTGAATCCACATCCCATGGCCACTGAATACAATTTACTGGCACTATTGAAATCCCGACATTTGACGTGCAAGATCAAAGGTTCGTATTTGAACAATATGAATCGGGTGGTTTGGCAGTATTCATTACACCCAACATCCTCTTGAAACTGGAGCTCGTTCTGCATGTTTTTCCACCAATCATAGACTTGTTCTTTCTCATGGCTAACAAATAACCACCGTCCACCATCACCTTTGGCGCCGATTTTCACCTGTTCCGCTTCTGCATGTTTGTTTCCCTCCAGAAAAACCGAAATTCTTCCTGAACAAGACGACGTTGTCACCATATCTTTGTGACTGTTAATCAGCTTGATCAACGGAATGCACAACTCATCAATTGTACCTTTAGGAGAAGCATCCGGATTCGCTTCAGAGTTCAATCCTATTTCTTGCAAGATATGTTTCTTTTTTTGTTCAAAGTCACTCATTTGAATTTAAAAATATTCTAACAACAACTGAGGTGTGTGCTTTAACCAAAACCAAAAACCAAAAGCCAAAAACCGAAACACACACTGTTATCTTTGCACTATATTCTCTGCTTCATATCATGTCTGATTATTTTTCACCTTCCTCGAGGGTGAAAAAAAAAATGTCTCCTCGAGCACATGATCTTCTCAGAAGGAAAAAGAGCTCCGACCCATGCTTCTGTGAACGTTTGGATAGCATTTATCCCATGGGATATTTTGATTGGGCAAAATCTTCCACACAAGAGATTGGAATATAAGGAAAGGGTTACTTTTGAAAAATAAAGTCAAAGTTTTTGGTTTGAAATGTTCAAGCACAAGTTTATCTTCATAGACACGAGCGCTGGGTGAAAATACCGTGTGAGTGCTGATACCCAGTAATTCCGCCAGTCATTTTCCCACGGTTTCGCGTTGAAAGACTCTTGGAGCAGTACATTTCTCTGGGGAAAAGGTTCAGATAAGAGGTGGAGTTGATTATGGGTGGCCCAAACATGGAAAATAAGGATATAGCACCTGTTTTCACCTCTCTGGGAATGTTCATCATTGATGAAATCCATTTTCCAACGTTTACTTTGTCAAACGTTCTTGGTGGTGGAGGCACCTTTGCCATTTCCGGAGCAAGAATGGTGCTGGGGAACCAGGATTCCCAGCAATGTGCATGGATTGTGGATGTAGGGAACGATTGTCCGGAAACAGTGATTGAACAATTGAAATCATGGAAGACGGGGGCGGTTTTCAGATACGATGGGACCAGGAAATGTACTCGTGGGTGGAATAACTATGGTGAAAATGATTTCAGAGAATTCAAATATTTGACTCCAAAAAAGAGAATAACCATTGCTGATTTGGAATCATATCCGTGGATGTTGGAAAGCAAATCGTATCATCTAGTGTGTTCTCCAACACGATGCAAGGAACTGTTGCAGGAAATGGATCTTTTACGTGGTTCGAAACATATCACAAACGACTCTCCAGTGATTGCATGGGAACCTATTCCAGACTGTTGCACTCCGGAATTCCTTCAGGATACCCTTGAGATTCTACCTCAAATTGACATTCTTACCCCCAATGCGGCAGAATGTGCGTCTTTCTTTGGTGAAAGTGAACCTCGAGACCAAATACAATGCCAAAAAATAGCCGTCAGATTCCTCAAGTATTTGAGTAAAAAGGACAGTGCTATTGTTCTACGATGCGGTGAACTCGGCAGTCTTTTGATGGTGTCAAATGGAGATCCGAAATATGAATGGTTCCCTGCATACCATAAATACAGTCGAGATCCAGCTCTGAACAAGGTCATTGATCCGACGGGTTGTGGAAATACGTTTGTGGGGGCCTTTGCGACGGCATTTATCAAAACGAACAAAAACTTTCATCTGGCCTGCATTTATGCAACCATTGCCAGTGGCATCTGTATCGAACAGCATGGATTGGCTAGTCTGGAAATGAAGAATGGCGAAGAACTGTGGAACGGTGTATCTATCGCAGAAAGAATGAAGATTTATCTAACAAACAACCCACAAACAAGTTTCAGATAGAATTGTATCAAATTAAAATCATATTTATAAAGAGGTTGTACAGTTAAGAGATTATAAAAGTTCCTTTTCCATTTCAAAGAAAGCTTCAACGATGGCCTTGACGATAATGTCAGCGTGATCCTTGGTAGCAGTGAAAGCAGGACCAACCATAACGTGGTCACCGAAACAGGTGACATCGTTCAAACCGTTGTATTGGTAACCAGTAGTACCGTTGGCACCCATGACAACAACACCCTTGTCGAAGATGGCCTTGTGGAGTCTTGGACCAACAGTTAACTTTGGATCAAAGGATTCCTTGGTAGCCTTGTCCTTGACAGCTTCGACAGAAAGGAAGTTACCAGCACCTCTAACGTCACCTGCAATCTTACAATCTTTCAATTGTTCCTTCAATTGTTCCTTCAAGTAGCCACCAACAACTCTGACGTTTTCAACCAAGTTGTCTCTGACGATTTTTTCTTGAACTGCTAAACCAACTCTACAGGTGAAAGCGTGTGAGTGGTAGGTTTGGGCACCCATGATGTAACCAGAACCTTCGTTGAAGGTCTTACAGACCTTTGGAGAAAAGAACAAACCAGCCAAGGTGACAAAACCAGAACCAATGGTCTTACCAACGGATAAAAGATCTGGACCGCCGGTGGTCAAACCGAATTCTGGGTGCATGAAGGTGAAATCGTAACCACATCTACCTAAACCACACATGACTTCGTCCAACATGAGTAAGGCGCCGTACTTTTCACAAAGGGCCTTTAAACCGTCCAAGTATCCCTTTGGAGGAGTTGGGGTACCGATGGTGGAACCACCGACGGTTTCAACAATCACACCGGCAATAGTGGTTGGATCGTTGTCAATGAAGGTCTTTTCAGCATCTTCCAATAACACCTTGGTGTATTCTTCTTCAGTCATACCATCCTTCCAATCTCTGTATGGGTTAACTTGTTGCATCTTTGGGGTTTGTTCGTCGGATAGTAAGATCTTCTTGAAAGGAGGCTTTCTGGTACCATCACCGACGGACAATGCACCGATGGTGAAACCGTGGTAGGATTGCTTTCTTGAGATGATCTTAAATCTTTTGTCGTCACCCTTTTCCAAGTGGTATTGTCTCATGATCTTGATAGCATTTTCGGTGGCTTCAGATCCGGATTGGGTCCATAAGCAGGATTCGAAAGCACCCTTGGATCTGTCACACATGAACTTACTCAAGCTTTCGGCAGAGTTGTTACCGTAGTATGCACCGAAAACGTAGACAGATTCTTCAGCAAACTTGGTGAATTGAGAAGTAATTTCTGGGTCGTTGTGGCCTAAAGAACACACGGCAGCACCGGAAATACCGTCAAGAACAACCTTTTGTTCGCCCGTGGTTGGGTCTTCAAGGACGATGTACATACCATTTTCCTTGGAACCAACACAAACAAGACCTTTGTCGGCGATCTTTTTTTGGAAAACGTAGGATTTAGAACTAGAAGCAGCAGTCATTTCGGATTGGAGAGGAGAGTTGTTCAAAAGGCTCCACAAGTATGTCTCTACTCTCTCTATTCGGGGGATGCAAACCACCTTTATATAAATAAGCCTGGCAAGCCAGATAAGATCTTAGACCGCGCCTGTTTCCCAGTTGGGAAACTGCCGCTGCTGCCAATCGGGCAATCAGTGAACACATTAGCAGCCGAACTGTCGCAGCCGAACTGTCAACCACTGATCCACTTTCCATCTGGCGCATTCAGGCTTTGAATCGGCAGTTGAGTCATGCCGTTGCGAACTGCTTGCTATCAACGGTTCGGGGTTTCCGTTTCTGTCTCGTAAATTGGAGCTGCCTGTGTGTGTGTTAGGACGAGATTGTGCGAAAGAATGTTTTTGATTCTCTAACGGTTTTGGCACGGCGGAAAAGACGGCCTGTAGCGAAATGGTAGCGTCTCAGTGATTCATATCATGTCAATAACCGGTTGGCTCTGTGATGCCATTGTTTCGCCGTCTGGTATGGGAAAACATCACTCGGCATTTACCGTGTAGTGTGTAGTAAGAGGGGCAGAATCTGTCAAGGTATGTTCCGTTAGTTTAGGCTGTATTGGGTGGTACATCCAGATTGGTCCATATTATGTCACGTAGTGGTGTCTAGACCTCTCTCTCTCTCTCTCTCTCTCTCTCTCTCTCTCTCTCTCTGATAACTTGAGGTTAGGAACAATGATCCAGCGTCTAATTCCAATAGCTTGTGTTTTTCTCAATGATGTGACAACATTATGCATCCTAATTTCCTGGTCAATTGGTCTCTGTAGCGTGTAAATGATCTACCCGCCGGTCACCGCCGTTGTGGCAGACATGGGGGAGCATCTAGTCTTCTGGTCAACGGTGGAGCTCTTCTGTGCTGTACTCGTTGAAAACGTCTATTTTCCTCCTCGTATTGTCGTAGCAGTCGTGCTTGTTCCTGTTGGCGGTGATAAGTGCCGGAATCACCACCCGTGCTTGAAAATTGAGGTCGGTTGATTAGTTTCCGCAAGGTTTCCGCAACAGGGGTATATCCAGGAGGATCCCAATCAGGATGGTTTTCATTTATCGTCATCATGTCTATTGCTTTTCCGTCAGGAATCGAAAGCTCCGTCTCTCTCGGCTGCGATGTGTATACCGGCACGGGAGGAAGTGATTGTATAAACTGCTCCTCGGTTAATTCGTCTGAAACCAGTACTGCAATGGATTCACTCTCATAGTTTATGCTGTTGCTGCTGCTATCAACCTCGGTTGAGCCTGAAACGTTACTGCCTACTCTAGATAATGTATTTGGGATTTCCAATTGGGATATTTCCGCAGGCAATGAATCATCAGCGGTGTTGATGGAAGAGACATCATTTCCAGAAGGAGATAGCAGGCTGTTCTGCTCTTCGTGAATGAGATTTTGCTGTTTGATTGAATTTTCAATGTCTTGCTGCTGCTGAATCATTTCTTCTGTGATCCCTAAATTTCTTAGGGTTTCTGCATCTAACTCATTGTTACTAAGATCCACCCGATTCAAATTGGTCACAGTAGGCGAGTCAGGTCGAAAATGTTGGTGCGATGTTGAAATTGAGTGAATACGACCATAATTATCATACAATTCAGAAGCAGACATATGGGAATGATCAAGCCCACCTGCTGTGAAATTGGGTCTTTTAGGCAACAATGGCTTTCTTGGAAGTGTGGGGCTTGAAGCTGGATTCCGGTTGGAGACGGTGTTCAAAACTGGACTTGAATCTGAATTGACATCAAAATTGGCGTTTTGTGTCACTGTGATAGTTGGTACAGACATTTTGCTAGAAAATGATTCAAACGAGTGTGTCGATATTGGTGTGGAACTTCCCGTCATTGGAAGGGTCGATTGATTCTGGTGGGAGGCTGCTGTCTTGAAACCAGCCGCTGGCTTTCTAGGCGGCAGTTTTGGGGACGCTATACTCTCTTGATCCCTTTTCCCTGTATAAAAGGACTTGGTGTTCACAGTGGAAGTTGTTCCTGGATCAAGGGCCGAAACGCTTCTGGAATTCATGGAAACAGGTAATTGCGATTTGAACCCCACAATTGGAGACATAGTGGTTTCTGTTCTTGTTCTGTCAGCAGCAGATTTGACCACGGGCGTGAAGCCGGACTCGACTTCTGAGATATCAGGTAACTCTGGGAACATTGCAGCTTGATCATGAACATGCGTCTCGGAGTTGTCAACAGACGTATCTACCCTAGTACCTTCTCCGTTTTGGGTATCTATTGTCGGCAATATAACCTTTTTGGGAATTTCGTTTTCCTTTTTAGCACCCCTTTTCAATCGCAAAGGCGCCAGTGGTTGATTGGGATCAATCAAAGGCAATTCGTCGTCCGTATCAGATGACGAAGACGATCCTGACGATAATCCAGCGTTGTATTCTCCATTTTGTACTGTTTCGTCTCTTACATCCCCACTCCCGGTTTTCCTCTCATCATCTGCCATTCTTTTGAATGGATTGGTTTCCTCAAACCTGGACATTTCCGCCATTGGTGGCAAAGGACCTCTTTTTTAGAAGAAATGTATGCACATGGTGTGGAAACAAAGTCAAAGCCTTCAAATTCATGAGCTTGCTCCGCCACCCTGTGCAGGCGCCCGGAAACTGCTGCAAGCCGCGCATTGTGGCGCAGCACGTTCATGAATTTTTCAACAAGTGAAAAGTAAGAACATCATTGATGGAAACAAGTCAAACTTGTGCATCTCCACAGAGTAAGAACGGCCAGATGTTTAGTTTCAAGTCAGTCGGAGTGGTTTCTAGACCAATGCAACATGTCAGTGTCAGATATAAGAGAGATAAGGCGGGCTTGAACCCACAACTGGAGAGAGTGGTGAATCAACTGTCCGTGATGGCTGCCGGCAGAAAACAACCAAGATTGCTGAAACTATGTAACGAAGACTATGTCAAGCACAAGACTGTGACCAGGGCTTGGTCATTGTATAGAACCGAGAAGATCAAAAGCCAGCAAGAAATTCTGCAAAAGCAGTACAACTCCATGGAGGAGGCGGCAGTGGCCCTAAAGGAACTTTCCCCAGCATTATACGAGGTGGCCAATCAGCATCAGTACGGTAAGAGATTTCCTTTGGAAATAAGAACACCAACTGAATACCCACCAAGAAATATTTGGTACTACGACTATTTCCCAAAGAAGGATGCTGCTTAGGTCAAAAGTCTCTTGTTGTCCTCAAAATTCAGTATAGTACACAAAACAAATTTATAGATTCGTTATTAGTTGTGTGTATATATGAACTTGTAAATATCTGTTTCTTAATTGAAAATCTATTGTGATTCTCAAAGATCAATCAAGTTAAAATCAGAAGTTGGTGGAACGGAGGTCGGCGTGGCTGCTGAATCAATGTCGTTTGAGTTAGTTGCTGTTGGAGAGGGTGTACCAATCGGTGTCATCACTAGAGTCGGGAGGGGGTCAACCGAAACAACATTGCCAATAATAGCATCTGGTACACCGGTTTCGAAACTTCCAAAGTCGTCATCCTCGGACATATCCTCATTGGGTAGATTAGGTTCCAGGAAACCGTCATCTACAGGCATATTTTCAGACCTGGTAGCATCGCTAAAGTCAGAAGACTCGTCGTCATTGTCATTTAATTCATGACCCACACCCACCACACCCAGTTTATCAAGCAGATCGTTGGAAACCCTGGTTTCTCCTAACGCGTTATATCCATTAACCTCGAAACTATTCACAGATTCATCATCCTCATTATCTTCTTCTTCTTCTTCTTCTTCCCGACCATGTCTGCGACTCTTTTTGGTCTTCTTCTTGGTTTTATCTGTAGATAAAATATATCCTTCTAGTTCCATTTGTTCCTTTAAAGATAACTCCCTTTGGTCTCCCAAATCTCCTTCCTGTTGCTTTCCTTTTAACTTCTCTGCTTTCTTGTTAGATAATGAGTCTTTTGCAATTTTACTTTTAGAATGAAATATGGAACTCAAAAATCCCTTCTTTGGAGATTCTTTGACATCTTGGGGCTGTTTGTAATATTTATTCAGCTGTTCCTCACGTTTCTCTTTTTCCTGCAACAAAATTTGTTCTCTCTCTTTTCTCACTTTTTCAGTTTCTAATCTCTTCTCATTTTCCTGTGCTAATCGTGCCTCTATAATCAACTTGGCTTCATTATGAGCTTCGTTGATTAACCGTGCTCCTAAGTGTATTTTGTCCTTTACCGAATATTTCGAATCTTGAATCGTAGCTTCAGAAATATCTTTTGAAGGGTTTTGTGTATCCCCAGTGAGGGTATTTTCAGAGTAATCTTTGTTCTTTGTTGACCAACGGAAAATATTGGCGGTTGGAATTGATTTCAAACCAGTTTTGCTATTACTCTTGAATGATGAATCAGGTACAACATTTAGATCTTCCATGTTTTCCACCCCTTTACTTTCACATAACCACTTATGTGCTATCTTAACTGCTCGCTGATAAAGTTGTGTACTCTCCAAACAACCCCGCTGTCTGAAATTTAAAACAGGACTTTTTACAATGTCCATCTGTCTATCTGAAGCAATCAATCCATTATAATACTTCATTGATTTTGTTTCTGGATTATTCAAAAGAACCGATTTATCTATTTCTTCCTCTTCTGCTTGTGTCATCTTTTCAGAAAAGATGTCGGCAAGCAAAACCTGGACATCGTACTTCAACTCAAGGTTTTTCACAGGAATTTCCTCAAAATCTCCAAAATCTCCAAAATCGGATTCATCTTCAGAAATTTCTTTCTGCTCTTGCGGTTTGAAATTATCTATTTTTGCAGCAGATGTAAGGCCGATTTCGGTTGTTCCCATCTCTATTGGTGTGGGTGTGTTGAATTTCAAATTATCAGAGGTTGTATTTATTTCGGATTCGACTGATGTTGCCCATATATTTTCCTTATTATTGAATTGAGTATGCTGGCTTGTTAATTCTTGATTCTCTTTCATCATATCATCTTCTGTCTCTATCTTGTCTCGTGGTTCATCCTCATTTTCTGGGCAGCTTTCTTCAATTTTTTTGCCAACAACCGGTTCATCTTCTTCAACACTGCTCCATGCATCATTTACGGATTCATCTATCCATGGGTTATCTGCAATGCTTGCCATGTGTGCGTTTTTTGATTGATGATCAAGAAAATAGTGAATGGTGTGTGTGTGTGAGGTGAGACATCAAAGATGATTATCGAGACTTTTTTTTTAATTTCTTAGTCTGTTCATGGCCTGTGGATGAAATGATGTGGGCGACATTTTCTTTCATTCCCGAATTTTTGGACTGTAGAACGTAGATCCAATGACTGTTGATGCGGTTATTCTTGAACTTCCTACTTTGAAGAAATACAAGGCCTTGGCTGTTTTAGCTCAAGATGTCAAGAATTCAGACACAATCAAACAAAATTTAATCAAAGGAAATTTGCAATATGATTATGCCTTCATTAATGGCCGTAATATTGTCAGTCTAGAACAGCTGTATAGTGCATTCTTTAGAACCATGTTGGATGAGGCCAGTGGGACGATGAAAACCAGAGCTCTGCATACCGAAGTAATATATGCTTTGGCTCCGTTCAAAAACATTATGGATTGTCTGAATAGATTAGGTATTTCCAAAGATACGGATTTTCTCCTAATTATGAAAATAGTTCCTGCAGAAACCATGGATGACGCTTTTGTTCAATCGCAACTTGAAAATCTGGCCAATATTGTCGAGGGAGACCTGCTGCCGTTAACGGATGACTGTCTTCAAAAAAACATGGACGCCAAAAAGATGGAGAAAAACTACAAAATCAAGATCAGAAACACCCCCTTGGAATCCAACTGTGTCGCCTTGTCCAGGACGCTGGTCTCCTCCATACAACTCAAAGGTCTCTAGATCCCTAGTCTACTAATGTATAGTGAATTGTGTACATGGCTACGTGCCGATTCACTCAAATATGCTCTACCTAAGTGCTGTGCTCATCGCTCCGCTAAGAAAAAGAAAGCACTTCACGAAAAGCTTCAAGTGGGTGCGGAAAGGGTTCCTTTTATATTCGTTCCTCCATTCTCTGCAACGAAAGCGTTTGCATTTCCTATAGTGAGGCGTTGTAGGACACGCTTTGCTTCTCACGATGGTCGATTGGAAAGACAAAAATACGTATTTACGACCCGGTATTCCTGTGTTTGTGGTGTGCTATATGGCGTTTTCGGAGTGGGCATACTCCTATCTATTGTGTTATCAACATATCTACCAGAAATGGGCTGAAAAGCACACAATGCTGGCGCTCATTATCACAGCCAACGTCTTTTGGCTTGCGACATTGGTTTTCTGGGTTGCCACATACTTAGTAGGGCCAGGACAAATGCCATTAAAAGTCCCAGCATACGATTTAGAACGGTATGTTCAGAACGGAGAAAAAACACTAGTGACCGACTTTTCCTTGTCGTCGGCGGAAGAAAAGGGCCTTTCTGGCCAAGAAAGTTCATTGTCTGCTAAAACCATCGCTTCAACAACAACAACTGGTCTTATAAAAGCCCCTGAAATCTTTGAATGTGATAGAAACGGACTTCCTTTTTGGTGCTCCGAGTGTGAAACTCTAAAAGTCCTCAGAGCGCATCATTCATCAACCACCAATAAATGTTGTGTTTTGTTTGACCATTATTGCACATTCATAGGGTCACCAGTGGGGAAAAAGAATTATGGTTTCTTCTTTTTGTTTGTCGTGTTCATGCAGCTTTTGCTGATGTTCACATGGTTTTCCTGTTTGGTGATGATGCGCATTAAACATCTCAAACACGGCGCATTGATCACATTTATGACAATCACGGGAATTTTCTTGATTCTTGTATCCAATGTTCTGTACAATATGGTGTCGGATGTCGTAAATGGTGAAACAAGAATTGAGAGACTAAGCAAAGACAGGTGGAGAGCATATGCTAGGAAAAACACTGAAAATTATAATGAACAACTTTACAATACATACATCAACATCCAGCATCCAAGTGTTCCTTCTCTACGATTGGTGGTTGCTTTGAAGCCTCAAGACACACCTTATAAAAGAGATTTCAAACAAAATCTGAAACTTTGGTTTACTGACCTATCCACAATTAATACCCCTCAGAAACTATCAGATTTCAGTTATTCTCTCTTTTCATCAAACTTCAAAAAAGAAATCTTAAACCGTATAAATGATGGCGATTTCATTGTTTTCGGCTCTTTGAAAAACATCCTTCCGGATTCCTGAATGTCGTTCAGGCAAAACAAAGTGTTCAATATTTCGGGCTATCTATGTTTACACAACTTATATACCTTCCATCTTGGTGTAATACTCAATCAAATCGTGTTCAGTTCTTAGAGTCTCGGTTCTGTAGGACACACGAATATCAGGAACGTTTGTTTTCTGTATATCATTTCCTTCAAGACCTTCTTTGTCAAATTGGTGACCAATCCAGTGCTTCTTCAGCTCATATTCAAAACCACACATTTTAACAGAGTTCTTTGCCAACTCCGACATGTCCACATTCGACAGTTTCCAAATCTGAGCAGCAACGGAATACTCTTCAATCAAAGGTTCTCTTGTATAAGAAAACTGTAGAGGATCGTCTGTTGACAACGCAACATTCAAACCACGTTTGAAATACGATGGGAATGGGTTTTTGTCATAAGTCAAAAATAAAGCGTTGTTGGATAGTGGCGACATGGCAATACCTATTTGACAGAGATAGTATAGGTATTGAACAAATGGGACCTTTCTCAACAGAATACCATGACTGATACTTTCGGACGTCAAGTAAGCAGAGATCAAATGTTCTGGGTCTCCTGCTTCACCAGAGTGAGGACGCAAAACAAAAGTATTGAAACCTCTCTTCTTTCTCCATTGATTTAATGAAGTCATATTTGAATAGACATAATAAAGATAGTATGAATATGGTGGATTATATTCAGAATCCCATTTGCTAGGAATTGGGAACTTTTTATGAAATCTTCTATCAGTCTTGGATTCATCATCAACTGAATCAAAACCAATGACTCTTTGTAGGAAAATGTGCAACTTGGGATGACTTGAAGGGTCTTTGGTCACTTCAAACAAAGGTTTGAACAAATTATCGATAATATCTTTGAAGTTATCAATCAAACCGCTCTTTTTGTAAATATTGTACAATCTTGGAACTTGGATCAACCATCTAACATTGTGAGAAAATAGCTTATTATCGACTACCCATGCAGCCAACTTATCCCATTCATCGATGCTTCTACCATATATAGAAATTCTATATTCGGCCATTTGATATTTAGAGGATTCTAAATCATCAAAAACTTCCTTTGTGATTTCTGCCAAATAACGACCTTCAATAAAGTTGTCGGTCTTGAGGAAAATCTCTCTCAATCTAGATTCACCCATTGGGTTATACTTCAAATTAAACTTGTCAAATCTGTGGAAAGTGTCTCTGTGTGCATGCATATCTAAAGTATCAATCGATAAATCGTAAGCAGTTAAATTCAAAGACTCAAACACCTGTTGCAATGTCAAAATTTGACCATCTCTTTTGATAACTTTTTCATCTGGCGAGTGTCTAATTTTATGTTTGATGAATCTCAATAAATGTTTCTGGTTCATACATGCAGAATGATGGACGTGGACATCAACTTTTCTCACATTGTAGAAATCTCTGTGTGGGTTCTTTTTTGATTCGGAGGTTTCTTCATGATCATTCAACAGGTAATATAGATTCCACCGAGCTTCAAGATACTGCAATCTTTTGAAAGCAAAAGATTTGGTAGGTCCATCGGAAGCAATGTTGACAATCTTTTCTAGATCCATATAATAATCTTTCAGGGTTGGTACATCGACTAAGGCAGTGCCAGTTTGTGGATCAATGATCTTGTAGGAGTCTTCGTCGCTTAAAACAAAATCAACAGACGTGTCTGGACCTGGAATCTCACATTTTTCAAAATCAAAACCGCTAGCACCAGAGTAAGTAGCATGTTCAATATAATCACCTGTTATTTTGGCAGATGGGTCTCTATTCCTATTATTTTGAGCCTTCCAGAAAGGTGAAGGAGGGGCCGGATAAATATTCCAGCCACTTTTGTTTTTGGGGTTTTCATTTGGATCTTGCAACGACACGTTTTGGTATTTGTTTCTAATATCGACACACCATTTAATTTGCTTATAGATATTAATCAATTCAACCGATGGTTCGTCGGAGAATGAATTATGATCGTTAGCCAAAATGCTGCCCATTTTGTAATGTTGATCTATTGGTTTACTTGCAGCAGTTTGACGATTGGAAAATGGGTCTCTTTGCAAAGCGGCTGTCATTGTCAAATGGCTTGACAGGGGTACGGACTGCTTAGGCGTCATTTCGTGCGTTGTGGGATTGTAGGTGAACTTGGAAGAGCCCGATTTAGACATTTTGGGTGTAGTTGACACCATAGGAGGTGGCACTGGATTGAAAAAATCAACCATGGATGGACGTCTACCTGGATGGACATTGGAGCTTGCAGAAGAGGATCTGGAATTACGTGGGGAACTTGCCAAAGTGTGGAAAGCCCGGATCTTGGCATCCTGATCCTTCAACATTTGTTCTTCATTGTAGGAAAAATGTGGGTTGAGCGACTTTTCGTCATCGGAGTCACTTCCATATTCATCAATTTCCAAAGGGTTGTTCAGCAGCAAACCTGACGACCGTGTTGAACCATCCAACTGTTTTTTCGGGCTCGTGATTCCACCCATCGGATCATTCTTTTTGCCTTCTTCGTCCACAGACTCGTTGGTCCCTAAAGAAGACTCATTTTCGGTTAAAGAAAGATATTGCATTGAAGTGTTGCAGTTTGAAATCGCCTCTCCGTCACTCTCCTTGCTGCAATTTTGCATATTTGTGCTCTTAAGGTGTGTATTGCACGGAAAAACCCAATCACTTTTATCTAAAAAAAAAAAAACACCCTTGAAATCTCTATAGCCGCAACGTTTTCTGAGTTCTCTTTTTTTATCGCGTGCTACCAACATACCACATGGTCAATGAAGAGAAGCTATTAGGAGAAGCTATTAGGGGAAGCTATGGGGTGAAGCTACTAGGAAAAGCTGGGGTGTGAGGCTATGAGTTGGTGTCCCAACAGTAAAAAATTGCTGAGTGGAAGACTGAAACTTTGATTGTTTCAAAACAAACGGTTATATATACACAGTGTAGATAGATAAAAACTCATGGGTGTAAACGTTTAGGATCTCTAGGGAAGAGAGAAGCACGTCTGATGTTCTTCAAGTCTAAGAAGAACATCAAGACTCTTTCCAAACCAATACCACCACCGGCATGAGGAACACAACCGTAGGTGAAGGCATTGACATAATCGGAAACACCAGGTCCGTTAGGATCGACTTCGTGGAATTTCATTCTTTCCTTCAATAATTCTGGGTCGTGGATACGTTGGGCACCGGAAAGAATTTCTTCACCTCTCATGAAGAAATCGTAGGAGTTGGAGTAGTTTGGATCTTCAGGATCAGGCATGGTGTAGAAAGGTCTGACAGCCAATGGGAACTTGTCCAAGATGAAGAAATCGGTGTCGTATTTCTCTCTAATCAACTTACCCAAAAACTTTTCGTTTTCCGTGGACAAATCTTCGTAATCGCCTTGTTCTTTACCATTTTCGTTCAACATCTTAACGGCTTCTTTGTAGTGGATTTTGACCATCTTGGATGGAATCTTGAATTCCTCCACAGGGAATTGTTTTCTGATGATGGCGATTTCTTTAGCATATCTGGTCTTCAGTTCGTTGAAAATGAAAATGAACATGTCTGCTAAGGTGTCGACTGCTTCATGGTAATGTTCGTCAATGGCCATTTCCATGTCCAAACCAACGAATTCGGTCATGTGTCTGTGTGTGTTGGAGTTTTCAGCTCTGAAAACTGGAGCAATTTCAAAAACTCTTTCGAAATCGGCAGCCATCAATTGTTGCTTGTAGAATTGTGGAGATTGGGCTAAATAGGCCTTGGTCTTGAAATAAGTGACTTCAAACACATTGGCACCACCTTCGGAAGGAGAACCAATCAATTTTGGGGTGTGGACTTCTCTGAAATTCAACTTGCTCAAGTACTCCTTGAAAAGAGAACAAATACCACTTTGTAATTCAAAAATACAGTGGTTGGTCATGGTTCTCAAATCAATGACTCTGGCGTCCAATCTAGTGTCTAAGTTGACAATTGGTAAACCTGAGGCTTCTGCTTCAGCATCGGATCTCGAGGCATCTTCAATCAAAAGAGGTAATTGGGATGGGGCAGCAGAAACTAAGAACACCTTGGTGATGGAAATTTCAACATCTTGAACGGTAGCACTCTTGACCAATTCGTCCACCTTCTTGACAATACCGTGGACCAAAACAATGGATTCCAAACTGATGCTGGCGGCCCATTTGACCATTTGTTTGGAGACGGAATCTCCGTTGGACTTCAACAAACCTTGGACAATTTCATCTTGTTGTCTGAAGGCAAAGAAGCACATGTTGGCACTTTGTTGTCTGGCGGTGTGGACTCTTGCTCTGAAAACCACTTCTTCGCCATCATTGGCAGCAGAAAGACCGCCAATCTTGGTTCTCTTGACACCAGTGACTTCTTCTTTCTTGGATTGCATCAATGGTTGCTTACCATAGTTGTCCTTGGCAGTGTCGTTGGCAGCAGCAGAGGCTTCTCTAGCAGCTTGTTCTGCAGCTAATTGTGCTGCCTTTTCAGCTTTTTTTCTTTCCTTCTCCTTTTCCTTTTCCAGTTTCTTTAGGGCCTTTTTAGATAATGGTTGTCCATCTGGTCCCAGTACAACAGCTTCCGCACCAGCAGCATCGGTAGTTGCTGCTGCTGTCTCTTGGATGGAAATATCTTCAACTTTCTGTGTGATTTCTTCTGACATCGTTGGTTGTCAAAGAAAAACCAAACCTTTCCAAGCTATCTACGGGCATCTTTTTCTCTTGACTTCGAGAGTCAGTCAGCTCGAGTCATTCTGAAATTTTTCTCAAAAAGCGAGACAGTTGAGGAAGGCTGAAAAATACGGCATGTAACCAAAGTAAGAGCAGGTTTGCAGCTGTTTTTCCTTGTTCCATTTTTTTTTCTTGAATTTTCAAATACTAAAAATATACAAATACATAGAACTATGAGGGGGGAATGAATGGAAGGCTAAATATTAGAGGTAAAATCTATCGTGTGTTTATAAATTTTTGTTTTCGAGGAAGAAATAGTCACCGCTGCTCTTTTGTTCCTTATCCATTTGGGAGTCGAGCTTGTTGATTCTTGGTCTGAAGGAGTTTGGATCTCTTCTGAAAGTGACGTTCAAGTTCTTTAAGAATCTGTTACAACCAGTCAATAAAGATTCGGTCTTTCTGGCATATGCGTCGACAGAAGGTTGACCTTCGAAAACCATAACCTTGTCCGCCATATAGGTGGCCATGATGAAATCGTGTTCCACAATGAAAGCAGTCTTCTTAGAATGAATGATGAATCTTCTGATGACCTTGGAACAAATAATACGTTGTTCCGAATCTAAGTATGCAGAAGGTTCGTCGATCAAGTAAATATCAGCAGGCTTACCCAAAGCCAAGACAATAGCAACTCTTTGCAATTCACCACCGGACAAATGTTGGACTTCTTGGTCAATGATATCTTCAATTCTCAAAGGCTTAATAACATCAGTGTTGAATTGTGGGTGTAGGAAAGAAGCTCTGATTTTCTTGAGGAATAATTGTCTAACAGTACCTGTGAATTTTGGAGCAATCTTTTGAGGCTTCATGGAAACTGATAATTGAGGAGCCTTGGAGCCTTCATCTGGTGCAATAGCACCAGCTAGTAACTTACATAAGGTAGTCTTACCGGTACCGTTTTCACCCATCATGACAATGATTTCGGAGTCATTGAACGAACCACCTTCAACGTGCAGCTTGAAATCTCCTTGAGTCTTCACCATGGTTGGGTAGGAGAAAGTACAAGATTGTTCAATAAGCATGTTGTCAGAAGCTTCCACCATTCTGAACTGTAAGGATTC
Source organism: Pichia sorboxylosa (assembly GCA_001599115.1). Classification (NCBI taxonomy): domain Eukaryota; kingdom Fungi; phylum Ascomycota; class Pichiomycetes; order Pichiales; family Pichiaceae; genus Pichia; species Pichia sorboxylosa. The sequence continues at coordinate 449,543 of BCGC01000004.1, read as the reverse complement.
AGTTCTGAATCTCAAGTTTTCAGATGGAATGTTACCATCTAAAAAGATATTGATACCTTCCCTGACAGAGGCTGGGAACGAAACAACACCGTAGACCGAAGGAGCACCATAAAGAATACACACATAGTCAGACAAGTAATCCAAGACTGACAAATCGTGTTCAACAACAATGGTATAAACATCAACGGCTGATAGAGATCTGATAATCAGGGCAGCGTTCAATCTCTGCTTGACATCCAAGTAGGAGGATGGTTCATCAAACATGTAAACATTGGCCTTTTGGACGCAAGTCATGGCAATGGCAAATCTTTGCAACTCACCACCAGACAATTTAGCCACTTCTCTCTTCAACAAGTGCTTCAAATCCGTCATTTTGATGATGTCTTTTATATTTACACTTTCGTCTTCCTTCATGGCAGACTTCAACAGCTCGCCGACCTTGTTCAAAGGTCCCTTGATGGCTCTTGGGATGTTGTCGACATATTGCGGCTTGATAATGGCCTTGATGTTGTCTTCCAAAATCTTGGTGAAGTAGGTTTGTAATTCCGAACCTCTGTAGAATTTGATGACATCCTGCCAGTCTGGAGGGTCGTCATACTTACCAAGGTTAGGCTTCAGCTTACCGGATAAGATCTTCAAGGCTGTGGACTTACCAATACCGTTGGTACCCACCAAACCCAAAACTTGACCTGGTCTAGGCATAGGCAATCTGTGCAACTTGAACGAGTTGGCCGAGTATCTGTGTGTCACCTGACTCTCCAAGTTGGTAGGCAAGTTGATGATCTGGATCGCATCGAATGGACACTTCTTGGTACAGATACCACAACCAATACACAAGTTCTCGGAAATGAAAGCAATTTTGCTGTTTGGCAACACCTCAATACACAATTTTCCCGTCTTCACAACAGGACACGATTTCCGGCATTCTTGACGACACTTCTTAGGCTTACATTTGTCATCCGAAACAATGGCAATACGTGTGTTTTTGTCACTCATTCTGGGTGTGGCCGTTGCTAAATCAAGTCCAAGCTTCTGCCTCTAAAATTTTTCAGCAGAGGGTTCTTTGCTTTCAAAATATTTCCAATTCATGATGGGCGCAAAAACAAATGCCTAAAATCAATAATGCTGGATACGGCAATTTTTTTTGGCAAATCATTGGCCGTGTGTAGGTAATGAAGCTGGTGCGGCCGCGACCGCGGCCGGTGCGAGGTTTGCATGTGCAGCACTTCCTGGGAGCACTTCCTGGGAGCAGGACGGTTTATTTCCCTTTGAAATTCAGGGGAAAAAGTTGGAATCTCCATCTCCCTGGCAGAAGAGAAAACTTCTTTTCAAAGACTTCATTAGTAGAATTATTATAGTTACAAAGCTTTTGATTTAGACAGGAATAGGGACACAAAAAGGATGATTAAAAATCAGAAACAGTTCCCCGCCAAAAGAATATTGATGGATCTGTGAAAAGTAAGAAATAAATGAAATCAAAGTAATTCCAAATAAACTAGGTCATGGCAAGGCAGGAAATGAGAATTGACAAGTTGGTGTCTAATGTAAAAGGTGAGACACTGTGGGGTGGCATCTTTTCAGGTTCATAAAAGCAGGGTATATCCTAAAATCAGGGAAAACAGAGCACCAAACACTTTGAGGTTGGTGAATTCGTTACCCCTCAGACCTACGGCCTCATAAATATAAGGAATGCGCAGACTCACCCCTGCAGCTTTAGAGGACGAACTCATTTTGGAAACCAGAGTTGTGAAAGCGTAGATGTTGGTCTGGGTGGTTGATGTGGATCGTGGAAGGCCTGTCTGTGTGATGGCGGAGCCCGTGGCGATGAAAACCTCGCCATCTGTAATCAAAAGTTGGGTGCTTTGTTCGATTTGGTCGGTGAAAACGGCTGTTGAAGATATCGTCAAAGTGATATCATCTGTGGAATAGGCAAACCGTTTGGCATATGGAATGGTTCCTGACTCGATTCTGTAGAAGTTGTTGCTAGTAGATTCCAAGGTTGGCGCATTGTATGTTTTAACAAACGTGCTAGTCGTGCTGTGCGATGAAGCATCCAATTCAGTCTGGGTAATCGTTGTAACGTACATGGCGTTACTCTGTTCAACAGAAGACATATCATAACTCCTATCCATATATGCGGTAGTTGATGCGGCATAGCTCGAATTGCTATCTGTTTGTGGAGAGGCGTCATCATATACAAAGGTTTTGGTCAGGTTGATATCAAAATCTTCCATTTGGTTTTTCAAAGGCGCCAACGCAACTTGTTGGTTCTCATTGTCGATTGCAAGGTAGATGTTTTTCAATAGTGGAGTACCTAGTAAGGAGTAACCGATTCTGTAGTCTGGCAAGAAGCTCAGTATGCATGCACTGCCTCCGGAAGAAAAGACCAAATTCGAATTATTGAAAGTTGCTGGATAGAGAAATTCCGAAATCGGCATTGGAATGGTATAATTACCAAGATAAATGTTAAGAGTACCGGTCGAACCAATTGAACAATCAACCAACCATCTGTCAACATCCGCAGAGTAATATGCATTCAACTCAACTGCAAGCTCCACCAAGGTGGAATACGGAATATAATTGTAGAAGTAACGTGAATCTAGGATGGCTGGTTTGGGATAAGAACCGATACCCATTCTATCATTATAATTGTAAGAGAAGATTAGGCTGTTACCTGTTTGATTTGAGGTGACCCCCCATGAAAAAATCGGAATAGCTGGTAACGAATTAGACAATCCGTTATTGTTGGGCACCAATTGTAACGTCTCATCTAAAACCGGAACAAAATCAAAAAGTGTCATGTAGGAAGGTTTGTTGGGTCCTATATCAAACACATCATCAATCCATGGCTCTAAATGATAATTAGTGGCAATCAAATTTTGATCCACACCACCTAAAATGAGAATAGGATCGGAGCCGTTTTGATTGGTCAATGCTAGAGAATACGAATTGGATGTAATGAGTCTTTCATCCACAAAGTTGGAAATGAAATTATATTCATACGAGAAATTTTGCTGTGACGAACCTAGGGCTAAGGCACCAACTCCTAAATTAGAAAAGTTCGCATTCACAAACGGCATATTGTACATGGTGATGCTTTGAATGTCGTTCTGGAAACTGAAACTCATTCTCAGCTGATCAACCATCCAGTACCCTGAAATAAACGTCTGTGTAGCAATGACGCCTACAAAATATGATGCATGATCGAATGTAACTTTGATGTTATCTGTGATGTCAAAAAAGGACGCCAATATTGAGCCCACTGAATAATATACGCCTCGACTAGCACACGCTTTGACATAAACGGAATCCACCATGTTGAATTCGTAAAATGTTTCTGTGGTATTCACTCCGGAATAAGTAGATGTAACATCATCAGCAACATTTTGTAATGCTGGGACAAGACTGATGGTTGTGGTAGAAGACAATATCGAGGTGGCTGAACAGTTTGTGAACGCCGTCGCAGCTGGAACCCACACAATCCCTTGTGCAATGTCCAAGCGCAACGCCATTTTGTTTTCCGACTCCCCTATAGCAACACGGTAATCATACAACTTCGAGTCCCGAGGAAATAAATGAAACACAGGTAATTGCGACGTGGAAAAGTCGGAATACGACGAGATCACGCTTGTCGTTCCTGCTGTTGATGTCGCTTGGCTGCTGGTAGTGATGGCACGACTTTCGCTGCTTGAGGAGCTCGTGCTCTTCAAACCCGCCGCCTCCACTATAAGTGCCGGCAATAGCACTAGGATCAGCACCCATGCCATGCCTAACACTGTGCGCATTCTTGTCTCTTCAACAGTTTTTAAAAAAAAAACCCTATATTACAACATTTTCTTCTCATTTGCCGGTGTGTCTTTAATTAGTGTGCTTAAGAGTTCACGCACCCGCGTATTCGGTGTATCGAATAACTTGCGCGCTACGTCACTAGTTTGCGTGTGGTAACGGCTTTCGGCAACTATAATTGGCAATAGAAATAATTTGACGGGATTTCGGTCCACCAGTGCGCGGGTATATACATCTTATATAGAAAAAACACAAGTGAAAGGTAAAAGATGAAATGTAAAAGATAAAGAAAAAAGCAGAGAAAAGCGGGATAAGAAACTAGCCTTCAAGAGAGGGATAGTCGTCTTCATAATCCAAAGCTACATGGTGTTGTTGGTGGGGGTTGAGAACAAGAGGCTGCTGGTCGGTCATATCGCGCATGCTAGTGGGGGTGCAAGGGGAGTTGGAGGTGATCTTGCTGAGAAGCATGTGTTGCTGTAGTTGCTGCAGCCGGCGCTGAAATTCAGCAGGTGGCAATTGTTGTATCTGCTGCAACTGGTCCAGTTGTTGTAGTTGGTACAAACGCTGATGATTCTGTAGGTTGCGTAATTGTTGCATCTGTCTGGCCTTTTCTTCCTGCTCCTGCTTTTGCTTCAGGTCATGTATTATTTGAGTCAGTCTCTGTTGTTTGATCATCAGCTCCAGAGTCTCAGCATCAGGCACCAGTTGGCTTTCTGATGTCTGCTGTATTCCGTATTCAAGAGAAATTTCATGCTCTGCAGCCTCTGGAGAAGCTCTGAATCTACTACTATGGCTTGTTGGGCCAACCATCGGACTGGTTATATTGCTGAAAACAGGCGATGTCTTTTTCAAACTGTATTGTGGTGTTGCAATTCCCTCATTTTCGGTGACACATGGTTGTATAGTCATAGTTTGATTCACTGGAGATGAGCCCACGCTGCTTGGACTTTGCAGGTACCCGTTTGGTAGGCTCTGTTTGCCTGGTTCTCCGCTATTTGTTGAAGAGATAAAGTTACCAATATCAAATCTAGGCTCGGACTTTTGTTTGTCTTGAACTAGCTTCAAACTTTCATTAACATTATTCACGTCTAAAAATCTCGAATGCTTACCGGTCTTCTTCCGTCCAATTTTCAAGGTTTTGATGTATTCTTCAGGTAAACCTGGACACACGCCCATCTCAATATGACGTTCGACCCAAATCTCATTATTGAGAAACTTCTCTCCGCATATACCACACCAGCCCATCATACCGGTTCTATTACTGGACTTGATGCCAGGTGGATATTTGAAATGGCGAGATTTCAAATGAGTCTTGAAAGTGTCACGTCGAGAAAAGCCTCCTGTTTGGTGGCATTTCAAATCGGATCTTTCGGCACTGTAAAAGGGACAATGGTAAGCTTTGGTCTTGGAATGCTTTTTAGCATGTCTGGTCAAATATCCACGCATTCTGAATTTTGCATCACAATCTGGGCATTGGTGCACCTTTTCACTTTCTGGAACATCATCTTCCAAGTGATCAGAATCATCGTCGGCAGATACAGATCTATGAGTTGCAATAGAAGTCTCTGGGGTTCCATTCTGGATATTTGAACTGTTGGATCCACTCGATTTGATGGAGGAGACAGGAGACAAATTGATGAAACCATTTGTTGAGCCAATATTGGAAAGAATAATAGTGTTATGGTCCGCAGAACTATCCATTTCGTCCTCGGTTTTCAATTTGAATTCCACTTCACCCTGTTGGTTTTTGAATGGAACAAAGACTGACCCAAATGTTGTACTGCATGGTTTAGCTGAAAATTCTCTTTTGTCTTTGTTGACGGTCTCCTCTTCGGATGTTGATGGAGTCATCATTTCTGGCTCGTTCTCTTTTTGCTCACATGCATTCTCTTTACTGTCGATGGTATTTTCCGCATTCGATACTACAGAATCATCCTCATTGTTTGGTGGGAATGGTGAGTTGGAGATGAGGTTGATATGGGATGGAAACAACGATTCGTTGTCTGGTGTGTGTTCTGAGGATTCTTTTTTCTTTTCCTGATCAGCCACAGTTGAAGAAATTGGGTGACCAAACAGAAAGCCCGAGAGCGAAAACACTGCATCAACTACTACCCACAGCGGATATAACGCCACCACTAGTATCGTGGGCATATGCACACGCATAGAAAAGTTCATGTTCGCAGGTATAGTCTAATGTTCCCAAAGAGGTTTGTATTCCTTTTCTCAACCCACTTGCATGTTAAAAACAGTCAGTATTACCAGATTTTTTGTCTCGCAAAACGAGACAGCGAAGTCGAGTCGATCGACCCAAAGTTAGCGAGAGCAGAATATTAAATGTTGAACAACCCATTCCCAGTTAACAATCGGAGCAGGAGCCGAGAGTTTTTGAAACAGTGGAAGACAACGGCCATGAACCACATAAATGTAGTCGTATGTGATATCAAGGGGTAGTGGTGAGTTTTCTTTCAAAACAAATACCTGGTTGAACCCTAGTTGGTGAAAAATCCATAGCAAAGTTTCGATGGTAGCAGGGCCATCAACTGTGGATGGTAGGGCTTTCTCACTCGCAGATATATCATGAGTGTAGTCGGACTCATCATCATTGGACGAGTTGTCAGTAGTTATATCATCATCGCTGGTTTTTTGTTCAGGTGCAGATTGGGGACTTTGAGCTTTGCCACTAAGGGTTGAACTGGTAGTAGATGAAATCTTTCGTTTCTTACGGAAACAACCTTGGTCATAATTGGTTTGATTTTTTGCTACGAAATTGTGAAAACTGTCCATGATAATTGTAATTCGGCATCCAGAAAATAATTTGTTTATTCGAATTTGATGCTCAAGTGTGCTGTTTGCTAGCCAGTTGGTTTGAAATTGAAAAACATCCACACTTATAGAACAGTTCAACCTTGTGTTTTCACCTGCTATCAGCAAAAATTGAGTCCAATTATTCTTCCAGCGTGAAAAAAACTCAGGATTGGACATGCATTTATTGATAAATTCAATATGCAAAATTGGCCACTTTAGACTCAAACATTCCAAATACTTCAATGTTCGGCTATGTCTTGAAGATAAAATGCATGCAAATTTAAAGTTTTTAAACTCGTCAATAATTTCAATGTTCTGATCCCTATCCTTGGCAAAATTAGCTTCATAGTAATTGTCACGAGGCTCCACGCATCGATACAAATGATAATCATTTGTTTTTCTTTTATTTTCAATCATGCTTCGAAGAAGTTTCGCTTTCCTAGGGGAGTTGTTGTGAGAGGAGCAATGTTTGTTAACACTTGTGTGATAATCATGCTCCGTCTTATTTTTGAAACAAATAATATCTTCAAATCCATTTTCATGAACAATACCGCCATTAGCTTGAATAAATGAAATCATTGATATTATGTTATCTTTGTATTTTTGATGTCTTGGAGTATTGGTCCTCGACTCACTGGCTTTTGATAAGGTTGTTGTGCCATTATTCAGTCCTGTAGTTATAAACAAACAACCTTCAAACGGAAGCTCTGTCTTTCTTTTCAAAAAGTTCAACTCTTTTGGCGCATCTTCTTTTTGTAAATTATTTTCCACGGCTTTTAAACGGCTATTGTCCCTTGAAACATTTTTGATTTTTCTGAATTTTTTCAGTTGGTGAGTTAAATAAAATTCAAAATCAGAATCTACATTAAAAAGTTTATGTCGATACTCACGGCATTGTTGTTTAACAAGGTATAGATCGGGTATACCAACCTCAATTTCTTCCCCTATATCTTTATCTTTCACTTTCATTTTGATCAAAATTCTATCAAAACCATCGACTGATTTTATCACACATTCTTTTCCTGTCTTCTTTAATCCCGTAACAACGTAAACATTTTTCTTGTTCTGGATGTATTTGACATGATCGCCAATATCAAAACATATTGGGGCATATAATTTATTGTAGGGTAAAACCACATCCTGGTCAATATTAGCTATTGTCACTGTCAAGCTCTCCTTAAATTCAAAAGAGCCACAAATATCAACTATTTGACCGGGGAATTTATGTGAAACCCCGCTGTACCAGACATAGGGTTCATCTAAAATATCATCAATTTTCAAGTGCTGATTTTGTTTTTGCCTCAAGATGAGTTCTTTTCTTACAGAATCATCTTTGACATCAGGGCTTAATAAGTTATCAAAGTTTTCACTAATGACATTGGATCTACAAGGTGATTGTGGTTCTTCTGGTGAATAATCTAGTATATCGGATTCAGCTTTTGAATATTGAATGAGTTTCTTCAATGGGGTAGATGATTTGAAGTTTTCCCTGGTATCCTCTACAAAGGACTCGTTCCTAGACTTCAATTTGTCGTGATCAAAATAGTCAATTTTCCCATATGATACTCCACTAGTATTAGGAACTTCAAGGATGGTGGTGTAGTCCTGATTTTCAGCGTTCTCTTCATTGTAAGAATAATGACTTTTTTTATTTTTAACAGAGTATGAGATTGGCGATGAGGGATTACTATTAACAACATTAGTCTGCAGATCATTCTCAACAATTTGAGAGTTTTTCAAGGAGTTAACAACGACATATTCACTATATGCATCATGATCTTTATTATATTTCCCATTGGATAAAATTTGTGTCTGTGTTTGTGATATAGCTTGCGTTTCTGGTATAATAGCAACAAAAGAGTCGTCTGTAGATTTGTGCTTATTTGTAACAGTGTTATCTAGCTCAGCAATATCATCTTCATCTAATACCAAAGATTGGGAAGATATATCGATCAATTGAGTAGCCTTGACAGTTTCTGAATTATTTTCACTATCAGAGCTTTCATCCTTTTCATTGATATCTGGGTTGTAATCATTACTTGAGTTGACAGGAACTTCTCCTTTTAATCTATTTATAAAAGAAGAGCCAGCATTGCCTGTAGTACATTCTATTGGATTGCTATCTGGTATTTCTAGAGTTTTTGTGTGATCTTCATCATTTGGTTCAGTTTGATCTTCGGTTTCATGTTCATTTCCCACAATGAGGCTATCATTCGTTTCTCTAAATGGAGATTCGTAATTAGTTTCATCATCGATAGTTTTGGATCTTGATAATTGTTGGCGTATCATTTCGTTTGCCTCTTCGTGAACATTACCATCAGATTGCGTCACTTGCTGCTGTGTTTGTGGCTGTGATAAGTTTTGGGTATTTGGCACATAAGTGTTTGAATATTTCACTGGTACTAAATTCAAGCGTATACTGGAATCATCCATTGAAGTATTTTCATCGATTTCAGAGTCGTCGTTTCGTGTATCAACAACAAATCCATTGGCTACCTCATCGATATCAAAATCCACTCTTTGATGTTGGTGTTCTTTTAACTCTCTAAATTTTTCCACTGCAGTTAAACTTGTCTGACTGAATGCATTATTAGATTCTATTCTTTTGAAATTTGTAGTTTTAGAGGGTGTTTTGAAACCGTATATATTTTGGTCCCATCTTTCGTTTTTACCTTCAACTGATGCATCTTCAGGAGTTTCCTGAAATGGATTTAAAAATCTATTTAATACTGGAGTTTTATTTGCATCGGGATCAATAATATCGATATTATTCAAACATTCAAGTTCCACACCATCTGTTTTGGATAGTTTGATGTTTGGTTCTTTTCCTTTATTAGTTGATGATTTTACAACTTGATTTTGGTTGGCAAGGCACTCTTTCATGATTTTCTCTTCACTTTCATGTTTGAAACTTTCTACATTTGGATCAGTCGTATCGTTCACATAATTGTCAAATGTGTAAGAAGGGCTTTTACGTGCCAAAGTATCATCTAACACGGTTCCAGACAAAAAATCAATCTTCGAATTTGACCCACTATTTGAACTTTCATTTTCATTTTCATTCATTTTCAAGTAATTTCTACCCAAAAAAAAAGTTTCTTGAAATCGAAAACTTACTGGGACTAGCAAAAAACTCAAGACAACAATGGTATTTGCATAAAGTGGTTAGCTATCTTTTGCGTGTCAAAAGTATAATATGCATAAAATCATATTTAAACTGTAGATTCGCGTAGCGGATTACAGTGTCGCATGAAATCGTCAAAACAAAAAGGGAGCAAGTTTTTAGGTGTCCAAGTTGTTTTTGTTTTTTTGGCAGTTTTGAAAGGAGAATTAAGAAGCATGGAATTGTTAAATTTAGACAGTGTGAGTTTGTCAAGGATATCTTCTTTTGCCAAATGGAAAAATATTTATCTGGAAAATATCGTCAAATTGCAATCGCTTGATGTTAACTGTTTGTATACTCAGTCTTCTTTAGACAACAATGATATTCTAAACCTTGCTATTATTTTCTACAACACTGGAAGGAAAGTGGAGTGCTTAAAACAACTTTTGTACTTATTTTCAAATTGTGTTGCACAAGAAAAATCAAAGGTTGCATTCCTTATTGGAAATATTCTCCATGCAGAGGACATGTATGAATTTGCTCTCGTATTCTATGAATTTGCCATTGAGATAACAAACAAATTAACTAAGTTTGATGAAAACTTTTTAGAAGCTTGTAAATTCCAGAGACAAAAAATACTTGAAAATGACATTTCTCTTTCTGAACCTTTGGAGAATAACTTTATAGATCAAATTTGCATGAAACAAGAGAATACAAGCATTTTATTTTCTGACTTTGAATACTTTGAAACGAGAATGCAACTGTTATCCTCATACAAGAATATTGAAGAATACAATCTATATTATGCAACCTTGCTTAATTGTTTACGACAATATGAGCTAAAATCATCTATTTACCTATCTGGTTTCTTGACTAACGGAACTCAGGATTATTCCAGAGCTTTAGATGCAATCTTCGATTATGTGTCTGACTTTAAAAATCCTTCCATTTTGACAAAAAAAATACTTTCTTTCTCTTCGATTGATAACTTTTTAGACAAAAATTTGAAAAGATACCCAGCCATTTTTTTTGAACATCCCTATAATGAAATAAATATTGTGCTAGAGGGAGAAAAATTTACAAAAGGATTATTTTTTGAGTATATTCAAGTCCTTTTGAAAACATCCTTTATTGGCTTGGCAAAAAAGACGTTTTTAGGAAATACTGATAAAACCTTTGTTGTCAAAGAGCTCAATTTGCTATGCTCACTATGCTTTATCTTACTTAAACTTCTTGAAAATGAATATGTATGTGAAAACAAAAAATTTGAAGACAAACGAAGAAAGCTCTTTAAAAATGAGATTGGGAAATCTACCGATTTCAAAAAGTTTATAGTAAATGTTGGCTTAAAAGCGTCGATCCTTACATTGCTTTCTTTCAAACTTGATGGAGAATTAACAAATACTTCTTTCAATAAAATTGAAAGACTTATCAAACAAAAAATGTTTTTACAAACAGTTTACAGCATCAAAACCATGTTCATATTTGCCAACAATTGTTCCATTGACACATCAACCATAATCTTTACTAACAAAGTTTTTTCATTCATTTATGAGACGTTTGCTTTTTTGAAATGTTTGGAGGTGAATATAAACACTGAAGAAAAGGGCTGCAATCTGGTAAAATTGAACAAATTCGAAGTTGAGAGATTGATGGCAACTTACATCTATATCCTTAAGCATACCCAAGTTGATGACCCTATTATTGTGAAAGTTCTAGACAATTTGATGTATTGTATTTTATTGCAAGGTGGCTATCACATCTCCGTTGTTTGGCTACTCAGCTTTATTAGAGACTATGCTAAGTTGAATAGCGCCATGTCCATTATTTCCTATAATGATGGTGAAGATGTTTGTTTGAATTTGTTCCTTGCTGATAAATTTGAGCCATATAAGCCTGAGCTTGAAACCATTATTGAGAAAATATGTAAAAGTCAATTTGACAACTATACCATTCAAGACAGAAACATGTTCTATTCCTTGGACAGTTCCAAACAAAGGGAGACGGACTTGGTTTTGCCCCAAATTCTGTTGACAAGCAACAATCGATTGGTAGCTCTTCCTGAATATTGCAATACCATCCAAAATGGCGACAAGATAAAAATTGCCATGCAAATGGGTACCATGAACCACGAGAATTCACCATCATATAGGTTGAAAGGAATTTTGAAACCAAGTCGTGAAAGCGTTTTTGAATGCATCAAGAAGACTGATGTGCTTCTTGAAGAACTTTTAAATCGTGAACAAGTTCCTATAATTGAAAGAATGAAGAGCTCGGTCAATATCAGAAATTTGCTGCAAGAAGCCCTATGTCACAGATTTCCGATTTCCACTGGCTCCACACTTTCAAAAACCGAACTCACCAGTCCAAGTCTGAACAAAGGCAACTTTTCGGAGCTGGGTGTCAATGTTCAAAAAATTCGCCAAGAAAAAGTACAAGAATCTACTAAAAATGGACACGGCTCATCTGCCGACTCATCCAGCCCACAACCTCAGCTTTGGGAAACCTTGGAATCTCACAAAATCGGTTTGCACTATATATCCTTTAATCCCTCTAATAGTATCTGATATGTATTAAAATTGTAATAAATAATGCAAAGAAAAGAAATCAACCATCGGTAGCAAAGAAAGAACTGGGAGCATATCTTCCTTCATCAACACCACATTTGAAAGGTGCGCGGAAGTCAATCATCAAGTCGCATAAATGCGATGTCATTAGGAAATGGTGCTGGGAAACGCATTATCAAACTTGCAACCAACAGGTTTAAAAGCTGATAAATCGTTTCATGTCGGACACAGAAATAGAGTCAATAACTACAGTTTTTCCTCCAGTGTTTAGTGATGTTTTAGCTGCAGTGAAGGAGGCCGGAGAAGATTGTAAGAATACCGAAGCTTTCATCAATTTTTCAACTGTTCTGGACTTGTATCTTCATGACTGGACAGTTTACAACGTCGAAGAACGGTATACCTTGATGGAATTGTTGATTACTATCTTTAAGAGTAATTCCAAGCTGGTAGAGGAAATAGCCTGGGATTTACCTACGCTTTTGTTACCATTCTTGGATTGCGATTGGCCCTTCAGTTTTAATTTGAAAAAATCCAGACAAGTTGTCTTGATGTTTGAACTATTTAATATCCTGGCTACTAAAGGTAGTCCTAAGGAATTGTTGCTTACTTGCTCTGAAATTCTGGGTAATTTTGTAGACCCAGAAGTAACTGAGGTTCAAGAGCAAGATGTCAAACAGGCGGAAGACTCCCTGGATGAAGAGTACAGAAATCTTGAACATGTGGGGTCGATGATCTTGGCACAATTGAGGAACTCCAAAAGCAGAATTTGTGTTCTCAAATTTCATGTCTTGTTTCAATGCATGAAGTTTTCAATTCAGAGAATCGAAACTTTATATCCATCTAAATATTTGGGAGTAATTGTGACAACATTAATCAACTTCCAGAACAACGCTCCCAAAGTTTCTAGTACGATTTCAATACTGAGATCATTCTACTTATACATAAGAGACTATTTTCCGTCTGATTTCCCTCAAAAACTGATTCAAGAGCAAAATCTAACTGCTGAAGAACTCGAAAAAATTGTTGATGATGAGGCCTATTTGCAAAGAAAGTTATTAGTATTGCTTTATGAAATAACAGTGGATAAGTTAACATTATCCCATTCCAATGAGTTTATTTCTAAATTGGTTCCTTCAGTTTCCATCATCACTGATGCTTCTGATGAAAATTACTACCAACTTTGCTCTAGGCTTCTATCTCAGGCCGGCTCTATTGACATTGAATACGTACAGCTATTTTCACAAGAAATACTTTTAGCGGCACAATTGTTTGATAAAAATTATCATATGCTTGATAGTAGTGAAGACATTATCAGTCTGGTGATAGCATCGTACAACAATACCTCTTATAGAAATGGCTCGCCGCGTACCTTACCTAGATCTTCCACCGTTCTTGCCTTCCTTTACATCTATGATAAGTATATTGAAAAGGAGAAAATTGAATTACACTTCTCAGTGACAATTATATCATTGATAAAATTTCAATTGAAGTTGTTTATTCCTTATATGGTTAATGGGGAACTAACCAACGAAACGGTTTTGTCTTACCTGTTAGTGTTGACCATTTTGCAAACAGAGAAAAATAAATCCATTGCAAGTTCCGAAGAACTCAAAGAGAAAAAAATACGACTCTTGATTACTACTTATTTACAAAACGTCTCAGTTATCGTTGCAAAATCAAGTAACAAATCCTTGAAATCTTTACTTGCAAAATTTTTGAGAAAATTTCTTCAATACCTTCCTGAAGATCTGAGCTATAGTTACATCATTGACACGATTAAAGGATGTCCCTTTGATGAGTCAGTTTTTGTTATTCTTTCCATTTTCAAATTTCTTGCGTCGACATCTAAATACGATAGCGCAGACTTGATTCCCGAAATGGAAAAGCTTTCAATCCAACCATCACAAAATTTACCTCCTGCTTTACCTGATAGATCCGTCGATTCCGTGAGAAATTTCATTTCACTTACACCAGAAAGACAAAAAGAGTTTGTTGATGTAGTTCAGATGTGGTCTGAATTTGCATTCGAATCAAAAAGTATCGATCTCCCGAAAGCAAACCGTTTGATTGCTTATTTGGATGTACTCTACAGCTTTAAGTTTGACGACAGTTTGGCCATCTTATCACTATTGAGAAATATTGATTCGGGCATAAAATCTGCAATAGTTTCAGATGATTCAAAGCTATCAATGGCATTAGAGTCAGTGCAGCTTCATCATGACAAAGTTTTTGATGTTTATTCTAAAAAATAGAATGATAGAGATTATTTGGTTATTTCTAAATCCCTCCTACATAATTTTAAAAATCTCAAGAAACGTAATTTAACAAAATAATTAAAAAACGGTTGTTTTTTTTTCTGAAAAATGGCTAGATAAAAAATGTTTTTCAAAAAGTACATCATTTATTACAGAAAACAAAATATTTAGAATAACATGGCTTTCCATCAATTTAACAAAGTAAAACATAACAATATTTTAATGGATGAGAAAAATTTGTAGACATATCTATATTGTAACAAGAAAGAATCATCTTATATTATTTTGTAAACCCTTTGGCCAGATCTACATCTTGCAAATCATTAACTTGGCCAGAAACCTTTTTCTTCAAAGGGCTTTCAAGCTCCAATTTTGGTAATTTTTCTTTATTTTTATCATCCTCATTGGTTTCATTGTTTACTTGATTTATGCCGTTATTATTATTGGAAGGTCCTAGGGGGGTTGAAAATTGTACATAATTCCATAACGCAGGTGAAGAAGTTGCAGACACATTAGATTGAGCAGATGGAGGCTCCAGCACAGGCTTCTGTATGTTTCTCTCGGGAGTCATTAGCTCCATTCGTTGGTACATTTTTTTGGGAGAGGTTAAAGGATTAAAAGCATTTAAAACATTGTTTGATGTCGAATCATGAACCAAAGATGCTGCTTGGGGTAAGTTAGAATGATGATCTCGTAGACTTGGTTGAACATCTCTCGATGGAGTGGCCTCAATCTTCATTGCACCATTTCCCGAGACGCTGCCATTACTGGTATATTGAATGTCTGCTATTTGAGAAAAGTATTGTTGTGGTTGTTTTTGTTGCTGCTGTTGTTGTTGTAGTTGTTGTTGTTGTTGCTGCTGCTGTGGCTGCTGCTGTGGCTGTTGTTGTTGCTGTGACTGTTGCTGTTGTTGATCAATATCTTGTGGCTGTTGCTGTTGCTGCTGTTGCTGTTGCTCAAGATCTTGGGGCTGTGAACTTTTCCTTTTTTGTGTTCCCAGTTTTGAATCAATGGGAGTTTGGTTATACGTTTGGTCGGGTTTTTGTGTCTCCCTGGATGAAGGAATAACCATCTTTTCACCAGTAGTGGCATCAAAAAATGAATTCTGATCCAGCTTGTAGCCAGGTAATGACTGAGTTTTCAGCACGTGTATTTGGAGTTGTCTGAAAACACTAGTTCCTCTCTTGACCTTATACAAACTGCCTTCTTCCCATTTGGCCATGAAATCGTTAATGACTGACTGACTTATTTGCCACTTCATTCCTTTACCAGGTTCATTTGGTTTTCTTGGCACTTTCTCAAAACTTTGATTAAGAGACAAGTTATGTCTTATTGAATTCTGCCATCCTTGTTTGGTATGCCTATAATAAGCAAAATGTTTTGATATCCATTCATATATTTCCGATAAAGACATAATACCTTGAGGATTTGATAGAATGGCTTGGGTTATCATGGTGGCGTATGACAGAGGGGGTTTCAAATCTTTTGCGTCATCTCTTGAATAGTCTTGTTCAATATTGAAAGTTTCTGGCAGATGGGGGTTATTTTTCTGCATCTGAAATGCCTTGACGGGACTGTTGGATGAATCGGATTTATAGTCCGAGCGATAAGACCCGTTATTAAACTTGGATCGTTTGTGTAGTAGTTGACGGAAATATGCCGGAATCACAGGAGCAGCATCAGGCAAAATAAACATCATCTGAGTACCACCAATATCAATGATATCTCCTGAGTTCAAGTCAAAAGGAACCCCTGTTGTTAAATTCAGTCTAACGCCATTAACTTTCAAACCATTTCTACCATGAATAAACAGCTGCCATTTTCTGTCGTTCAGATTATATTCCACACTGGCGTGCTTTCTAGAAACGACTTTTGAAGGACCTAAATCTATGTCAATTACTTCGACCCCAGGTCTTGGTTCTGAACCGTGAGAATACGATTCTGTATTTCTTCCTATTGAAATATTCAAGCTTTTGACATAGTAAGTCCAATTCTTACCAGCAATCTTAGCATAAGCTTGAATTTCATTACCAACAATTGACTCATTGTTATAATATTTGGACACGTTTGTGGGGACATTGTCACTTGGCACTGAAAGGCATTTGATGACATAATTTACGTCGTCAATAGAATCTTCATATTTGGATTCAGGCTGCTGGAATTGCTGAGTTTGTTGAAAATTTGAGTAATTCTGTTGCAAGTTTTGAGCTTGGTATTGCTGCGTCTGTTGCTGTGTCTGTTGCTGTGTCTGTTGCTGGTGATGATTGGGATGGATTGGGTGCGGCTGGATGGGAATGTACTCTCTAGGATTCATCGCACTATTCAAAGGAATCGTTTGCGTCGGGCTACCATGAGATATGTCTCTATTTTCTGAAATCATCATAGAAGGCCCTGACATCGAGTTGAAATTCGATCCCGGTCTGGATATCATTGTTGTAGAACTGTTCCCCATTCTCGCTGGGCCCATGCCTACCATTCCCAGTCCATCTCGTCCTCCATTGCCTTCCATCTGGCCTGCCTCATCATATGATCGCTTACGACTCTCCATCTACACGTTGTCTCAGTACTGATCCCCGTGGGTACGCGTGCGTGAGCTTGCAAGAAAATAGGAAAACGGCAAGAAACAGCGTACAATTGTTTGTTGTTGTCTGTAAACACAAACATGGCATTCGCTGAAAATTTAGCAATTCGCTTCACCACTTTTCTCGCGAGCAATGTCTGTTGGTGTACGGGGGTAGTAGACGCTATTTTACTCACCGGGTGTACTACTAACCATGCTATGCTCCCTGCTATATACTACATTGGAAAAGCGTATTGTGTGTGAGCAAATCAAAAAGTAATACAGATAGTGTATGCATGCAATATTTTAAATGTTATATATGTAAAAATGTTTTAAAATGTGTAAGAATGTAAATAATAATGCAAAAGATTGTTGATGACTACTGGTAAATGTTGTTTTGGTTGTTTTGGGTTAGTAATAATTCAATGTTTTCTTCGTCAGAATCAGAAGAAGATTCATCATCGTCGTCAGAAAAATCGATTTTAATATCAATCGGTATAGCAGAGTTTGCTGGTAGCTGGGAGACGGAATTTAGGGCTGGAGACGATACCATGGATGGGGGCTCCTTCCGTTTGAGTTTCGGCAATTGGCTGGTTTTGGCTTTCTCGTTTTTTTCCAGTAATGCGGCATATCTATTTGGAACCCCATGAGATGATATCGAAGGTTTTCCGCTTCCTGTGCTTGAAGAATCGCTTGGGGTATGTTGGTGGTTTATCGGGCGCTTAGGAGCAATGATTACATCACTAAGTAGGTTCTCGTTGTTGACACTGTGATTAGAAACTGGATTCTGGGAGTTTTGAACATTTGAGTTTGCAAATGTCGGAGTCAATGGTGAAGGAACCGGTGGCGTTGTCAAAGATTTATTTGTGGATTTCACATTAATCAGACTGGAAGTATTGTTGGTGTGATTGTTGTAACTTTCATCCTCTTCCTCCTCAACAATATCAGAATTCATATTGTTTGTTATGAAATTTTCAGATGTAGGAGTTTTTAAATTGATTAAGATTGGAATTTCTTCAGAATTCTTATTATCAGCGGTATCTGCTCCTATATTCGCATAGGCATAATCATCGACTTTATAGCTACCGTAACGATAATCTAAGGATTCATCATCAAAATATTTATTTATATTTTCTGTTGGAATGTCTCCAATGTATTTCATTGCATGTTCTTCATTATTATCCGGTTGGTCATAGTTGTAGTCGCTTTTGGAAATTTCAACCAAGACCGGATTACCAGGTCTGGTTGCCACATTACCACCATGAATAGAAGCATTCTCAATGTCACTAAAATATGTGTCTCTTGAACATACACTTAGACCTTTGCTGTACATTGATGTTAGCCCTTTTCGTGTGGTAGGTCTTCTACTTGGAGGTAGAATACTCGAGCTCGAAGATTGGGAGTTGAAAGTTTTTTGAGTCTTGATGGTATCATTTCTAAGAGGTTTACCGTTTGATTTGATGGAGGAATTGTTGAGTTGGTTTTGCATGCGTCCCCTGAGTCTATTTTGATTGTGAAAATTAATTTCAGCTTCAGTTGGCCTACTACTTAAGACACCGGGAATATAAGCAATATTTAGAACATTCGAGGCTTTAGTCATGATAGAGTTAGGAATAGTTGATAAGGTGGATTGCGAATATCTTTTCTCATGACTTGATAGATTAGGATTATCAAGATTCATTTGCTCGGCAGCATGATCCAAATCAAAGGTATCATCAATAGTATCATCAAATAAGAATCTGTGGTTTTCCAACTCTTTCATTTCTTCATCATCTAGAATATACTCTTTATTTTTGAGCCTTTTAAACAAAAAATAACCAATAACAACCAACAAGATAAACGCAAACCCACTCAATCCACCAGCTATTCCTCCAACTTCACCTGAAGATAGCGCAGACTTCGATTCATAGTCATCGTAATCGGTATTCTTCATGCAGTAGGTTTTGGGGCATGTGGAACATGTTTGCGTCGTTAAGGCGCATTGCTCGTCAGAGGAGCAAACAGGACATGTCGGAACAGTACCACAAATGACACATCCGTTAGAATCCAATCCAGAGGAGCTCGTCCCAGAGTTTGTGTTATCGGATCTCTTCAGCAACTCTGCTCCGTCCAGTGAGAAATTTGAATAATCACTTAAAAAATCCATATCAAAGGCGTGGAAGTTAATTCTAATGTTCAAATATGAAGCTGTGTAGATGCAAAAATGTGTAGCTGTAGAGATGCAGGTATGATTCGGTGTCCGCTTGGTCGTACAAGGAAGTAAAGGACTTTGTTTGTGTATGGAGATGAACAACTGTTTGAAAGCAATTGCAACTACGAGTTAGTTCTGTCAACGCGAAAAATCAAAATATACCAGCTCCAACTCTATATGCAGGCACACACAAACTGGGAATATTTTGAATATTGTAAGAAACTGTTAAAGAAGTGATAATTTCTAAAAAAAAAAACATTTTCTGGTCTTTGTGGATTTCTACCTTTATCTAGATTCAAAAATTAATCAAGGAACTTCGAAGACAATTCATAAGTACTTCAAATATATTGATTTTTTAAAAAAAAAACAAATGCTCTCACTCAGAGTCGAACTGAGGATCGCTACATTACTAGTGTAGCGCCTTACCAACTTGGCCATAAGAGCTGTTTGTTGACAAAAAAAAAATCTATTTTTACATAAATCTCACATTAGCACCAGAGCCCGTTCCAGGAGCCGAAACTATTACTGAATTAGTAGTAAAGGATTATGCATGCATATGAATGCATAGAAAAATCCTTGGGAAAAACATTTGTGACTACATAATTTTTTTTCCAAATCTTACCGCAACACTAGACAAACTTGACTTTTTTGTATTTTTAGGAATGAACCATAAAAAAGTGAATGATGGGGGAAAATTTTATAAATCTTAACCGAATGCCAACGGTGTGCCAGTGTGGGAACAAGAATGCTTTGCAATTGTTGAGGTTTCCACTCAAAGCTGCCTTCTGTACTTAAGCAAGAGTTGTTATAATGTATAGCCAATGCTGCCTAGTATACTTAGGCAAGAGATAGTTAGTTATGTATTCAAGTTAGGAAAACTTCAAAGTCTTCCCTTGACAATTCTATATGTGTATAGAAGTGGTGTCCATCAAGGTTATAAAAGGAATACATATAAAAGTAAATAATATAAAACAGGCACATCTTTCGAGATAGTTTTCGATACATGCAAGCTACCTCGTCTATGTATTACGTAATTATAAGATTTCTGAGAACCTTAAGATTTGCTATAGTAAAGATAAGCCGAACAGCTTATAGATTATCAAATCTCAACATAAGTGGTGTCCATCAAGGTTATAAAAAGAGTCCATAGCAAAGGAAAAAATATGAAACAGACGAGTGTTTCGATATTTATGGTCTCCGAGACATGCATGCTACCTTTTTTATGCATTACTTAATCATAATATTTTCGAGAACATTAAGGTTTACTATTATAGCGATAAGCCCGACAGCTTTTGGATTATCAAATTTCAACAGTGATCACCAAGCAATATTATATGAGAGTTTTAGCAGAAACTTATCCGGGCATGGTACTAAGAATAGCCAAAGTCATAGGCATTTTCATTGTCCGTAAAGGGTTTTAGAACCTGAAAAGGTATGGCATTTATTAGTTTTCCAAGGATAAGTTTACATGGCTTGTTGCGCAAAGATTCCACGCATGTTATCTGGTTGCTTTTTAAAAAAAAATGCCTGTCAATCCTGTTCGGCTTTGGCTTATACTTTTTGGTTCGGAATAACAAAAAAACAAAAATCATGGTCACGCCATCAAGATTAGTGTTTTACCATGAGCAATGGAAGCACATTCTATTAATCTAGCAAGGGGTAGATTACCGCTACAAAAGTGAGAACTCCATTAATTTACCTTGAGTATCTCAGACCCCAAACTCAGTATCCAGCAAGGTCAGCAAATGCATGCATGCAATGTGTATATATGCCCTTACATGCCATGTACAAGCAGCCAGACACCGTCCAAGAACATTGCATTTTTGATGCATGTAACATGACCTCTGCTGGACGAGAAAGAAAGAGTCTCACATCACTCTCAAAGCGCAGAAATTAACGAGTTCAACCATGTCCTGGCTCTCGGTGCTATTCACAAGGGTAAGCGACTAAACCCGTATCACAGCAGAACAGAATGCACTAATCTCCCGTGAATTAAGAAAATGAATGGAAAGTTTATTTTCGTGGTTTCGGAATTGGCTTCGGTCTACATGTCGGCTTTTATTGCGAATCTATCTACCGTTTTCAGTAATATGTTTCCGCAGGGTCCGCGGTCGAGACAACACCACTAGCCACCCATTGACGCCCCTCAAACCTTCACATCTCTGGAACCAAACACCACCACCACCATCATCATCGTCATCATCAGTCGCTGCATCTTCGTTGACCCTATCGATTCATCTGCCCGATCTGGCTATCAGCCAACTGATACTATCGGGCTACAAGCGGCACTTCTAGAAATTCACTGATTTAGATCTACCGGCCGGGATATTTATGGCCCGCGGCGTAACTCTGTGTTCCGTGATATCTAAAAAATTGTCGCTGCCGTGCGCTTAATTAGTTCACCGCCAACGGCGATCACTGCAACCGGTTTGGGCGTGCAGAATATAGTCCGCAGGTTACGAGTCTGGGGACGGCTCCGACAACAGTTGTGGAGAGAGGCGGCTGGGCACCAGACACCAGGCACCAGGCACCACTATATTTGCAAGGACTCATCACATATCGGTCCATCTGAGTTCCACAACCCGTTCCCCATCTTCCATCTATTTTATCGTATACGTTCCGCTCTCCAGTAAAATCCCCGGTAAAGCGTGCCGTCGCACGCTGCGCCTGCTGGCTAATCCCCACACACCCTGGACCCTGTTTTGTTCGCGAACAAAGCAATATCCTTTATCTTTCTTACTTTTTGGTTGGATGCATCGACGCATTAGGCGCGGCCAGGCCCTAATAGTATTTTTCATGGAAGAAGTTTGCCAGAAAAAGAATTTACGATTACCGAGGTGACGAAACATCCATCTAGGTATATAAACGGCGGCTTGATCATATATCGGAAACCCTTTTCTTTCTGCGGGAACCTCTTTTTTTTCTGCCGGAGCCTCATTTGCCAGTTTGTGGGACAAGGAACAGAAAGCTAGATTACCCAAGGCCGGTAGCCAGTCATGAACACGAAACTTATGCACGAGGCTGCTGCAGTTCCCACAGTGGTTGCTCGGCGGATGTTCCGCAAGTCAGTATGGGCAGGATTGGTACTTCTGGCAGGGGTCATGCTGCTCATGTCGTTCTCGCTGGATCGCTACAACCGGTACCATGACGAACTGCTTCTCAGCTCGCTCAACTTCTCCAAACGACTATCGTTCCGAATCACGCCGCTGGAAATCTTCAAAGAAAAAAACCTCAAGCAATCGTCGTCAAACGACCTGCTTCGGTCCAACTACATGTCTAACTATAACTCCATTTCCAAAAAGAAAAACCTGGGCTGTAACGTAAATATCTTGAACAATATCTACGAAAAAATCCACGACCCTGAAATCTCCAACCAAAATTGGAAGCTCTCGAATCATTTCCAAAACTATAAATTGGACACTAGCTCCATCTCAAACTTGAATTCGGCCTTGAACTCCAAAAACGGCGAGGAAAACACCACAGAAAACCCAGAAGATAAATCCGGCGACTCTTTCCAATCGTTCATTAACCACTACAGAAACATCAGAAGAAATAGCCACTACTACGATCCTCGGATCTCTCTCTCAGTGTATCTGAACAAAATCAACTTGAAATACAAAGCCGCTGCTTCAAATCCGAAAAATCTGCACCCGGATCTATCAATACCATTTTCATGGGAAGATTGGGTCGATCTATCCCCTTTGAATGAGTTTTTATCGCAACAAGATTATGATTGTTTCAAACTGTTTGAAACTAACAAATTTAGTGACGCTAACATAGAAAAATCATACTCCTTTGATAGAAACAAAACCTCTTTTGACTATGCAGGCATGCTTCATTGCTTAAATTCTGCCGAGTATTTGCAAACGGATGCTGCAAAATATAAAAAACCAAGTTTATTACCAGCCTTTCACTTCTTTACTAAAATGGACCAAGAATCAACCTTTCCATTGAAAGTAATCAATGCTAAATCAATGGTTTTGTCCCATCTACCTCCTCCGGAATTCATTTACATTCATGCCGATAATGGTACATATTTCAAAATAAAAACCCACGAAGACAAAAATATGATGGAGAATGGTTTATTTGATGATTATGTTAATCACGAGCTAGAAAGTGATGATTTTGATCCTCTTGAAGAATTGCTAAACTTTCATGATGGTTTTCAAATTGAAAATAAAAATAGCCTGAAAAACCACTTTCAATCCAATTCTCTATATCATATACCTGAAACCAATTTCAAATTCGATCCAAGGGATCAGTTTTCAAAACTATTTGCAAAAGAGCCCACTGATTTAGAAGATCACGAAAGAAAATTTGTTGAATCAATCCACAATTCTGAAAACACACCATCGAGTGATGTCGCAAAACATTTTCTTGAAGTTAACATTATTTGGCCTGGTGAGAACAATGGCCACACTGTTGTAGAGAATGGTGCACACTATGACTATAGATTTTTTAGTGGTTTTATTTCAGAAATGCCGGGTGATAAATACACTTTCCATTCCCCAGAATATCCCCTTGTCGATAGCTTTAAAATTGACGAAAATGTTGATAACCCAATCAATAGAAGAACCATTGTTCTTTCAAACTTGATTCACACTTTACTAACTGCCACGTTCAATGATGGCTTACTTTTATTTCCTGCTCATGGTTCTTTGTTAAGTTGGTATTTTTCAGGTAACTCGTTTCCTTGGGATTCCGATGGTGATGTGCAAATGCCAATTAAAGATTTAAATGAGTTTTGTCTGAATTACAACAATTCGCTGATTCTACAAAATCCAAAATATGGATATGGGAAATACTTTGTCGATTGTACTAACTCTTTGAGTCATAGAGGAAAGGGCAATGGTGCTAATAATATTGATACCCGAGTTATTGACGTTGATACCGGTTATTATGTTGACATTACGGGATTGAGTATTTCGAATGATGCTATGGATACCCACACACTTGATACGCTAAAAAAATGGTTGAATCCTGAAATGTTCAAAAAGTACCCGGCCAGAGAAATCATTACAAAGCGTGACGACTTACAAAGCAAAAAAGATGAGTTTCTGAATGGCTTGGCTATCGAAGACGATCCTGACTTCTATGATGAAAAAGAAGACATGTATAGTTTAACAGATCTAGACAAAACATTTGGAAAGTCTGAACAGGATATCGAGTTTGAAATTTCGGCCAATAAAAACTTGCTAAACATTGATGACGTTCATGATGACATTTTTAAAATTCATGAGATTTATGATATCTACAATTGTAGAAACCATCATTATTACACTCATGATCAATTATCTCCTGTGAGACTAACTTTATTTGAGGGTGCTCCAACCGTTGTCTCTTCTTCAGCGAAAGCAGTTGATTCGATGTTGTCTATAGAGTATTCTAGAGGTTTAACTAGTATGGCATGGGAGGACTGGATTTTTAGCTCTTCATTGAAAATGTGGATCAATTCCAAGGACATTTACCATGCTTGTATGGTGAATGATATCCCGGTCATAACCAGATCCGGTAAATTGAGACGTATTACAAAAATGAAAGAACAGGTAAATGGTTCTTATTTATTGCGCACGTTCATTGAAAACGAATCCATTATTATCAGTGAACTGATAAAAAATTCAATTTTTGACATCACCAACGAAGATTCCCTAGCCTATGAAGATTTGAAAAGACCCGAATTTAATATCATTGAAGAATTGTACCACCAAAAAGACTTTGCAAGTTTACACTCGAATGAGATGAAGATTTGGGATAAGAATTGGAAATGGGGGTTCAAAGACAACAAATTTAATGATCATTCACCACTTAATACAAAAAACTGGAAGGAATTATCTAAGTGGATGCTTGAAAATCATTCTCCTCCAAAATACCCGTTACTCGACTATTTACTATTCACAGAGAAGTCATCTCAGAATAAGGAAATCATTTTAAACAATGTTTCGCTTTCTTAATAAACATCGCAATCATCTACACTCTGCATTAAAGGTTATAAATATATAACAATAGTAAATTCCATTCATTTCAAATACTTAGATATATATCTATATATGTAACATAAGGACTACCCACTTTTCGTATCATCTAACTTCGTAGACATAATTATGCAGCACGATTCCACCAATAATGGTCAAAAGAGAAATCAAGCCTACCAGACATCCTATATCCCAGCCAATATTACCACTGTTGAATCCAAAGGTTGATAAAATTGTAGCACCAGGTACTTCAATATCCAAGCCAAACTTATGTTCCTTCAAAATTAATCCATTCACTTCATTGACAATTAAAGACTCATAAGCATAATGGAAAACAGATAGATTTTCCAAGAATAGTAAAGACTGAGGTATGCTCTCTTTATTGATGAACAAACCTGCAAACAATAGTGAAAACAACATCAACAAGACAGAAACCATAATTGCAGTACTTGAGTCTTTGATTGATATACCTATAATCAAAACTTCAAGAGACGTGACTAAATTGAATAATACCAAAATCGAGATGGAAACTAAAAACTTTGAGCCACTCATATCCAAACCCACAATTGGGTAAATTATTGATAGTAAAATAATCGGTGGAAATAACCGTAATGGTAAAATATCACAGATGATCTTTCCAAAATAATAAGATATTGGACTATAATAGTTGTTGGATCTTTCCCGAATGAAAATTGATCTCTCTTTTGCAAAAGAATCTATTCCTGTTAAAGTTGAAAATCCAAACAGCGTCAAAATGAAGAAAAACAACCCCAATCTATTTTGAAATCCAGATATATTGTTTTCAATATTATAATAAAGGAACGAACAAAAAAATCCCATGATTAATGAGAGTAAATAATGTGATAACAGTAATGAAGAGTCTCTATATGAATTTTTAAAAGTTCTTGATGATAAAATAATGAACTGATTAAAATAATTGGCACGCCCAGTGACTGTGCCTTTGAATTCACCCTTGTTATTTATATTGGATAAAATTTCAGCTTGCATGTTGGTGAAAACATAAGAATTTCTAAACTTTTCCGCCAGATTTATAATTTCTCCGAAATTCCGTGGTTTCAAAGTATCTCTAAGTTCATCTCTATGAACGGCATAGTGTTCCCATTCTGACATTTCACTGTGTGATAACTCATTATGCAAAGGAGGAGCTGATATTAATTTCTCCTTGTTTGTAATATCAATTAAATAGTCTGCCAAATTATAACCTTGCGGGCATTCCAAGCCAATGTCTGAAAAGTATGCTGAACAATCGCTTAAACTACCGGAATAAACTAACTCACCTTTCGAGAGCAAAACGAGCTTGTCAAACAATTGAACAATATTACTTCTTGGTTGATGAATAGTGAATATGATTGTCCTTTGGTAAGATTTGGCAAGATTATTCAAGCACTCAATGACATTGAAGGCATTGAACCCATCCAATCCTGAAGTTGGTTCATCAAGAAACAAAATTGAGGGAGAAGTGATCATTTCACAGGCGATAGCAACTCTACGCTTTTCACCGCCTGAAATGCCTCTTGAGAATTCTGATCCAATCAAATGATCTTTGATATGATCAATTTTCAAATCTTTCAATATTTGTAAAACTTTGCTGTGTTTTTGTTTGAACGATACCGATGCTGGCAATCTCAACAAAGCGGAGTTTAAGACCGTTTCATAGACTGTTAAAGTAGACAACATAATATCTTCCTGATTAACAAACCCAATGGAAGATCGATAAACGGACATGTCCTTTGGCGTGATTATTTCATTACCATTCAAGAAAATATTTGACGTAGAAACACCGGATTTTTTCTTCATAGCCAAAATGTCCAGTAGGGTAGATTTACCAGCACCCGACGAGCCCATAATGGCCATACATTCACCTGGAGATACACTACCAAATGTATCTTCAAGTATAGTAGAGCCATTAATCGAGTAAGTGATATTTGAAAAAGAAAATGTGGTGGGATTTGTATACGATGGAGACATATCATATTCATTGGAGCTATTCTCATCATCATCATCATCACCGTCACCATCCAATTTGATTGATGAGTAAAATAATGGAGAAGATTTGATTGTTGTGAAGGAAATTGAAGTGACGACAATACAGGTGATCAATATTGAGGATATTTTGGTAATATCTGCCAATGTGATGGACTTGGAGGGAGGTTCAAGGCGTGGAATTTGGGACTTATGAACACATTCCGAGGATGCACAGTTAAGATTAATTTGAGGATCACCAAATATCGACTGAATTAAATTATTCATACTAGGCTCCGAAAACTTGCAGTCCATTGAATTGATATCACAGGAAAAATCGGCAGGACCCGTAATTTCATAGACAAGGAAGTCCGAAATGTCAACAGAGCCATTTTCGCCACAAAGCATACGATCTGGCAGACACTTACATTGGACATCTTCACATTTATAGTGAGTAGAATTGTCGTTTAGATTATATTTGAAGTCGCATGTATTCAGGTCGCAATAAAAGGACTCTCTTTGGTCCACCCAGAATTGGAAGTTGCAGACTGCCTTTTCCTTGTCGCAAGAAAACGTCACCTGGGGAATTTTTCCACCAAGAATGGACAAGATCTTGGCATTTGTGACATCACACAACTGATTGAATGAGTTGACCAGCACACCGGACTTGTAGCAAGTACCTTTCAACTCCGATGAAGGCATAAAAGAGTCGCACACAGAATCCGACTCGCACATGTTACAATTGATACCACTCCATCCTGGCTTACATTCACACTGTCCCAGCGTTTCGTTTCTCAAAGGCCTGTTGATCCCGTCATCCAACCCCCCACAGAGTGGAACCGAGCAATCGTCTCCGCCAAACCCTGTTTTGCACTCGCATTTTCCTGTAAATGGATTACACTCCGAGAATTGCGTACAGACAAAATTGGCCAGATTGCAATTGAATGCAGGTGGACACTTTTCTTCTTCAGCTTTTGCCACTGCCAAAATTTGCAGCAGTCCCAAGACCCATAATATACTCCACACTTTCATGGTTGGGCCTAAGGATGACTATAAAATGAGACTGCCAGCCGTTTCAGCGGGGGGACTTGCATGCATGCATACAGCAGGTCTTGCTCAGCTTCATCCACACGCGCGTGGGCGTGCACTGGCGAACGTGCTTGCACGCGCGCGCCAAGTCCCACGAAAAATATAGAGCAGGCATTTCTGGGAGAAGTTACAGAGTTCTGTCCACAGATATATTGTTCTTGAAGTGGAAATGGTGAATTGGAAATATACACAGAGAGACACTTTCTTGATAACTGCGGGACAATACAGTACATTGCGCAACAGCTTCATGGTCTGGATTTTGGTCTGCTACAACATGGAGAGCAAGGAAAAACTCATCGCGCAACAAAAGCTGGTAGCAGGCTGAATATAATACCCAGTTTATACAAATTCAATCTAGGAGCACACTCAAAAGAAGTCATCAAGCGACTTGTCACTTTTCATATCTGCCTCTAGCAACTTCAACATGCCCTCTGGGAAGATAGGTTTTCCCGCTTGGTCCTTGACGTAACGGAAAGGCATTTCGGTGGCGGTGTTTTTGGAGAATCTGATTTCTGGATAATCGGCAAAGTCAATGCTGTCCAACGGTTTTCCTTCCAGGATCAGTTTTGCAACACGCACCGCAGTGTCCGTGGACATCTGCAAAGGCCCCAGCCTTCTGGTTTCGCAGCGGGCGCCCAGTTTGTTCTTCAACTCCGTGGTTCTATCACGAGGAGGGTGTGCTCCCAAAATACCGCCAAACGCGAACACAGAAAATTGGCTTCCATCTGCTGGGGAAAGTTCCTGGGTGGCCCTAGGATCGAGCAGGCAGCAGCGATCTTGCTGGGAAAAAGTGTCTGCAATGGGCTTCTCCGTGGAAATGAGGCCCGCGGCTGCGAGCCGCGGAGGGATTTCTGTGCCCGGGTTCACCACGAGCAGAAAGTTGTCCACTCCGACGTCCCGCAGCATCTGGAGATACTCAAGAATGACCCATTCGGAAAACAAAGGTTCCATGTGCTCGACTATATATTGCATGTTGGCGATGTGTGGTGAAAAGAAGCTGTCGGCGAAGAAGGACACAGTGAAAGCTGAAAAAAATATTTTTCTCAGATTCGGACTTCGAGCATTCACTTTTGACGGTTGGAACACTTTTTGCTGAGAATATGCTGACTAGAGGGGTGAATCAGGTTGGAGAGCACGAATAAAAAGCGGCACACATATACTTACGCAGCTTCCAGCGTGATTAGGCCGTTTCTTTTTTTCAAAAGACGTGAATCCATCGATATATATAATTATATCCATGAAAAGTTGGTTCAAAAGATGGGATTTGTGAAGATGTTATGTCTCGCCAATTGAAGTTCCAGTCGTGCTATGCCCCTCAGTTTTGCTACGTCTCTTTTGCTTTTCAAATAATGTTTTCCACCGGATTATACCCTATCAACATGCAATAACAATTACCACCAAAAATCATGGATCTACATACCAACACACACACCATTTGTCATAAGTTTTTGCTAAATTAAAACTTGGTGAAGAATCTCCAGTGGTCCAATTTTGATAACTTCTTTATTCCATTCAGAATAGTATCTACCAAAGTATTCTAATTCTACAATATACTTTTCTCATCAAATTCGTCCACTCAACAAAAACAAAACAAAGCCTCACATCTCCCTCTCCAATCTGTGTGTTACCTCTTCAATTTGTTGGTTCACAAACTGAGATTGGATGCTACCATGATCGGGGAGGCACGCCGCCATGCACCCATACACGCGGCTGCATGCTTGCCGGCATTTATTGTTGACCTTCCGTTTAGGGAAATATCCGATTTGAAAAAAAGTTGCCGCTGAGTCAGTATCGGATTTGAAAACAGGAATTGTCAAACCCGAACACCTGATATCTATTCAACGGTTATATAAAAGCGACCGGTTTTCAAGATTTATACACACAGAATGGGGAGCATTTTCAGACAAACATAAAGAGGCAAATGGAAGTGATACGGCATATTTCAACGTTTTTAGACTCACAGATAGAAACCAAGGGAATCCATCGGTATTTACCAGAAGAACGAACCAAGAGTCAACCACGGGCATTCTTATCAGCACTGGGATTTTGGATATGCAGCTGTTCTGGACTGCCTTCAATGTCATCCTACTTTTTAGGGCCTTTGATTTTTGGACTGGGGTATAAAGATTCCCTTGTGGTGGGAATATTGGGCACTTTTGTGGGCTGTGTGGTTGCTGCATACTGTTCCACAATGGGTCCCAGATCAGGTCTCCGACAAATGGTGTCTGCGAAATACTTGTTTGGTCCAGTTTTGATCAGATTTGTATCGTTGTTGAGTATTATTGGTGCCATCGGGTGGAATATTACAAATAGTGTGTTGAGTGGTCAAATTTTGCGCAGCTTGAGCAACGACACAATTTCGTTGGCTTTAGGTATTGTCATTGTCAATATCATCAGCTTGGTCATCGCCGTCTTTGGTATCAATTATGTTCTCAAGAGTGAAACTGCAATCGGCTTTGCTGTTGTTATTGTGGTGCTGCTTCTATACATTATCGCAGGCAATGAATACACCAAATTTGAATACTTAGCCACCACAGCCAATTCCTCATTAACAGCCATTGGTAATAAAATATCATACTTCACGCTGGCATACTCCGTCACAGCTACATGGGGAAACTGTGCTTCCGATTACTATATCATTTTCCCAGAATCGACTTCGCAAGTGTCTATCTTTTTCTTCACATTGTTTGCTTTATTGATACCAACCTTATTTGCCGCCACCATTGGAACATTAATAGGTCTGGCAGCTGTCGGTAATCCTTCTTGGAACCATGCCTATAATTCGGAATCTCTTGGTGGTCTACTGTCGCTTGTGTTTTCCAGATGGGGGAATTTCGGGAAGTTTTTGTTGGTTCTTTTATGGCTTTCTTTGGTCACAGATAACATTATCAACAACTATTCCGGTGCCTTTTCTGCACAACTTTTAGACCCTAGAATATATAAGTATTTTCCAAGATGGTTTGTGGTTTTGGTCATTGT
Source organism: Pichia sorboxylosa (assembly GCA_001599115.1). Lineage (NCBI taxonomy): Eukaryota > Fungi > Ascomycota > Pichiomycetes > Pichiales > Pichiaceae > Pichia > Pichia sorboxylosa. The sequence continues at coordinate 418,253 of BCGC01000004.1, read as the reverse complement.
CGCCATCTCCCTTGTTTGTTCTCTAGTGGGAAAGGATCACTTTTCCGAAATATTATCCAACTTTTTGCCAATGCTAGGATATTGGAGTGGTATATACACCATTCTTTTGTTTGAAGAAAATGTCATATTCAGATCTACATCACTGGTTCAACTTTTTAGCAAGGAATTCGACAGTAATGTTGAGTTGGAGCAGTCCTCTGTTTCCAGTAAAGAGTCCGTATACTATTCTAGTTCCCCTGTGGTGTCTCGTTCTTCTAAACCATACTATAATTTCGATGCATGGGATGACAATTCTGTTATAACAAACGGCTATTCATCCATTTTTGCCTTTTGTTGTGGTGCAGCCGGTGCTGTTTTAGGCATGAATCAAGTGTACTATGTTGGTGTGCTAGCCAGATTAGTTGGAGATGATGCTGCGGATTTGGGCCTGTTTTTGGCCATAGGCTTTTCTGGACTTGCCTATCCTTTTGCCAGGTGGTTAGAGTTACGCCATTTTGGCAAGTAATCTCTCTATTACATTACTGTATTTAGTTTTATACACTCAACCTTCTTCTATTATGAACGCACTCTAATGTGTCGGCTGTTCACGTGTAGCAGAGCGGAATAGCCTGACGCGTCAGCTTGTTTGAGGTTACGTACTTTTACGCGTCTGGTGAATAAATTATTGTGTTTTTGGTTTTCTATTCATTGCTTCTTTCTCTACGGGTAAATATGAGCACCGAAACCAGCAAGAAGATGAAACAGGGGAGCCTGATGGCATTTTTTTCCAAAGCCAAGAAGGCTCCTTCACCATCATCCGAAAAGGCAATTGTTAAAGGACAGCCTAAAGCAACAGAAAACGCTGAAGAAGTGAAAGCTCAACCACAAGTCGAATCCATCACTCCTGACAATAGCGTAGGTGATATCAAACTCACCTCCAAAACATCCACAGAGGTGACTAGAAATGACTGTGTTTTAGACACGCCTCCAAAATCGGTGAAAAAAGAGTCAGCAAAACACACTGAAACCACCCAATCCTTAGAAATACCATCATCACCAGTTTCTAGAAGATCTGCAAGAAAATTAAACTATTCGGAGTTGTCAGATGGAGACAGTGATGATGATGAAGAGGTTTTGAAACCAAGGAAAAAAAGAAAAACTCCTGATTGGGACGATGATAGTGATGACGATTTCATTATGGATACCAAGGAGCTCAACGAAGAAGACGATGACCTGGATTTTGTTCCAGAAAAATCCACAATCAAAGAAGAGCTTTCTAATCTCAAGGCAACCACCAACTTGGACGAAGATGACGAATTTTCTGATATTGATATCGATATTGAAGACTTGAAACCAGTTAAACCAGTTGCCAAAATCACCAAAACAGCTACTAAAATGACAAAAGTATTAGGCAAATCAAAACCATCATTAGCAGTGACACCACAGAAGAAATTCGCAAAAGAAAATGAAGAGAGATATCAATGGCTCGTTGATATCAAAGATGCTGATGGAAACTCCTTTACAGATCCGAACTATGACCCAAGAACTTTATATATACCACAATCAGCTTGGCTCAAATTCACCGCCTTTGAAAAACAATATTGGTCCATCAAATGTAAAATGTGGGATACTGTTGTTTTCTTCAAAAAGGGAAAGTTCTTTGAACTTTATGAAAACGATGCTGATATTGCCCACACGAAATTTGATTTGAAACTGGCCGGTACAGGTAGAGCAAATATGAGATTAGCTGGTGTCCCGGAAATGTCGTTTGATTATTGGGCTAAAAGATTTATTGATTCCGGATATAAAGTCGCCAAAGTTGATCAAAAAGAATCAATGTTGGCCAAGGAAATGAGAGCCAAAAATGGCTCAATTGTTGATAAAGAAGCAAAAGTCATTGAAAGAGAGTTATCTTACATATTAACATGTGGTACATTGATTGATGAAACATTACTGAAGGATGACATGTCCAAGTTTTGTTTAGCTATCACAGAAGAATTGGATTCATCGAACAATAGCAAAAAATTTGGGATCTGTTTTGTTGATGTTTCCACAGGAAATTTTCAGATCTTGGAATTTAAAGATGATTACGAGTGTACCAAATTGGAGACTTTACTATCTCAAATAAATCCCATGGAAATCCTAATTCCTAAAAATGAAATAGATTCATTAACTTTAAAAGTTTTGAAATATAACTCCAATCCAAATGCTTCATATAACTACATCAAGCCGGGCCTTGAATTCTGGGATCACGAAGCAACAGTTGATGAATTATCCAAATTTAATGAAATCCATAATTTGAAGACTCCTGATATTCTCAACAAATACTATCAGGAAGAAAAGTTTTTGGCGTTTTCTGCTTTTGGTGCTGTTTTCTGGTATCTGAGATCTTTGAAACTAGATGAAAATATTATTTCAATGGGTAATTTTAAGGAATATAATCCTTTCGACAAAAATTTAATGAAATCATCAATGAGATTAGATGGTATAACGTTACAGAACTTGGAGATTTTTAACAATTCTTTTGATCAATCTGACAGAGGCACTTTGTTCAAAATACTTAATAAAGGTTTAACATCATTCGGTAAGAGAATGTTCAAAAACTGGGTTATCCATCCTCTGTATAACAAGACAGCAATTGATGCTAGGCTAGACTCTGTGGAACTTCTATTAAATGATTTTGAATTGAAATCTACGATTGAAGCCAAACTTAAAAGAATTGCCGACATTGAAAGAATGTTAACTAGAATCCACTCAAAATTATTGAAGCCAAAAGATTTTGTCAAAGTTTTGGATAGCTTTGAAGTTATTTCTCAGCTGCTAAATAAGTTAAATGAATATGGTACTGACAATCTAAAAGGTTTACTAAAATCTTTTGTTATTGAGTTTCCAACTTCAGAATTGAATGAATTGTTAGAGAATTGGAATGATAAATTTGATAAGGATCTAGCCATCAATGAAGATCTGCTAGTACCAAGAAGAGGTGTGGATGTAGAATTTGATGAAAGTAATAACAAGATTGAAGCACTTGAAACAAAACTGAGTAGTCTACTGGAAGACTATAAAACAACATACAAATCAAGCGAAATTTGCTTCAAAGACAGTGGTAAAGAGATATATTTGATTGAAGTTCCTATGAAGGTCGTGAGTAAAATTCCAAAAGATTGGCAGCAAATGGCAGCCACTGCGAAATGTAAAAGATTTTGGTCACCAGAAGTTAAAGCCATTGTAAGAGAATTAATGGAACAGAAAGAACTACACAAAGTTATTTGTATGACTCTGAAAGATAAAATATACGAAAATTTTGATAAAAGTTATGCCCAATGTATGAAAATTGTCCAAACTATTGGATCAATTGATTGTTTGATTTCATTAACACGGGCATCAGAAGCAATGGGATTCCCACTCTGTAGACCGGAACTTGTTGATGATAGCAATCATTCATTCATCGATTTCAAACAATTAAGACACCCATGTTTTGTTCCAGGATCGGGAATTTTGACATCAAAGGATTTTATTCCAAATGACGTTCAGTTAGGTTTGAACAATGAAAGTAGAATTGGTTTATTAACTGGTGCCAATGCTGCTGGTAAGTCGACATTGTTAAGAATGACATGTGTTGCAACGATAATGGCGCAGATAGGATGCTTTTTGCCAGCTGAAAGCGCCAGACTAACACCTGTTGATTCCATCATGACAAGATTGGGTGCCAATGATAACATTATGCAGGGAAAATCTACTTTTTATGTTGAGCTTATGGAGACCAAAAAGATGATTGACAATGCCACACCTAAGTCCTTAGTTGTTTTAGATGAACTGGGAAGAGGTGGTTCGTCAAGCGATGGGTTTGCCATTGCCGAGGCTGTGTTATACCACTTTGCCACACACATTCAGTCTATTGGGTTTTTTGCTACCCATTATGCCAACCTGGGTCAATCGTTTCTACACCATCCTCAAATCATACCTTTGAGAATGGCCATTCTAGTGGAACAGAACTCGAAAAAGATTACCTTTCTATACAAGCTAGAGGAGGGGAAGTCCAATGGTTCTTTTGGTATGCATGTTGCCACCATGTGTGGCATTCCGCCAGAGATTGTTGAAGAGGCAGAAAAGGCAGCACAATTATGGGAACATACTTCTAAATTGAACAAACTCAACGAAGCTGATCTGACAGGAATTCCTCTAGGATTACAGAGCGACTGTAGTTATTGGAAGCAGAATAAGAGCATCTTGTCTCCGTCTTTCGGTCAAGTTTTTGAGAAAGATGCTTTGAACAGCGTGTTCAAAATGATTGATGGCTTGAAATGAAGCCTTTTTTTACCCTAGAATTGTATACTTATATCCATTGTAAAGAAAATATATTTAATGCATCATATATATTTCATTGGGAGCCCGAGCCCCGGTAAGTGACTATCACATGAACGCGTCTTGAAATTCGTAGCGCAGCGTGTATTACACAGAACGAACTTGGTTCTTCTGTCCTAGACCACAATGGATTCGGACGATGCAACATCATTAACCAGCAGTTCATATGATGTAAGCGTATTCACGGATGACGATTCTTCTGGAGAAAACCAAGGAAGTGAGAAATTGAGCAGAAATAGCCCTATCAAAAGATATTTGGATTCACAGACAAAAAGAAACGCCACAGTAGAAAACGATAGCCAGCTGTATTCAGGCACACAGCTTCAGTTCAGCCATGCAAACAAGTTGAAATATGAATTTGAGATTACATCCGTGGCCAAGCGTCGAAAATTAAAAGAGAACAGAAATCCATGGGTCATTGAATCGACTCCCCAAACCCCAGATCAATTATGCATTCACCACAAAAAATTAGATGACTTGAAGGTTGCACTGGATGATTTAATCAATACGAAAAACACTACAAATAGAATTTTGGTTGTTGCTGGGCCATCTGGCAGTGGAAAAAGTACGGCAGTGAGAACCATAGCTAGTGAAATAATGGGAGAAAAGAGAGACAAATTGAAAAAAGGATCCATCAGTTCAAAACTGTCCAATGGTGGACAAATGGAAAATTTAGTTGAATTCGATATGAAGAGAGCATCGGGGGGATCACAAAACTCATCCATACGCTATTTTAGTGAATTTTTGGATCAATGTCGATTACTAACGGGCTTTCATGAAAAATGTATCATCATCGATGAATTGCCAAACATTTTTCACAAAGAAACACACCAAGATTTCCAAGATGCATTGTTGAATTGGATACTCACAAATGATGATGTGTCTCTACCTCCTCTGGTATTGTGTATCACAGAGTATGACATTCAAAATGAGTTGGATTGGAACAACAGTACTAGCTTTACAATCGACAACGTCTTCAAAACTGAGACAGTACTGGGGTTTAAGTTGGCCCAGTACGAGAATTCTGGATGGAAAAGAGTCAGGTTTAATAAAGTTGCCAAAACCTTCTTGAAAAAGGCATTGAATCGAGTAGCAGATATTGAATGTTGTGAAAGGGACCGATTGGTTAACTACAAAATAGATGAACTAGCAACATCTGGTGACTTGAGAAGTTCAATAAATACATTTGAGTTTTGGTATAAATTTCAACGAAATGGTTCTGAGAAGGCAAGCCAAGTTGAAGGCAAAGAGAATGGACTGGATATTTTTCATTCCATAGGTAAGATCATTTATGGAACCAAACATGAAGATGAGGAATTTCAAGACTTTCAAAAAAGACACAATTTTAAGATAGTTCCGAATAGAATCGGGTCTAGTGTAATAACTGCAGATAATGTAAGCAGTGACATAATGTCCCATTTAACCAGATTTAATCTTTGCTGTTTGGAGAACTACGCTGTCATCAATCCAGTAGTTGATGACGAACTATGTCGGTTTTTGGAGGTACTGAGTGTTTCCGATGATTTTTTAACGAGATCCAACAGTTTCAATCAAGGTAATATTATCAGCAATACATCATTTTACAGTTGTTTTGGATTGCGAATATCAAGTTTGAAAATGAAGCGCAAGAATCCAGAACGGTTTGGCAACTCTTCCAAGGTTATGTTCACTCGAGACTCGAAATTCAGGAAACGGTTGACACAGACTAATGTACAAGTGAAAGAGTTCCAATCAAGACATGACATGAGGATGCTACACTGGAAAAACTTTGCAACTCTAAATAAGCTGGATGCCATTTTGTATGATGGGTTTTATCAAAGTAAAGCTTTATCAAGCTTTAAATTCAAATATAACCAATACCAAAAAGACGAGTCTTTTGATTTGAGATTCAAGATGACAAGATTGGGAGGAGAGTTCAGCAATTCTATTTTACCGCTAACTGACTTCAATGCTGAAGAACTTGTGACTGGACCAAACGTAGATAATGAGAAATTAAGCCAGGTTGAAGACTTATATTATGGCAGCACGGCTGCTAAAGAATTTGAAGAGGAGGAATTCGGAGAGCTCGATTCTGACCCTATTGAAGACAGTGAAGACGAGACTCCACGTATTCAAGATGTGAAACTCAATGTTAATGGTGACATTGATGATGAATTTAGTGACATCGAGTGTCCATAGTATATGGGGATATACTATTTCATGTTGGTGTAACATGAACCAATGTAAAGCCAATTGTGTAAAAGATTCTATAGAATAGAGAATATATATATTATGAGTTGAAAACCGTTTGCACGTAAAGTCATCAAGCGGAATTAGCTTCTGCGATAGCATGTTCGAAGAATTGGTCATCTTCACTCAAATTTTCCTTTATGATGTCCAAACCACCTTGGAAAACGCCTCCAATGTATAATTGGGGGAAGGTTGGCCAGTCTGAGAAAGATTTTAGACCTTGTCTAACGGAATCATCTTTCAAAATGTCGAAAAATCCAAATCGCACCTGATGCTCTCTGAGAATAGCCACTAACTGTCTTGAAAACCCACATTGAGGCGCAGATGGGGTACCCTTCATGAAAAGCATTATAGGGGCGGCAGTTGTCAGTTTCTGCAGTCTTGCTTTCAGTTGCTCTGGGGTCTCTTCTTGGGGAGCAGGCGCAGCAGGAGTTGCTACAGAGGCTGGTGCTGCGTCAGCGGTGGCTGCAGCAGGACTGGCATCTCCAAGCGACTCCAAGGCACTGACGAACTCCTTAGGATCGGCCCCTGTGAGCTCTTTCAGGATAGTGCCGTCTTTGATGAGGACAAAGTAAGGAACGGCGGTGATATCGAACAAGTCGGCGATTTCTGGAAATGTGTCTGCATTGATGGAAATGAACTGCGTGGAGCTGTACTGTTGGGCACTAGCCAGAGTGCTGACCACTTTGTTCATCTGGATACATGGTGATGCCCATGGCGTGTGGAAATATAACGCAATAAGGGTGTCGGTGACACCAGTCAATTCGGAGAACTGTTCTTTGTCGGCAATTTCTGTAAGACCCATTGTGATTGTTTGCTCTTGAACTATCTGTAGAAACTCTGCGTTTGGGACCAAAGATGTGTGAAGTTCTTTCTACAACAAACCTTCAGAAGAAGACTTTCGTTCTACATCTCGTGAACCACGCTTTGCTATGTTAGCATTTAAATTTATATTGTGAAAAGTTGAAATTCGAGCTGCGAACTCTTACTGCTGACATATCTACGCAAAAGTATTGGCTGGAAGTTATACTGAATGGGGCTGGGTGAAAAAAAGGCACAAGTGGAAGAAACCAAGAGAAAGGACAAATGCAAGCCGGGATGATAGAGGGAAAAACTATAACCAAGAGATAATGGAAAGAAAGGACTGAAATAGCCAATTATTGGGGTCCGGTATAGGACCCTGCAATGCGCCACACTTTATAAGCCATGCGCCACAGAATATGAATAACTGTGAAGAATAAGTGGAGACATCAGCCAGCATAGCAGATGATGTCTTTCTTTACAGTCCGCTTTCCAACTTGAAAAGCAGCAGGATTGACATCTTTGAAGTTTGGGAACAATTTTTTTGGGGGAAAAATCATCAAAGGAAGTTTGTGTGAAATTTGGTTGAAATATTTGAGTGTTATCATGTATACAAGTGAATGGTAGCAAGAGACGTGATGTGAGTGTGTGAGTGTGTGAGTGTGAGTGTATGGTCAAATGCCCCCGGGAATAGCTGCTAAAAAATAGATAACAGTTTTCTTGTTTGGGAATTTAAGAAAATTTTTGAAAGAGCATCAGATTTTTGAGAATCAAAAAGCAAGAAAAAGCACAGGGTTGTTTCAGAATGTTTGAATTATAAAAGGTTCACAAGATGGAAAATCCCAACAATAAATGTACAAATAGTTGTTTTTACATTAGTTTGTTGAAAAACGGTAGATGCAACACTATAAAAACGTCAAAATAGGAATATCTCTCAAATCAATATGCATACATTTCTCAAAATATCAAATCTACAACAGGTTAATTAACATTGTCGATATATTGGTACTGAATGAAAATTATTTATAATCAACCAGCAACAGACTCAGCCAAAATTCCATATATACGACCTGTCATCCTTTAATGATGAGGAATAGCAACATGTGAGATAAAAAATGCTTTTGGGTTTAATGATATACAGAATCATAGCATCGCATAACAGCCAATAAGGTTTTGGGGTCCAGATGGTAATGATTCAAGTAAAGTCGGGAGACTTTTCTCTAGTGTGCTGAACATTTCAGAAACAATGTCTCTACTCTATCAAGTAAAGTAGAACCACAAAACATAATCCTACTGTAGCCTTCTTGTCAAAATATGGCATCAACTAATAATATACATTAGACGCTTTCTCTCTTCTCATCGGATGTAGTTTGATTTTAACATTTATTGGCTCGACAAGCTGGTAATGGAATGACCAATTTCAATTTCAATTTCAATTTCAGTATTGGCCTGAAACAGAGTTTAAAGATTCATTGGGTTGTTTTGTACGTATTTATGACAGTTTGCAACCATGGTCTTGATCACTCACAGCAATGTTGCTCCCGCCAGCCTGTAAATGCCATAATTGTTTATAAACCGTATACAAATACCAAATTCGCCAACATGGCGGAATGCACTATTTTGAGAATTTACCCAAGATTTGTTCCATTTGAGGGTCCATGTAGTTGGAGAATTCAGAAAATCCAGCATTTTCTGGGTCTTGTGTGAGTTCATCATTTGTAGTCGCAGTGGTTGGTATAGGTGAAGGAGACCTCTTTTTAATGGAGTCATCACGAGGCACAATATCAATGAGGAAATCGTACATCTCTGATTTTTTTAGAGCAGCAGCAATATCCGACTTTTGTAGTGTTCTTCTTTTATTTTTTTCAGCATGAATCCAAGCTCTCATGGTCAATTCCGTGATGAAGATGTCACACCCTTTGGCAAACAAAATTGGTGCTTCGGCAGAGATCATTTTGACTTCGGGATCGGTTTTCATGACTTTCTTGATTCTGGCTATGGGCAATTGATGATTGCGGAAATCATGATCGTCCTTTTCAATAGAGTCAATGATATTCTGCCAATACTGCATCATCATGTTTCTATAGTGGCCATGAAGTCCTTGGCCAACATTGGCAAACGCACCAGCCGAGTCTGCATCGTCATCATCCATGACACCCTCGTCGTCATATTGTTGTTCATGTAGCTGTTGGTGGTCCATTTGTAAGTTATTTCCATTGTCGTTACTATTTTCTTCATTTTCGCCATTTTCGTCGTCGTCGTTATCTTCGTCATCTTCATTGTCATTTTCATTGTCTTCGTCATCTTCTTCATCGTCATCATCAACGTCATCATTACCAGCATTTGTTATATCCAAGTCATGGTCCTCCCCATCCATACGTAAATCGTTATCTAGATGACTGCTGTAGTCGGATTGTATTATATTTTGTTGATTTTGAGATTGGTGACTTTCCAGATGCTGGTTTGAACCGCTGTGTCTATTTTGTGCATTTTCATCCTCGTCTTCTTCTTCCGAGTACCCAGTCCCCTCGATTTCGTCCAATGGGTTTAGTATTTTCGGAAGACGGTAGTTTTGTGTAACTTCGTTCACATTGTCGAGATGATAACCTTCGTAATAGTCGTCATCTACGTCAACGTTGTCCACCTCTCCATGTGGATGATTTCGTATATTCATGTTCATGTTCATGTTCATGTTCATATTCACGTTCATATTCATATTCATATGGTCCATGATATGTGTTGCGGCCCAATCGGCGATAAATAAACCCAAACTTGAGAGAAAACAATTCAAACAAATAAATGCGACAAATTAGGAATCAGCTTGAGAAAGAATCGCTTTAAACCACAATTATAGCCGTCAAAATCTCTTTCCGAAACTACTGTCGACTATTTCAGCCAAAGAATACTCTGCGAAAAAGCAAATCGCAACTTCTTGGAATGCCCGCTGAAGGCTAGAGGAGTAAAATATGACGGAGAGCGTAATGCCAAAAAAAAAAAGTTAGTGCGCCGATCGACGCTATCCGGGGCCTGTGTTTCTTCTCCGGCGAGAATTTTGGCTAGCCGTTCAAGAGCCGCGCTGGCGGGTGAAAAAAAGGCCGACGCCCCGAATTGGCTGCGGAAAACCAACAGAGGGTCCCACCACCGGAAACTCCGAAAAACATATTTCTCGGAGTAGCCCCAACCCACTAGCGCATATAAGATTTGCAAAAAATGGTCTATATCACCCAGTATTGTGTCTGTGGAGTAATGTTCTCCCATTATATAATACAATAGCAACAGCCGCAAAAACCTACATAGTGCCCAGTGGAGTGCCTTTTAAACCTACAAACCATAAAAACCCACCAGCAGAATCTCTACCATCTCCGAATCATTTCCCCCCATCTCTCATCATACAAGTCCGCACTGCAGTGCACTGCACTGCCGCGCAGCGCATCGCATCGCACCCGTCTGCACACCGAGCAACGAGGTTTCTAGCATGCCGCCCAACAGATAATTTCGCTACTCTCGTCGACATGCCTGCGCGGCCCCCGCCGCGTCTAACACTGCCGCGCTAGCTCCCTGCAAACCAGTCGCCATGGTGCAAAGGAACCAGCATATCACACAATCCACATCGAAACACACTGCGCCACTGACGCCTCGCCTCGCCTCGTCTCGTCTCGCCTTGCCACGCCACACCCGCCCATGTCGAACCCCTTTGCATCCTTCCGTTCGAGCTCCCCTTCCACCCACAACGCGCCACGAGCCGATGTCTACAACACCCCCGAGGACTTTCTGGAGATCGAGGTCACCAATCCGGTCACCCATTCTTCGGCCGCCTCCAAATACACCGACTACCAAGTGCTGTGTCGCACCAACATTCCTGCCTTCCGCGCGTCCAACAGCTCGGTGCGCCGCCGGTTCTCAGACTTTGCGCTGCTGCGCCAGCTGCTGGCCCAGGAGTGTCCGCGTGTCCAGCTGCCGCCTCTCCCGGACGCGTCGCTGCTGTCCTACTCGCACCGATTCAGCCCCGACTTCATTGAATCTCGTCGCGCGGGCCTCGAGCGGTTCCTCAACATAGTCGCCACCCACCCGCTCGTGCAAACGGGCAGCCACACGCTGGTTGCGTTTGTGCAGGACCAAAAATGGCCCGCTACCTCGGCCTCAGCCTCGGCCACACGTGTGCCGGGGGCGCTCTGACGTCAAGTCAATTAACCTAATGCACCCCGCTTTTGGCACCCCCGCTTTGTGCACCCCAGGTTTGCACATGGGGCCGGAGTCCGTGGGTGCGGCGCCGCGCCGCGCCGCTTTGCGCACCCACGCCACATTCTGCGCCGGGCGAGATCGCACCCCGGGGTGTGATACCCGGAGCCGTGGTCTGACCGTAGTTATCGGATCATCTGCCGTGAATGGAGGAATGTGATCCATGTGATGATGCGGGGAGATATTTTCTTTGTAGCTCTATTTAAGCTTAGCGATTTCCCGTAGGGTTTATCCGGTGCCGTTCTGAGTTGACTGGAGTTGTTTCTTGTATCCAAGCAAACACACAAACACAAAAACTTGCATAACATGTCTACTAGCTACGAAATCCCAGAAAAGCAATACGCCTGCATTTTCTACGAGAACGGAGGTCCTATCGAATACAAGCAAATCCCAGTGCCAAAGCCTAAGCCAACGGAAATCTTGATCAAGGTTCTATATTCCGGTGTGTGTCACACAGACTTGCACGCATGGCAAGGAGACTGGCCTCTTCCTGTCAAGCTTCCTTTGGTCGGTGGTCACGAAGGTGCTGGTATTGTCGTCGCCAAGGGTGAAAACGTCACATCTTTCGAAATCGGAGACTACGCCGGTATCAAGTGGTTGAACGGTTCTTGTATGGGCTGTGAGTTCTGTCAACAGGGTGCCGAACCAAACTGTCCAAAGGCTGACTTATCCGGTTACACCCACGACGGTTCTTTCCAACAATATGCCACCGCAGACGCCATCCAGGCTGCCCACATTGCTAAGGGTACCGACCTGGCCGGTGTGGCCCCAATCCTTTGTGCCGGTGTCACCGTCTACAAGGCCTTGAAAACCGCAGACTTGAAGGCCGGTCAATGGGTCGCCATCTCCGGTGCTGCTGGTGGTCTAGGTTCCTTGGCCATCCAATACGCCAAGGCCATGGGTTACAGAGTGGTGGCCATCGATGGTGGTGAAGAAAAGGGTCAATTGTGTAAGACCTTAGGTGCCGAAGTCTACGTCGACTTCACCAAGAGCAAGGACGTTGTCAAGGAGATCGTCGATGCTACCAACGGTGGTGCCCACGGTGTCATCAACGTGTCCGTTTCCGAAGCTGCCATCTCCCAATCCTGTCAATACGCCAGAATCTTAGGTAAGGTTGTCTTGGTCGGTTTACCTGCTGGTGCCCAAGTCAAGACCCCTGTCTTCGACGCCGTTGTCAAGTCCATTGAAATCAAGGGTTCCTATGTCGGTAACAGACAAGACACCGCCGAAGCTTTGGACTTCTACTCCAGAGGTTTGGTTTCCTCCCCATTCAAGATTGTCGGCTTGTCCGAATTGCCTGAAGTCTTCAAGTTGATGTCCGAAGGTAAGATTCTAGGTAGAATGGTTTTGGACACTTCCAAATAATCTTGTCCAACACCTGGACTTCAGTTCTCGGTTTTATAACTGACTATATAACATTTAATGAACATAATTTGCGCATGAAATATACGACACACCACACCACACCACGCTACACTACAGCACGCCGCAACTCACAGTCACACTGGAATATCTCCAAACTTCGGGCCCGCCAGCATCTTTGCCAAAAAGTCCCAAGCAACCCCACAAACCTCAACCCCAGAACCCCAGAACTCCAGCACCGCAGAACGAACCCCAAGGCCCAGTAGCTGACTTTTCACTGCGGGTTGCGCGCGTGAAGACCCACACTGGCAAATATTCTCTCAAGACATTCTTTCTCGGAAAACCCACACGCCAGACAAAACCGGTTTCGCCACTTTGAACTTAGCCTTCGGCGTGTAATCTCTGCTTTTTTAAAATCATGGTTGAAATCGACAAGGCTGGCAAAAAACTCAAGTTCAGACAATTGAATGACCCCGAAGACTCCACGTTCACGAAATACTACAAACTGTGGTTCAGGTACTCCTCCCCCAAACTTTTCATTTGGGGCCCGCTGGCTCCTGCCCATGATGCAATAATGGCCAGGGCCTCTTTGACGGTGCTGCAAATTGGTCTGGGTACGTTTTTCATGGTGGGATCACTTAGAAAACTGCCGTCTAATTGGAACTTTTTCCGCAGGTTTTCCACCCGGATGATGAGTTTTTCCGCCGGTGCCGCATTGAATATGGGTGGTCTATTTGAATACTCGGACTGCATCAACAAGATCCAGAACCCACTGTACATAGAAATCAGCATGGCCAAAATGCTCAACAACTACGACCATGAAAATGGTGAAAAATTGAAGAAATCCAGCTATTGGTTTGGTCCGGAAAACTTCATGCCCATGAACAACACCCAGCTCTGGGATATGCTGACTGCCATCATAATTGACGAATCCATTGTCGAGTCATATATGGAGTCGGACCTAATGCAAAGATACCAGGAACTACTGCAGGCAAAATCCAATCCACAGGATACCCCCGATGCGCTTGAAAACGTACATGTGGATCAGCAGGTAGATATGCCTTCCAGCCTGACCACCAAAATCGGGAACCTGGTAACGCATTCAAACTTGTCAGCACCTGGTAAAAACATCTACCCGCTCTTTGAAAAATCAGCAGTCCAAACTGACGGATATAGACAGTTGTGGATGGCTTCGCCTGTGTTTCATCTGTCAATCCAAATCCAAAAGGACGTTGCTACCTTCAATTATCCTCGGTTCCCAACACCAAATTAGATATCCCCCTCCCCAATCCCTTGGTAATCGCAGATAAGTTAAAGTACAGAATGAAATTATTAAACGGATTCTATGTATAGCAAAATTATAGAATAAAAAATACAAAATTTACTTCTAAGTGTTAGAGTTTAGTAATGGATGGAAAATGCAGGGAAATGCATTGCATGCATGTTTAGTATCTTCTTTGACCTAATGGAGCGTTGTTGGAACCGGAAGATCTTCCTCCACCGTATCCACCGCTTCTACCACCGTATCTGTTACCACCGTATCCTCTACCACCTCTACCACCTCTTCCTCCTCTACCACCACCGTTTCTACCGTAGGATCTTCTGTCTAAAGCTTGCAGATCAGCTGGGACGTCTTGCTTAGCTTCGGATAAAATGACAATTAAATCATGTGCTTGACCACCATCTTGGTTGGTGAACAGAGTGATGGCAGTACCCTTGGCACCAGCTCTACCAGTTCTACCAATTCTGTGGACGTAATCTTCAATGTTGGTTGGCATGTCGTAGTTCATGACACAAGTAACACCCTTGACATCTGTTGCAGAAAAAATAAGAAAATAGTTGTTCTATGTTAGTATTCGTCATTCACGCCAATTCACTTTTGGTGCTGTTTCGGAATCATTACTACAGTAAATTATCATCTTTTTTTTTACATTTGATCTTCCCAAATCAAGGCCATGTAATCGATGCCTAGTTTCCGCACAGCAGTAACTAAACATGTAAATTAAGTTCAAAGACATAAAATGTCATATATTAGTCATTTATAAAGAATGTATATTTATTGCATCAGCTAGTCATATAAAGGCATGTGCGATTGTTTACCAATCTCACATAGCGACGGATCAAAAATTAAAAGAAAAGGTTTTATAACATTTCATCAAAAACCTTTCCAGGCTCAATCTTTGTTTTTTGAAAAAAAAAGAGAGCAGAGAAAGCAATTCAACGTCTGTACAGACTCGTTGCCGTCTCTCATAATCAATAATCCATCAAAACTTCAAACTCCTTTCCCTCTGTCTATGCAATAAAGTAACACATTCAATGTATCATTCCAACTAATATATCCATTCCATTTGGCCCCTCCTTGTCATTTGATCAAAAAAAAAAAAAAAAAAGAAAAAAAAAGAAAAAAGAAGCAAAAAAAAATCATCTCTTCTTACTCAAGCAAGTCCACACTCACTCTAGCTTTTTCCCTCATTTCTGTAATAAAAACGTTCCGAAAATCCCATGTTAGTAGTTCATCAGAAAAAAAAAATCAATACATACCAATACCTCTAGCAGCAACATCAGTAGCAACCATGATAGGAGCCTTACCAGTTCTGAATTCATTCAAAACCCAATCTCTTTCCTTTTGATCTTTGTCACCATGAATAGCAAGTGCAGGCCATCCTTCACCTCTCAAATATGATGTTAATTCGTCACAAGTTCTCTTGGTGGAAGCAAAAATGATAATCTTAGAATCCTTATCTTCCATTTGGGTTTCAACATACTTGGCAATCTTATCGGTTTTTTCAAAGCCAGAACAAACATCAACAATTTGTTTGATGTTGTGGGAAGCAGACAATTCCAAAGAACCAACGTTAACTTGGATGTAATCGTTCAAGTAATCTCTGACTAAGGCTTGAACGGATTTTGGCCAGGTAGCAGACCACATCAAAGTTTGTCTGTCTGGTCTAATTTGGTCAACAATCTTTCTGATTTGAGGTTCAAAACCCATATCCAACATTCTATCAGCTTCATCCAAAACCAAGTAAGTAACTCTTCTCAAGTTGGTCTTACCACTTTCTAACATATCCAATAATCTACCTGGGGTAGCAATACAAATTTCAACACCTCTGGCAAGATCTCTGACTTGTTCTCTCTTTGGAACACCACCGTAAACACAAGTGTTTCTGATTCTGGAGGTCTTACCAAACTTGGAACATTCAACCTGAATTTGGACAGCTAATTCTCTGGTTGGAGCCAACACCAAGACAATTGGACCGTCACCTTGCTTCAACAATGGTTGAGCGTTGATGTGGACAATGGCTGGCAAACAGTATGACAAGGTCTTACCGGAACCGGTGGCAGCAATACCAACCATATCTCTACCGGACAAAGCCATTGGCCAACCTTGACATTGAATACCGGTTGGTTTAGCAAAACCTTGAGCCAAAACTTCCTTCAAAACGTAGTCTGGGAAACCAGCTTCTTCGAAGCTGGTGATTGGTCTTGGAATGTCATGACCAGCAAGGGTCATTTCGTTTTGGTCTCTGAAAGCCTTGATGTCTTCCTCAGATCTTTCAGTGACAGCTGGGTCTTCCTTATAGAAGTTCTTTTCGAACTTTGGCAAGGTACCAACATCCCAGTTTTGCTTCTTCAAACCAGAACCTAATTCACGGTCTTCTCTAGAAAAACTACCACGGCCACTTCTGTTGAAGCCTCCACCATAGCTATCATCTCTACCGAATCTACCTCTGTCGGAACCACCGTATGATCTGAATGATCCTCTGTTGTCGTTTTCGTAACCCATCTTAGCTATTCTCTTGTCAATTGAAGTGCTGGACCTGTTGGAAAACAAAAAACTTCAACAGAAAAAGCAGAAGCAAATGTTCCAAAAAACTTTTTGTGCCAACAGCAGCACAGCGGTCTTTTATCTTGAAAAAAAATTTTAGTCCGCAGATAGAAAAACATTTTTTTCTTTCTTTTTCCATAAAAAAAAAAGAATGCGAAACTACCGAATGCGGTAATGAGATGGTATTTTTTCTATATATCTATTAGCGTTATACTATTGACGTGGATATAAAGGGAATTTCTATGCTACAAATAGTGTCCGACAATGGGGTCGTACTGTACAGATAAAAGTGTATTTGACACAGTGGCTGTCCGAGAGAAAAAGAGAGAGTGAGAAAGAGTGAGAGAGTATGTGTTTGTGTGTGTCGGAAAAAGATCCTGGTTGCAATTGTAAAGCGGTTTCACACGTAATTTATGGTTCCTTGGTACTGTAATCTTTAGCAGCAATCTTTGCGCTGAACTCCTCTTCCACATGGGTGCAAAGATCACACAGATCATCTAGACCTTTGTTAAATGCTTCCACGGCAGACATTCCGCCATATGTTTGGATTCTGATGTTGAGCTTGTTTTCACTAGGATGTGGAATGGAATAACCACAGAATTCAACATCTGGGTTCTTCATGATCATATATCTCAACGCATTTCCCAAAGTGTGGTCTTCATCTACAATTTGGAATGACGCAGCAAATCCATCACTTGTTGCTCCTGGCAAGATTTGGATTTTCGTAGTATCCACCTCAACTTCTTCTTCATTTTCTTCGGCTGGTAATGCTTCCGCATTAGAATCCGTCATTTCAATGTCCTTCTTGTGTTCTTCTTCTGACATTCTTGTTCTTCACCACTGATGGTATATCCAACTATTTAGACTTAGGCTCTAAACTTACTTGTATACTGAAAAAAAATTTGAACTTTCCCAGGAACGACAGGCGCGTCGATCGTCTGGCGCAGCAAAGGCCCATATGCATACACAGCATGCTTTCCGCACGCTATTCTTACTTACTTTTCTTTTGTTTTCACTACATTTCTACCAGAATCAAATTCTTAAACATAATTATACAAAATTCAAGTCTCGTAAAAAGTTTAATTGTATAATTTTATAAAAAAATAAAACGGGGAAAAGCCCATAGGGGTATCATTCGACATATTTGTTCGTTCAGAACAAGGGTATTTGCATTTCATTTTAATTTCCAATTTTTTTGGTCTTTCCTCTTCCTTTTATACCTCGATTGAGATTTTTATACAAACCAGCAAAATAATCCATCAGCTCTCGTTCCTCTTCTGGTAGATCGTCAATCGATTCCGAAGCCTCTCCAAGTTTGCTCAGTTTGTCAAACAACTCATTGATCTTGTCCAGATGAAATTTGTTCTGGTGCACTTTCAAATTGCCCAACTGAGAAAACCCTTTATTGCAGCCGTCAAACTTGCAAACAAACGGTTTGAGGTTTTCATGTGTTAAGGCATGGGCCTGCAAGTTTCCCTTTCTGCTGAAATCCTTGCCACACACTTCACATTTGAATGGTTTCTCCCCTGTATGCAGTCTCAAATGAGTTCGAAGATTACCCCCTTGGGTGAATCTTTTACCACAGAATTCACATTTATATGGTTTCAATCCCATGTGCGATCTCATGTGAACTTCCAAGTGAGTTGATTGTGTAAATTTCCTATGACAAAACTCACATTCATAAGTTTTGGCTCCCTTGATTTTGGACTTTTCAATTCCTCCAATTAGTTCCATTGCATTTGGCAAGATTTTATTCGACTCACTCTCGTTTTCGCCTTGGATAGTTCCATCCGGGTTTTGCTCAATGGTACCGTTGATACCCTTCTTTCTTGCCTCAATGACTAACATCAATTGATCTACTTTTGTTGCACCAACTAAAGGTCTGCCATCGTCTTTGAGCAAAGTGCTATTTGATTCAATCAGTTTTTGCTTCTTCTCTTCATCTAAAGTGCCTGTGTTTACAGTATCCACCTTATAATGGTTCAGACTCTGAAGTGGCTGTAAGGAACCTTTAATTTTTAAAGGTCTTTTGGACCTTGGATCTTCCGAATCATCAATCACATTTCTCTTCCTATCTTTATTCAAGCTAAAATCTTTATCGAACTCATTTGTATTTCTAGGACTCTTTTGCGTGTTAGAATGTTTCATTTCATCTCCTTGGAGTTGTAACTCTTCGGGAATATTCAAGTCTGAAAGGGGATATTGTAGTTGCTGCAATTGTGGTTGATGTTGTTGGTTATACGCATACAACTGCTGCGGTAATAAATATTGCACACTTTGTCTGTTTAGATTTTGTTGATTCATGTCTGAAATCTGTTGCAAATCTATGTCATTTGGATTGTTAAATGCTTGGGAAATTGTCGAGCCTGACAAACCAAATATATGGTTCAGTGATCCATTGTTTCTGTATGGCATCTGAAATAATGATCCGTTCCTTGACCTACTGACATACTGATTGAAATCCGTATTAACAGGATCGGACAATGACGGAATAGCAGAGTTGAGAGCGTCGGTATCCTCTTTTCTAAACAGCGCATCTAACTCTTGAGCAGAGTAATCTGATGGTAGGAGTGCTAGTGAAGGCAGCTTTTTATATGCTGCAGAGCCATAAACAGTATTGTTACTACTCGATTGCGACATGGAAAACAAAGGTTGGTGCTGCAAAATACTTGAATTTGATATAGTTCGTGTTTGACTGGTTGCGTTTTCAGTACTGGCGGCAGTTGAATGAGAAACGGGTTTGCTTTTGATTGAAATATCAGAAGGAGATTTTTGTACTTTTGCTATGAAAGGATCCAGCTGCTCACTTGGTCTTCTGCTTGACATCAAGTGATCATTTGAGGAGCCCAAATTCAAATACTTATCTGTAGAATAATGCTGCTGCAATGGGAAATTTTGTTGTGAGCTCAAAGATGAAGGTTGTGAAGAAGGAATGGGGACATTCGAGGCTCCAGAGATGGACTCCTTTGGTATTTCTGCATACAACGTGGGGTCAAAATAGGTTGGTTGGACGCCATTACTTTGGTCAAGGGAGTATCTTGGAAAAGCGGTTGGGCTGTAAATAAATGGAATTGAGGTTCCCATTGCTGATCCCGGGTTGGTAATAACGTTTGCGGCCGTGTTTTGCTCAGAGTTGAATGTTGAGTGGTCCAAAGCTGGGAATAATGATCCTCTTCTGGACTGGTCACCTATTATGGAATTGAGACGAGGTAGTCCAAAGGATTGGGAGCTGAACGACGGTAATCGATAATTTTGTGAGGACCCATTATTGGGTATTGAGAACGAAAGCTGTGGAAAATGGCTATTGGAGTATAAATTTGATGATGAAGAGGCCTGGTGGTTTGTATTTGTTGCATTTCTGGCTGGTGTGTTTTCATTGGCTTGAATGGTGTTTGTTTTCGGTGAATTCGGGCCTGAGTTTTTCATTCGGTCTGTTACTGTTTGGTATTGCATTTCATTGTTGCCTTGTGAGTGTGGTTTTTCTGCAACATCTTTATTGAGAGCAAAATTAGTGTCCGATATCATCCGCAAATGAGACGCCGTTATCTGTTCGTTGGCTGTTTTACTGGGGTCTTGCGTTTCTGCACTTGGCGGTGGGGCTTCTTCTATTTGGCTGCTGTTGTTGCTTGAATCCATGGGTGCAATTATTAGGGGATCTTTTTCGACGGAGCAATATTTCGACTCACTCATTGTTATAAACCCGATTGTGGGTCCGCTGTGTATGTTATTGGCCGTATCCACACAATGTCAGCCTTTTGTGTCTATCTACGTGCCGTGTACACCCTGATGCAACTTCAGTACCTCCCACTATTCTCCAAACCTCTATTTGGTGGTTGTACTAAAAGAAACGCTGGATGGCAACGACATGAAAACGTTCCTTTCCTTTTTTTTCGTCACTCTGACGATCACCAGAAAATGGGAAGGGCTCCCACAATAAGCAAAAAATCGCATTGTGTCATTGACAGCCCATGACTAATGCCGCAATATGTTACAGTTTATCGATTACAATGATCTACATCTTTGCACATCAGCTGGTTACCAACCTCCGGATCTGGCATTGACTGCGGATCTGGACACCGCTGTGCAACGGCCTGTCCAACGTCTTTCATTCATCGCCCGTAACATTCGAACAATATAGTCCGTTATTCTCAGCAGCGGCATGTGCCAGAATCTCGGCGGAGTAAAAAAATATTATTCGTTTGTCTCGGCAACAGATAGAAACGTTGAGATGACGTTGCATGAAAAAGAAAATGGCTGTAGTGGAAGATGAGTAGCAGAATAGCGTGGCAGGATGGCTGGAAAACGATGGGTGGCGTATATAGCGTGTATAAAGGTAGATGTCGAGATGTCAAGGTATTGCGGATGGAATGGTACACGGATATGTAGATGTGGATGGAAGCTATGCTAGTGACTTGGGGCGGCATCCCAGTTGCTACCAAAGAGGAGCTCATCTAACATTCCCATGCCTTCGATGCTGGAAAACCTGTCGATGTCGGGCAACTCTTCACTCTGGTCGCTGAGAACACCGTTTTTGTCGTTTTCGATCTGGTAAACGGTGGAAAGGCCGTTCGGAATAGCGTTGGTATTGGTGGCTTGGTTCAAAAAGTCGGTGGTGCTATGATGTAATGTGGTAGCATCCATTTTCGGATTCGGAGTGTCAAAGGAAAGTTGCACAGGCGTCTGGTCGGAGTTGTAAGGTGGCTTCGGAATCTTGGCGTCGGCGTTGGAGTCGACATAATCTGCCATGGTGTCTTTGGTAGCAGGGTCTTTTTCTGTATTGCTTAGCATATAAGGAGGCAAGAAACGGCCAAAGATTTTCATGTCCATCTGGTCCATTGGTCCTTGAACATAAGAGATGTCATTCATCATATTCGAATCCGCCTTTAGGTTCTGGTGCATCGATTCTTCATTCGGCATCTCGTAGGTATTCCCATTGGTTTTAGAAAGATTCATCTCCGTGTTGAGACCAAATATGGAACTAGGCGTTTCCAGAGAAGGCGTTTGCACATTCAGATTAGGCGTTGGGACACTCATATTCGGAGTATCAAACTTGATGTTCATTCCCGGAGTAGAAACATGTTTTGGATCCGCCATGTTAGTTTTGGAACCAAAATTCGATTTGTCTACATTGTTCAAATCAAATTCTGCTGGGTTGAAGGACCCTTTCTTGACGCCGCTAGAAGTGCCTTGACATCTTGCCGTTTTCCTATTCAGTTGTTCAAACAATGCATTCAATATATTATATGTTCGTCTGGCAGCCGAACTACTATCTTTCAGAATATCCAACACTCTTTTGCCGCTCTCGGCATCCTTTTTAATTAACATGTATTCATTGTCACTATTATTCGGAGCAAAATGAACGTAGTAAACCAAACAGGCAACAGAAAAGAAAATGGTATAAATGGAAAACCAATATGATCCACTCAACATCTTTTTATCAATCATGTCTTCGGCCAACTTGACCACCAATCTCGCAACGTTGATACAATTTTTGGCCCTCTCAATGCATGTCAATTCGTTCATTGAATGTTCTGTTGTGGAAGACCGTATATCGGCAGAAATGTAATGAATGAATGGTCTATATAAAATGATCTTCACATGCAAATACGAAATATGTAACAATCTATTAGCTTTCAAGTACTGACCTGGGGGTTCAACTCCTGGTTTTAACTCTAAAGATAAATTGTTCATCCAATCTTGTAATTGTAACTCTAACTCATAAACATGGTTGTTCCTTAACGAATCGTTAATATTGGTCCTTTTGGGCTTTATCGGGTATAGCTTAGTTACAACCTCCTTCATAATAAATATCAATTTTGTGTGTGCATTGGCAATACCTGAACTAGATAGTCGGCCGCCTTGCTTATCAAATCGATAACCGCTAACGGTGATATTCTCGTCGTCTAATTCTATAGGCATATCTTGATCAAAATCATCTGAACTTATAGTTCTTGGTAAACCTAACATTGCGTTGACATAAATATCCATTTTGTAAATGGTCCAAAAAAGTCTTTTCCGGATTTCTAATTCAATTGGGTTAAATGGGTAATCAAGCTTTCTGTGTAGCCCTTCTCGTAAAGCGGCTCGTAATGCAATACCAATATATGCATAACATGTAGACAATCTAGCTGAACATTGTAAGAAAATAATGAGCATAACAATGGTTTGAATACCATATGTGTCCCTTGTATCTGTGATATCAATAAGTTTTCTGGCAGCAATGAAATATTTATAACCTTCATCTTCAAAATCTTTTCTTTGGATGTATTCACTTGGTTTTTCTTCATCCAAGTCGATATCACTGTCAGAGTTACTGTCTTGGTCAACATCCAATCCTCCAATATTTCCACTCCTATATTCCTCTTCGCAACTCTGAGATGAGACCTTTTCATCTCCATTTTCAGCAGATTTGTCCCTTTTGAATGATTTCATGTGGGTTCTATCCTCACCTTTATAAAAAAGCGCCCCGCATGCCATCACAGAATAAACCAAAGGTAGAAATCTCTGTTGCTTGTTTGTATAATGATTTGGATCTGTATCGTACAACTCATTTAAATCCTCAATAAAAGCAACACGATGATAAAACCTGAATAAAACACATGCATTTTCCCATGTTTTGGTGATTAAATCTAAAGCCACTTCTCTAGAAGGTAATATGATCTTGATTTCTTTGCCCATTGAAGACTCCACTGAGCCGTCAATGCCCTGATACTGGGAATTGGTATCCGATCTGGCCAGTTGACCAGTGGGAAGATTGTTGCCAAATCCGTTACCCTGTGGCGTTGGAACTTGGTGCAATGTCGTGTTTGGGTCTGTGGATTGAGGGGGCAGCTTTGTAATTGGTAGATTTGGCAATGGGATATCGGGTAAAGAGTCGTAAATTTTAGATATCTGTTTTGACGATGATTTAGAAACGGGTTTTCCCATGGAAGATAGTTTGTTCAATGCCGACAGGAGTTTCATTGGGTTTATTGGTTTAGGGTTGTCATTTAAATCGGTCAGCTTGATTTCGGGCAGAAGTTTGTGCAATATGTCATCGTACAATTTCAAACGGTCTGTAAGTTTGGAAAAAAGCTGTGGATTAAAATTCGCCAGCATGGATACTGACGACGAAGATGGAGATGGAGAATTCGTCACCAAAGGGGTGGCGTTGGTCGACGAGTTTGTGTGAGAAAGCACCGCAGCTCTGACCAGGGAAACAGAGCTTTGTCGAGAGCTTTTTGTTTTGATATTGGTTTCTGTACGTTTTTTGGATCTGTTCGGCTGGTCATAGGAGCATTCATAGTTGTACACCGAACAATGAATACATGGAAGATCTCCTGAACATTTAATTTTCAACTTTCGACATCGGTCGCAAGCTCTGACCACTCTACGTCGTTTGGGAGTCGTTGTGGATGCTGACGAAGGCATCGTATCTGAGAGCATGATAAATTTGGGTGGATCGGATGGGTTGGTTGCGCCGCTGGATCCATTGGCGCCAATGGCGGCGCCGCCACCGGCGCCCGTATTGTACTCCAACTTGACGTTGGTTCCTGCAGGATACGTCCGTGGCTTGATTTCCAGCGTCCGCTCCTTCTCACGCATCTGCTCTGTCTCTTGCTCCAGCTCTTCCAAGGTTCGTTTCGCCATCTTCTACTCTTATCGGCTGCACTTCCTCCAAATCCACGCAACCTGCTCACAACATTCAAGACCGTTCTATTCAGCTTTTTGCCTATACATCTCCATTAGGTCGTTCACGTCGATCGTGCGCGACACGGGCTATTCCGAGGGCATCGCGCGCACCGTTTTTTTCGGGCAACAGCCACTTGGCCTAAGATTATTCACCTGCGACAGATTTGATGGAGCGAAACAATGAGCTACGTAGAGATCCAGTGTGGTAGAAGGAAAGAAAAGTCGACTCTGTTGGAAACCCGAAGGGAACACAGAAGGGAAAATGACAGCGATTGCGTTTTTACACCCGGATTTGGGGATCGGCGGAGCAGAAAGATTGGTGGTGGATGCAGCAATCAGTCTGCAAAGGCCAGGGAATCGGGTGAAGATTTTCACGTCACATTGCGATAAAGGACACTGTTTCGAGGAGGTGAAAAATGGAGCTGTTGAGGTAAAGGTGATTGGGGATTTTCTACCACGGGAATTGTTTGGCAGGTTTAAAATTGTGTTTGCGTTTCTCAGACAGTTGTATTTGGTGGTGAAATTGGTTTGCACGCTGCAATTGTATCAGTATGATGTGATTGTGCTGGATCAGTTATCGTATTGCATTCCGTTGATTCAGCTAGTGAAAACTAACCGGATGCAAGTCCTGTTTTACTGTCATTTTCCAGACAAGTTGTTAGCATCACATGACACCCTGTTTCGGAAAATATATCGGTTTTTGTTTGACATGATTGAAGAAGTGTCTACAAGCTGTGCAGACAAAATCATTGTCAATTCCAAGTTCACCAGATCGGTTGTCTACCAAACTTTCCCCTCATTGAGAACACAAACCTTGGATGTCGTGTATCCTTGCGTTTCCATTGAAAAAAAACTTGCAACAAATGTGACATTGCTTGCAAATGAATACTTTCTTTCCATCAATAGATTCGAGAGAAAGAAAAACATACAGTTGGCCATTTCCAGTTTTGTCAAGTTCAAACAGTCTTGCAAAACTGCATCAGGCCAATCTCTAGTCATTGCTGGTGGTTATGATGAGCTTATTACAGAAAATGTTCAGTATCTTGATGAATTGGTCAAGTTTTGTCAACTTGAAAACCTATCCTACAAAATCATCAACAACCCTTCGCTTCACGAAGAATCATTTAAGGACGGTTCAATCCAAGTATACTTTCTAACCTCAATCTCAACAGACCTGAAAAACATCTTGATCTCTAATTGTGATGCATTGTTATACACACCGGAAAATGAACATTTCGGTATAGTTCCTGTGGAAGCAATGCAATTTGGTAAAATAGTCATTGCCCACAACTCCGGTGGTCCTCTTGAAAGTATTGTGAACTATTACAATGATGATCAAAATTACACAGGCTTTACAATAGATTCTGATGCTGACAAGTGGGCTCAAACTCTAATGTTTGTGAAAAAATTAACACCTGTGGAAAAGGAAAGAATCGGACGAAGAAATATTAAAAGGGTAGAGCAAAATTTCTCCATAAAAGCTTTAGGTGACCAGTTATCTGAAGTCATTGATTTAATGCAGAAGAAGAAAAAACCCATCAATCTTATGCTTCTGATGATGCTGTCACTTGGTTCTATTTGGTTGTTCACCAAAATTGGCGATTATTTCTTAGCACAATAAATAGTTATCGACTCAATATATAAAACTATTTTACAAAGTAATTAGAAAAAAACAGAAAAATAATTTACTCTGTATCTGTTACTATAGCTTCTTCTAAGTTCCCATTAATCACAGGAGAAATGGTGGAATTGGGGGTTCCTCTTTCAAATCTTTGGTGCTTTTCTTTCATAACATTGAGAAGAATCTTCTTCAATTTTTCTTTAGTTATCGGATATTCCATGATGTAGTCAAATAAGTTGGAATGTTTATAGTCTTTGGCATATGAAGTCAGTGCAACGATTATGCTTGATGAATTGAAGCTATTGGTATGTCTAATTAACTTGACCAAATCAATCGAACTGATTCTCTGTGACTTCTCCTCGGAGGAAATCAAAACAATATCAAACGTTGTTGTGCTACTACTCATAGTAATCAAATCAGAACCACTGGAACATGTATGAACTTCACATTTAAGCTCCTCCAAATCTTTGGAAA
Source organism: Pichia sorboxylosa (assembly GCA_001599115.1). Taxonomy (NCBI): domain Eukaryota; kingdom Fungi; phylum Ascomycota; class Pichiomycetes; order Pichiales; family Pichiaceae; genus Pichia; species Pichia sorboxylosa. Next base: position 391,683 of record BCGC01000004.1, on the reverse strand, counting down.
TTGAAAACCTACGAATTGGTATCGGTTCAAATAATAGAACCGTTAGTGACGGAATTTCAACCTCTCCTTTTCTATACCCATTCAACTTTCTATTAATTCTGGTCAATAAATTCAACTTTCCTTCATTATCTGATGATGATGAGTTTGTTGAAAAATCACTCAAGGTCCTTGTAAATGATCTTGACAGCATATGCAGCGATTGTCGATGAATTGGATCACGCTGGGTTTTGTGATCGGAGGGTGTGCTATTTTCGCTTTCCAAATGTTTGACAAATGATCCTGAAGTCATAGTTGATGGAGAGACTTGTGGTTTTGAATCCTCAGATTTAGTAACATGAGAATGTATGAACGAAAACGTGGGAGACATAGGAGTGGATGACCCCTGATTGAGATGGGTGTTAGGTGAATCAGATCGTGTGCTGTTCACCACAAAACTTGATCTACCACGTGAAACAAAAGGTGTTGCATTGTTGATGTTAAAGCCACTGGAAACCGGTCCCAGTGTACCTGAAGATTGTGTAGTATTCTCGTAGCCATGCATCAAATGACCACTTTCAATAGAAGACATGCTATTTCTGTGCTCTAAATGTTCGGATTTTAATCTGTTAATTGCATCTTTGTTTTGTTTCTCCAAAACCATCAGGTTTCTGAATTGAAAGGATCCAAACTCTGAGTTTGAAGTGTTTGCATCGTTCAGTCTAGAACCTCTTCTTTCTCTTGAAGTTAAAAGATTTGCAGAATTTTTGGAAAAACTATCTCTTGGAGAGTTTACTAATGATGATGAGCTTGAATTGGAGCGGAATGGCGTATCTTTCACGTTATATCTATGTTTCATTCCAAAGTCACTGTGGGCATCATGATAAATCTCATTTCCTTCGTCTTCTCCTTCAGTCACAATGGCTTCTTCATCGGCATCAAAATCATTTTCAAAGTCATCTGTATAGCCTCCATACCTTTCATGAAAATCTTTGGAATAATCAGAATTTTCGTGGGATAAAACATTAGTTTCAATTTCTTGTGGAAGTAAATTCATGGATGCACCCCGGGGATTAAAATAATCAGTTGATTCTGGATCTTCCAAATCTGGTACAAATGATGCAGTTTCTTCAAATAATGTGTCCCAATTCAAGCCTTTGAAGTATGGATGATTCATAATTTCACTGGAGCCCCCAGCTCCCAAACGAGCTGCTGGATCCTTAATCAATAATTTAGATATCAGATCTTTTGCAGTATCTGAACAATATGTCTCAAATTCCTCTTTTGTCAAGTCTGTTGGCCATTGAATGTCACTGTGTAAAATTTTGTCAAAAACTTTGTCCGGAGTAACGTCATTAAATGGTGGGTATCCAAACAAAAACTCAAATAAAATACATCCTATTGACCACCAATCACTTGTACTATCTTGTCCCTTACCTGCAACTGTCTCGGGTGCCAAATAATCTGGTGTACCAACAAATTTTTTTGCTTGGTTAATATGATTTGGATCAAACAAAGCATACTTGTAAGTGCTATCTGAGTTATTGGTTGTTATTGGTGATGATACTCTATCAATATGCTGATTTTGATTTGGTGTAGTCAAAGTTTCAGTGGCATTCAAATCTCCTTTAAGGTCAGAACAAACTTGTAAAACACCTGCAGAGTCTTGAACTGTTGAAAGAGTCCTGGCTCTAGTACTGTATTCTTCTTGCAAATTTGGACCTGAAACATTTAGATAATCCTTGGAATCAGTTTCAAATGGAGTCATAGAATATCCATCTTTAGTTGAAGACAACGAAAATGACTCAGTCATCTCATTTCCCGAGGGTGAATATTCTAATGGTGGCAGTCCTAATTCATTATTAGCAGCAGCTGGATTTAAACCTACACTTCCTCTATTCGACGACGATGGTGTATTGTTCAATGAATTCATATTTGATAACCCTAACACGTTATTGACACTTTTCATACTTGATATACTACCGGCTTTACTTTTCAAGGCACTTCCTTGTGAATTGTTTCTTGAGTGTGTCGACATTGATAATATTTGAGATATTCCCTTTTGTCTATCAACTAAACCCATTCTACTAAGACCAAAATCTGTTAGTTTTACATGGCCTGAATGATCAATTAACAAATTATCGGGTTTCAAGTCTCTATGAACTATTCCTTTTGAATGCAAATCATCAACACCCACAATAACCTCTGCTATATATCTTTTTGCCCATTCATCTGGCAAAGTTTCCATATTTTGTAACAAAGTTGCTAAATCGCCTCCGTTCAAATATTCCATAACCAAATATAAATAGTGGGTACTTTGAAAGGAAGATATCAATTGAACAACATGAGTTGAGTCAGCTTGTGCAATCATAATTGCACGTTCTGCCTTCACGTTGGTTACTTGATTTTTTGCAATCATATCAGACTTTTTAAGAACTTTGATAGCAAAATATTCACCTGTTAATTTTCTTTTGGCCAAGAAAACAGATCCAAATGCTCCTTTACTTATAGGTTTGATTATTTCATAGTCTTTGATAGATAAACTATTGTGTTTAGGTGCTAAAGGTAGAAGTAGCGGAGAGGATGGTGGTTTATCCAATGAAATGGAATTAGGATTATTCAGAACAGCAGAAGAACTGGAACCTCTTGTTGAGTCAACAGATTGTAATAAGGGTGATGTAAATGGTGAGTTTGCTGACATTGAGTTTGTTTTGGAACTTCTTTGAATAGAAGAAAATGGAATTGAATACCCTGGTGACAGTGGTCTCCTTGGTGTGGACAAATTTATTGACGGTCTCTTCAATCGTGGTTCATCTGAGGATGCTATGGTTATTATTGGAGTCGACCTTCTCGGTTGCACGACTATGGAGTGTTTTGGTGTGGATGAAGCCGATGAATTGTTTTGAGGGCTCAAAACAAAGTCGTCTTTTTCATTGGGAGAAGATGCGGATTCAAGATACGCATTATTAAAGATAATATTGTTTCCTAATGAACTTTTGGGTGTTTTAGGGTTTGGCATTTGAAGGGGTATAATTGGTTTGACTTTTGAAGATTTACTGGAGAATGCATCATCTGATTCAACTTCAGAAATACAAAAAACGTGTTCTTTGATCTTTTTAATTGTATCATTGACGGCTTCCATCACGAGATCATTGGTTTCCTTTGTAATTCTATCGACATACTGCAATATATGAGAATATCTATCAATTGCTTCCAATTTATTTTCGACTAAAGTCTTAGTATCTTCTGTTAGTTCTTTGATTGCCGGGTCACTTGATGAAGGAAGCTTCAATTCATTCAAGGTTTTGAGAGCTGCTGCAGAATTTGGAGAGTACGCAATCAAAACTGGTTCCTTGTTAGTCCTCTGGTTTGCCCTAATTTCCCCAGGGTTGATTCTTAGCGCTTCATCGCAATATGCAATCATATTTTCAATATTTTTGAAAGGAAATCGGATTTGAGGAAACAAAGTTCCTAAACTTTTCCTTCTTTGAGATATTGAAGGGTGAGAAGGAGTTTGGGGTCCCAAAGGAATAGAAAGTCCTTTATATTCAGAGATTGAAACAAAACTATTACCGGATGATGATGACGTGTCAGAGCTTGAAGTAGTGATTGGGGATAATTGACCACTCAAAAATGAGGCAGAGGAATTTGGAGGGAAGTTTGATGGATTAGTTGGTGGTGCAGCATTCAAAGAGGAGAAAGCAGAATTCCTTCTATTCAAAGACTCAAGAATGTTTTGTAATAGCAGTATATGCTCTTGAATCTCCTCCTGTTTGATGTATACCATATCTTCTGTTCTGTGTTCAATCAAACATAATTCTGAATGTTTTTCCAGCCACCAGTTGGGGACCTTTGCCTCGCATATTCTACATAGTTCCATAGAAGGCTGAGGTAAGTCATTTTCATCCGTTACTTCCAAATCAGTCAAATAAAGCATGTAAGTCTCTAGTAAATTGATTCCGAATGTCCCAATAGTAGAGACCAATTCTTCAGGAAATTCTAAGGTCACATTTTGAATAGGAGCCCATGGTTTTATTATCCACATTGAGTGAGATGGGGTTCCATTCTTATCATGAATCAGAATACCTTGTGCCTCTAACTCTATGAAATTGCCATCCGTTGTGATTGTCGAAGAGTCTGAATGTGTACTCAACGAATCATTATCGGAATTATCATTCAAAGTGGGAAATGCATGGTCACTAGCTATCACCCCAGACATTTCGATATCGGGGTTGGGATTAGTTTGCTGAATGGATTGATTGGATGGGTTTGGATTACTCTCTGTTGAAGAACTCGAATGCGGCGATGAGCAAGAATTGGATGATTCTGTTGTATTTTTCTTCAAATTTGTTGGAACAATGAATCTTATTCGATAAGTTTCGTCGTCAACATTCATAATATCGGTTGCTTTTCTGAATACATTTTTATCTTCTTCAGTTCCTATAATGATAGAACGAATAGGTTTGTTCACAATTTTGGATAGATTTGTTCCCACAATATATTCCCAACGCTTGCTAAGAAACTTTATATTACAGTCTAGATCCAACTCTAGAACCAAAGCTTGATTATTAGCATGCTCACTAGTGGTGGTATTAACGCTATTGAGGGTATTTGCTCGACAACGCCTGCGAGTTCGACGTGTCTTACGTGACGTGGAGTTAGGGGCAGCACTATAAGTATTTGCGTTGGAGTTGCTAGCTCCAAAGAGAGTTTTTGGTTCTTCTGTATTAAGAGGTGATACTGATCTTGAGGTATGGGTCGACGTGTCGTACATTATATTGGCGATCGGAGATTTGTTCAAGGAGCTATTGGAATTATTTTTCATCTTATTGGGCACAAAACTTTTTGAGCCCACTGAACTGTTGAAAAACATTTCAGAAGCTATGGATCTTTCCCGTGTTGCTTTCGGGGTGTACAAAGACGTGCTAGACGATGATGATGAAGGAGACGATGGACTCATTGTAATGGAATGCAGATGTTGTAGTGAATTAGCGGGATGCATGAGCTTCGGCCGTATAATACCGTTGGTTCCACTGGTGGGAGATGGTGACGACTCTCGCACCACATTGCTGCTGCTGATCTGTCTATCTGGTCCCATATAGATTTTGCCTGATATATCCTGAAAAACTGATGAGATTGATGTCTGCTTTCTGTTATCTTTCTTACTGATCTTGCCCGGCGTAATATGACTCTCCATTGTTGTTTCAAACAGCCTATGTCTGTCTGTCTACTCAGAAACTTTGTTGAGAGACCAATTGCCCACTGCTGCGCACCAATTTACCAACTAACTGTGACACCTGGCACAATATTAGAGACCAAGCGCTCATCCGTTACATTGTTGCACTGTACCATTTCACTTCATCCCCTGATTGTACTGGTCCTAGATCCACATGTCTGGATCACGTGATGTTGCGAATGGTCCAAAATAAATCAGAAAAAATATAAAAATAACTGGGACAGTAACCAGCCGCGACCACTCTGCACTCTTATCTTATCTGAGTGGTGACAGCTCATTTAGCATTTTGTATTTGCCCTCCCTGTTTTCTTTCTTCTTCCTCTGGTTTTGGTTTTTTTTGGCCTTTTTAAGTTTTTTGCTACTAGACGGCTGTTTTCTAACTCCATCACCCTTACTCTCAATGAAACTCTCTTCTTCTCTCTGTTATTCGATTCTGTCGACTTTGGCCGTGTCCAGAGTCTCCGCTTTGGTTCTGCCAGACTTCGATGAGCTTTCTGCTGTTGTCGAAGCAAACGTGAACCAAGGTGCTGCGGATGTTGCACCAATTGTGGTCTCTTCTGAAGCAGTTCCTCAAATTGAAGGATTTCCTACCGTCGAATTGATGGACCAATCCGAAGCGTTGCCGCTCGAAATTAATGAATTTGCCATCCCAGACTCGTATGTCGTCATTTTAAAGAATGACATTTCTGCTGAGGCTGTCGAATTCCACAAATTATGGGTCTCAGACATCCAAACCCAATCGTTTGCCAAGCTTGACGCTAGCTCAGCTTCGGCCTTTGAAGCGTCTGTTAACTCCCAAAACTTCAAGTCGAAGACCGGTGGTATCGGCCATGCCTTCCAAATGCCAGGCTTAGTCGGTTACTCTGGTTTGTTCACTTCAGAAGTGATCAATATTTTGAGACGCTCTCCTGATGTTTTGGTCATTGAAGCTGATTCCAAGGTTGAGGCGATTGAAACAGAAACTCAAAATGGTGCTCCTTGGGGTTTATCCAGAATCTCACATAGAGAATCTTTAGGTCTAGGCAACTACAACAAGTACCTTTATGACGCCGATGCTGGTGAAGGTGTTACTGCCTACGTCATTGATACTGGTATTAACATTGACCATGAACAATTCGAAGGCAGAGCCGTATGGGGTGCAACCATTCCTTCCGATGATACAGACACCGATGGTAATGGTCACGGTACCCATTGTGCAGGTACAATTGGTTCCAAAGATTATGGTGTTTCCAAGAAGGCTAAATTGGTTGCCATCAAGGTCCTTAAGTCCAATGGTTCTGGTACTATGGCAGACGTTGTCAAGGGTGTTGAATATGCTGCCAATGCTCATATTGCGGAAGCTAAAAAGGCCAAATCAGGATTCAAGGGTTCTACTGCCAACATGTCTCTAGGTGGTGGTAAATCACCAGCCTTAGATTTGGCCGTCAACGCTGCTGTTAAGGCTGGATTACACTTTGCTGTTGCTGCTGGTAATGATAATGCCGATGCTTGTAACTACTCCCCAGCTGCTGCTGAGAGCCCTATTACCGTTGGTGCTTCTACTTTGTCTGACACCAGAGCTTATTTTTCCAACTACGGTAAGTGTGTTGATATTTTTGCGCCAGGTTTGAACATCTTATCCACTTACATTGGCTCTTCATCTGCCACTGCCATTTTGTCTGGTACATCCATGGCTTCGCCTCACGTCTGTGGTTTATTAACTTACTTCTTATCTTTGGCACCATCGTCCGAATCGATGTTCTCTTCTTCTGCAATCACACCAAAGCAAATGAAAGAAAATATGATCAAATACGGTACCAAAGATTCGTTATCTCAAATTCCAGATGATGGCACTCCAAATGTTCTGATCTTCAATGGTGCTGGTGGTGACATCAGTGACTTCTGGGGATTTACTGAAGAGTCTGCTACCTCTGACAAAGACGATTTGGATAGAGCTATTGATATTGCCAACGAATTTGCTGGTGAAAGTAAATTAACCTTTGCTAAAAATGAAGTCAACAATTTGATTGCAGAAATTGTCGATTCATTTGGTGAGGCTATTTCCGTTTAGTTTCAAAAAAAAAATGAATTTGCATTTTTCTTTCTATAAGGTTATTTCTTCCTTATTGGGCTTATTGAGTTATATTGGGTGTTCGTTTCTATTTTTGTTTTTTTTATCATACTATTTTCCATACTATCCGTAGATCTTTATATTTGCATGGGGGCTATGTGGATCTCTGTTCAACTCTTCCCAAATTTGTATTCTATATAGACTATCAACATAAATTTATTTAATCCTAAAAAAACAAGACTATACACTCAATCCCAACATTTTGAAAATCTTCAATATCACCAAGGCGGCATTGAATATGTACGTTCCTAACAAGTACATAATTCTTGAGTAGACCATCAGGCCAACTATATCGAGTAGACATATAAACACACTCAAAATATACCCTATCTGACTGTTAGTCATGAAAACCTTACCACATTTCAAAAAGGGTATGATGCAAATAGAAAATGGAATGTCTTTACAACCACGGATGATGGCATTGTGGAATGCTCTCATATCACTCAACCTGGGTATATAATTGACCAGGTCGCTTTTGAAATTTTCAAATGGAAAAACTTCTTCCTTTCTGGAAGTTCCCACACTATCAGGTGATATCAGGCGACTCTGTGAAGCTGACTTCCTTGTGGGACCTTTGGTGTGTATGCCACCTCTCATCCTTCCATTAGAAAACACATCTGCGTCTGAATTGTCTGAATCGGAGTATATTTCAATTTGTGGTATTTCGACTTCTGCCTGTTTATAAGTTCTGAATCTGGACAGTTTCTTATTTGCACTTGAGTGATCAAGAGGGTTTATTCCATTTACTAGCAGATACTGATATTGTTCCATTTCTTCCCGCATTTTTTGCAGGCCCTTTTTGGCTTTCAGCAAATCTCTTTGAGATTTATACTTTTCGGCTTTCAATTTCATTTCTTTATACGCCATTTCTAATTTAGAAATGTACTCGGGTTCTTGTTCTTGTTCTTGTTCTGGTTCTGGTTCTGGTTCTGGGTCCATTGCAGTGGTTTTTGATGATTTTTTACCTGATGCAAAATACGATGTTTTTTGGGAGTGGATTAAAAGACTAGGGATTTTCTGATTCTCACTTGTATAAGAATCTCTCACTTTACACTTCTGTGGAGCAAGAACTACATTTGATGGCATGTTATTTGAACGATGTGGCAAGTGTTGGCCAGAAGTTGACAAAATGTAATTCTGATCTTCGCATTTCAAGGCAGAATTATGACCGTCCAATATGGATTTTTGGCTATCTGAATAATGCATATATTCCTCACTTGCGGCCTTTCTGAATACTCTCTGCTCTTGTTGGGAATTACTGTATCGCTTTCTATTATTGTAGTCCGAATCTACCAACTCGGGTTCCGGCCTTAAGTAGTCATTTGAATCGTTGAAAGGGTCCTGAACAGACTGTCGCCAGGATTTTTTTTTGAAAAGTTTGTTCAACCTTTTTTTGTACGTTCCTTGGTTCTTGCTTTCTTCAAACAATCCAAAATCTGATACCACATGCAAACAGTTTTCCGGTCTCATGGGTGTTCTGTGAACCTCGTAATATTGCTCTTTTGGAGACTCCGGTGGATGCAGCTGGGATTCCTGCTCCTTCTTCATGCTTTTTAAAGCTATTGACATCCTGTTTGTGTATTATACCAGCTCAGCAATGCTGGTTAGAGTCAAAATCAACTTTATCTTTCAACAAAGACTCTGCAATGCTGGAATAGAGTTACAGCTAGAGCTCTCAGCCCGAAACCAGCCCCCAGAGAGCAGGTCTATTTTTTTCTCTCTCATGGTGGTCACGTGAGCAGGTTTTGTGAGTGGCGCCTTGTCTTGAGCTTGATCTTCGAAAAGTAGAGAAATACACAGAATACGGATCGTACATTTCATTGTTTCCAGAACCCGATGTGGTCTTTGAGAATAGCAGATTTGAGGTCAAGATCGTTAGCAGTATGAGCAAACGGACCAACGACATCAACCGATTTCTGTCCACTGTTGAAAATTGACCGGCACGGCATTGAAAGCGTCATGTTTTCACTGTTGTCGCCTGTTAAAGAAAGTAATTCGGATTCACTTAGGCCATATACTACTCTTCCAATATTGGACCAGTAAATTGAGCCAGCGCACATTGCGCACGGCTCAAAGTTGGTGTATAGAGTACATTGCCACAGATATGGCTGCGAATATTTCTCAAATGCTACACGACACAAAGTAGCCTCCGCATGATTCAGAGTATTGATGTTTCCCTGTTCCAGCAGAACTGTTGTGTGATCTGGACCAACCAAAATCGACCCAAAGGGATGGTGGCCTTCTAGCATGACTCTATGCGATACATCGGTTGCCTTTAGCAGATTTGTGCGAATCTGCTCCGGTGTGGGGTTTGTTCGGCTTGGAAACATGTTGGAAGCGTTTTGTCAATCTAAAAAAGTGTTTTGTCTTCCCTTTCACAGTCAAAGATATCTATATATAACCAAAGTGAAAGAGGAATGAAAAGAAGAAGAGGAAGATCTTATCTGATTTTGATGAATTCATGCAACGGTCGGACATTGCCGAGCATGAATATCATTTATCGCTGAAAAATTAGCAGCTAGCTCGGTTGGGAAAATATATTTTCTTGGTTAAATCCGTTCTCACCAGTTTGACTAATATCGAGTTTCCTTCCATCTCTAACCTTCGGGACTTCAAGATTTGTTTTACGAGGTCAAGATAAAATGATGAGATCGGTGTATTCAAGGGAAAAGACGGAAAAATTTGGTAATGGCTCCAATTTTGAAACGCCTTTAAGCCGTGATGTTGATAATAGTAACATAAACGTTGATTTTGGTGAAGATTCGGATGATGATTCCTTATATGACGCTTTCGGACATGAAAATGAGAATGAATTTCCAGATGGAGGTTTTAAGGCATGGGCGATTGCTGCAGGTACAGGGTTGGGACTGATTGCGGTTTTTGGTATCATGGATACCCTGGGTTCCATTCAGCTATATGTTTCCACTCACCAGTTGAAAGATTGTGATATTTCGTCGATTTCTTGGATTTTTTCTCTCTACATGTTTTTCAATCTTGCGACAGGTATCATAGCAGGCCCAATATTTGATATCTACGGCATAAAGAAAATACTCATGGTTGGTATTGTCATGAACTGTGGTGGTCTTTATGCAACTGCTTTTGCTAACACCTTGATACAATTTCTATTCAGTTTTGGTGTTTGCACTGCAATCGGATCAGGGTTGATGTTCACCCCTCTTGTTGGCGTGGTGAATCATTGGTTTTTGAAAAACAGAGGCAAGGCAAGCGGTTTGACTGGCTCGGGATCCATTGGAGGTGTATTTTTCCCAATCATGTTGAGATCATTGTTTCCAAGTATTGGTTTTGAAAAATCCATGATTATCCTAGCTTCCATTTGTTTGATTTGCAGTTTGATATCCCTATATGTTGTGGAAGACAGAAGTGATGTATTCAACAGTGAACTCATTCACTTGAAAAAATCAGAACGTTTAATTAATGCGTACAAGAATATGGTCAACCTCAAGAATCTATCCGACAAGCCTTATCTCTTTTTAGTACTTGCCATGTTATTTGATGAGTTTTCCATCATGATTGTGTCAAATTATATTGCAACGTATGGTACTGTCAGAGGTTTGAGTGATTCCACCACTTACATTATTGTTACAGTAATGAACGCCTCTGGTATTTTAGGTAAATTCATCCCGACACTATTAAGTGACAAAATTGGTAGATTCAATGTTACCATAATTATCATCTTTATCATGATGGTGTCGTTGTTTGCAGTTTGGTTACCTTATTACAATATTGTTGGCTATTACATGTTTGCCATTCTTTATGGTTTTGGTTTTGGTTCCATATTTGCTTTGACCCCTGTCTTGATTGCCCAAATTTCTCATACAAAGGAATTTGGTTCAAGATTTGCCACTGCATACTTTATTGTAGCTTTTGGTAATCTGATATCTATGCCTATAGCTTCACAGTTCATTAAACACCAAACTCTGCACAACTACAACAACATGATAATTTTTACAGGATGTACGTGTGTCATTTCATTGATCTTTATTATTTCCAGCAGAGCTTCTATTGCCGGCTGGAGAGTCAAACAGTATGTTTGAAGAAACAGTTTCAAGAAATCATTTAATCAATATAAAAGGTTGTAAATATATAAATTAAATACGCTTCATTTTTTTTTCAAATAATCCATCGTGTTAATTCGTTAAATTTCATATCGGGCCCTGTGGGCATTCATTAAAACTTCAGTTCTTGCCAGACAAGGAGTCAGAAATCTTTTGGAAGACACCCTTTTCTTGTTCAGGTTGAACCTTTGCGGCAGCATCGTCGTATGTGCCAGAGATTTTTTCAGAAGCCTTGTCAAAGGTGGACTTTTGGCTGTCTGGGGTGATGGCGTCTTGAACTTTGTCAGTGAAACTCTTTCTACCTTGGTCGGACATTGCTATGAATTGATAAATGTTTTTGTTGTCTAAAGAGAACTATTATAGTTGTTGGGAATAAGTCGGATCTCAATTGCCATTTATACCAATTTTTGTCTCCTTGGGAATGGCTAGGGACATTCTCGCAATGTATACGTAATGACACAAGTCCCACGAGGGCATGGTTTTTACATTTTTCTAGACCGTTTCCCGTACTTTCAAATCTGTGTGGTTACGAGGGAATTTGAATACTACCGTTCCCTTCGATCTATTAATAGTTTGTAGTAATTTTGTAAACTATTGCAATCTCCGAGTAACTGCGGGGAGCTTATCTAGGGGAATCATGATAAATTTACATATTACTTGTAGCGTTAAATATATTATTTATTTGGGTGTATGTACAGTTAGTTTGGGGTATTGCTTTGGAATTCAATTTTTCTGCTTCAATTCAACTTTTCCTCCCCCACAACAGCCTCCTCCTGAAGTAGCACCCACATCTAGTGTAGATTTTTTCTTTTTCAAATCATCATTATCTCCTAATTCAGTATCTTTATGAATATTCAAAGTATATTTTGATTCTTCGGGATTCGTTTTGACACCTTGAACAATGTTTTGTTTTAAAAACTTGGATACCTGTTCCAGTAGCTCGATTCTTTGAGAAATATTGAAATCTGGTTTCATTAGAGATTTTTCACTCTTCATTTCACTCTTGATTTGAGTCCTAGCTGCAACTAGTGTTTTTACATCATTTGCAAATGCAACCTTGGTTGCACGTAGAGCTGAACGATAAGCATTCAAAGCTTTAGTGTGAGTGGCCATATTTATTTGCTTGTGGTGTTGCAAAAGAATTAGTAATAAGTGGTGGATTGGGCGTGATTTGAATTTTAAAGTCCATGAGAGTCAAAACCCCTCGAAATATATTTTTGCTAGGGAAGTTCCAGCATGCTACATGCTGCGTTTCAAACCAAATATTACGTATTTAAGTAGGCTATTCTAGAAGAATTGAAAAAAGATCTACACCTTAAATTCATCTGAACACTTATTTCGTATATAGGTAGAATTTTTGCCATTCTGGTATAATGTTGGAGAAATTTAATTTCCAGTCTCAATTTTCTTAAGCAATAGAGTCAAAAAAGAAATGTCCCTCCGTCCGGGATCGAACCAGAGACCTCAGGATGTCCTTAACCATTACAGTCCCGCGCTCTTCCAACTGAGCTACAGAAGGTGTTTCTGATGACTTTTTAATTTTGGTTTTTGATTACGTTTTGCTTTAGCTAAAAGACAAGTAATAAAAGTATTGCGAAAGTGCTTTAAGTTTTTGTTTTAATTATGGAAGAAGGATGGAGGACAATTTGTTAAGTGGAAAATTTTTAGATCTACACTAATAAGTAATTGGTAAAAGAGAGATTGCTTAATTTTTTGAAAGTTAACCTTTCAAGAAATTTTTTTTCTTTTTAAAACCACAAATATAATTTGTCAAGCTACCACCCCCACTACTGAACATTGTATAACAAATGTTTTTAATCAAACAGTTTCAGGTCCTTTTTCATATTTTGTATCTTGTTTGTACTGAAATGTTTCAATACAAGTTACCAAATCTAGATTTTTTGTTCTCTATGTCTGGTGAATGGTGAGAATCTATATACCGACGGAATTACCTGGGTTGACTTAATAAGCTTAACCTTACTCTTAGCATCAGGTTTTAATTGCATTCGAGCATCATAGAACAAACTTTAGTTATTGTCATAATTGTTGAATTGTAGAATTCAGTAAACTCACTCAACAAGTTCCTAGACCTATTAATCAATAATATTATGTGTTGAACCAAATCTTTTCATGAGTTGTTTCTTCTACAAAGCAAAAATATTTACGTGTCACATTGAAAAAGCGGTGTTCAATGATCAGAAATTAATAGGCAGTGATTATCCTCCAGAAGTTGAAGAATCAAAGCAAAGTAATCTTAAAGATAGAGAAAACCCAACTGGGACCATCTACAGATTAAAAGTCAAATACTTAATAGATATACCAATAGTTACGACTTAAAGACACATGAGGGCTTACAGTGTGTTTATATTGGGTTGATAGCATAGTCTGCAATATGTGCATTAAGGTAGCACGCGCGTCGATCGACGTTTTAAGGTATATGTCAAAAATAGTAAAATGTAAATCGTTTTATTGAAAAAAGAATAAGTGATTATTTTCAAGGGCTAGGTTTCAACCAAACCAAAATATTCTTTATCAAAATGAATTCATCAACTACTAACCTATCCTTTAATGCTTCAAATGAGCTCCCAAACGAAGATACATTGAATCGTTTACGAAATAGAACTAGATTTGATGGAAATCATACAATTTCAATTTTAAATGACACAACAGGGACTATTAATCTGCAAACGCCAATCAAGTCCCTGATTGAATCTCCATTTCAAACATCGAATAGAAGATTTGGAAATGAGGTTCATGAAGATGCAAGCACACTACTGAAGAAGAAAGTGAAGGCACACAATGACATCTTTCGTGAAAAGGTTGAGAAATTGAAACAGTCTACAGAGTTGAATCAAGAAGTCTATCTTCAAAGTGCATTTGGGTCAAGAAGAGTTGAGAGTAAAAATTTTAACACCAACATAGACAATTTGAGTCACCTATTGGACATAGGGAGCAGACAATCAAAAGAAGAAGCGATAGAAAGCAAAGAAGAACACCGTCCAATTGGTGCTAATTTAAATGATAAAAACTTTATACTAGCAGCATCACGACAAGTAGATAATGGAATCCAAATCAAGAGAATAATTTTAATTTGTTTCAGTTTTGCAATCTACAAATTCGTAAAAAGAATTACTAAATTGATTGTTTACCAAAATTCCCAAATAATTCATTATTTCAATCATATCTCCAATTATATCAACAATAGCTCAAAAGACTCTGGAATATGGAAACCACTGGCTGAACTTGTTGGAAACTCTCTCAAATTTGAAAATATGGTTAGCAAATGGTTTTATGTTGATTGGATGATTTATTTCCTTTTAACGCTGTTGATTATTCAACCAATATATTTGCTACTGAAGCCAACAGATGATTGTTTAGATATTGCTCTGAGTAATGCCCAAAGAAAGATTTTGGGACTGCCATTACTGAATGAAGATGATGATTGTGATGAGGAAATAGAAAGATTAGTCAATTTCGGAAAAACTTTGAAAGAGCAGGAAATCCAACCTACCAAAGTGACCATGCCAAATGAATCCCAAATTGACGATGTAATGGGGTCACTGAATTCATTGGCAATAAATAAAAATTTGTTCAATCGGAACAATAGATTTGATGAAGGAAACACAACATTGGCTGGCACCGAATCAACAGACAAATTATTAGAACGCCTAAGCCAGAATAGACAATCGCCGTTCATAGCCCCAGTGATTAGCTCTAGAAATATTTACCAAAACAATAATTCTACGAGAGTTAATAAATCGTTTAATTAAAACTTGAGGCTCTACTAGATAAATGATATACAGTGTAAAATTTTCAAATGGAAACGTAACGTTTTGTTTTTATTTCTAATTTCTTTCACCCTGTTCCATTGGCCAGTAGCCAGGGAAAAGATAATGCATCTTTTTTAAGACATTGATATCTCTACAATGTTCGGCAGTGGAGACAGCCATTTTCATAGTGCCTGTTAAATCATTTCCAATTTCACCTGATTTAAGTTTTGGTTCTAGCACTTCGATCAACGCTTCACTCAGTAAATGTGCATTTTTTGAGTTTGATTTCAAGTTGCCAACCACAGTTTCCACAGTGACTGGTTCGGCATCTTCTCTCCAGGCATCATAATCAGTGGACATACAAATCATTTGGTACGAAATTTCCGCTTCTCTAGCCAATTTAGATTCAGGAACGCAAGACATGTTGATAACAGAACCGCCCCATGATTTGTACAATTTGGATTCTGCTCTAGTGCTGAAAGCAGGTCCTTCCATACAAATCAAAGTGATATCCTCACCATCAATCGATTTGGAGTGCAATCTATGGACGCCCTTGGCGTTTTCTTCATCCACAAGAATGTCCGAGCAAGAGTCGGCGATGATTTTTGCAACTTTGTCATCAAAAGGGTCCCCAAAACCGGCATGTGCCACAAATCCACGTTCAAAAAAGGTGGATTTTCTTATACCTTTAGTTCTATCGATAATTTGGTTTGGCAACACAAAATCTCTTGGCTTGATGTGTTCCTGCAAGGATCCAACCGCACTGAAAGCAATGATTACTTTCACCCCCAAAGATTTCAAAGCCGCAATGTTGGCTTGATTCGGAACCTCTGTTGGGAGTAAATCGTGAGCGGATCCGTGTCTAGCAAGAAACGCAATCGGCATGCCAGAGGCTGTTTTGGAAATTGTGATTGGAGAAGATGGATGTCCCCATGGTGTGGAAATGGTCAATTTTGCAACTGGCTTCAGGGAATCCAACTTATAAAGACCCGTACCACCAATGATGGCTAGAGGAACAGGTTCTGAAAATGTGTGTGCAAGCATTGGCTAAAAGAAAAATCTCTTCCAGTTTCAAAACCTATATAGGGTTGATGTTTATGATACCAAGACCGAGACGTTTCATAGTATATAAATTTTATATTATGCGATTTCACGTGCTGTAGCTGGCATGTGCCGCCCGGAACAATTTTTTTTCTGCCTGGAGGCTTGATTGATGAAAGCACAATAGTGGAAAGAGTGCTGGAGACATGAAAACAAATATAAAGACAATTTTGGGACCCACACTTGATTCACATCTGTGGGGGCTGATGAAGCCAGTAGCACCATATTGCCAAAATTTTGGCCCGGCCACCAAAAAGGCGGCTCGTTAGTATATTCAGCTAATTTGATTTGTGCTCCACAAATGTTATGGTGTGGCGCACGTTGCTATCAAACTCAGCCACCATCACTGACAGTTACGAAAAAGTGGCACATTTAAAAGTGGCCACGTTAAGCTGGAGCAGCACGTGACTGTACATGTATTTGCTGCTATGCTAATGAAGAGTAATGTATCAAGCATTGATAAATATAGAACTGTCAAAGTGGTAAATATTGGGGTTGTGGGTTTTTGGGGGAAATTTGATTGGATTTTTCTGATTATTTTTAGTAGTTAATATCAAAAGGGATATGAATTTGATGGTTTGTCGTTACGCTTGATCAAGAAAGCGCAGTGGATTTTTTTTTTGATAGCAAAAGGATTGGATCTGATTTCCTGTTTCTTGATTTAATACATTGTGTACTTCTGGAAGCAAAATATGACTTAACATGTAGAATGACATTTTACTTTATTTTGGTTAGTTTTTATTACAAAAAACAGTTTTGGCTATCTGAAATAAGGTTGAAAATGCACTCTTGTAGTGATTTTAGTTGAATAGTCGGGATCTCTCCATAAAATATCGATCCATGTTAATATCGATGATTGCTTGTTTTAAAAAGAAAGTTGAGTATATTTTTTAAATAAAGATAGCCCTTTCAAGAAACGCTAAAATGTCTGAATATCTTCAGCAAAATACTCAAAAGAAATACAACAAGTATACAGTAGGTCACCAAAAACAGCTTAATTGCAGCGGATCTATTCTTCCTTACCTTCAAATGAATTCATAGTAGCCCCCAATTCCAAAACTAAATACAATTGATCAATTGAAGCTCCACAAAAATTCATCGTAAGATCCAACATCGTTCTTCTATACAAGCAGATTATATATATCTACACACAACTCTATAAGTTGATTACTCGTCTCATACAACATATTTTAAACAAAGTATTCTTCGGGAACCAGAAATGGAATCTTGGCATTTTCAGCAAACTTGATATCAGAATCACTGAAATCACTTCCCCTTCCTGCAGCATCTCCGACGTAAATACAATTTTCGGGAGAAATGATCACAGCACCCAGATCCTTTTTAAGCTGGTTCCACATTCCAATTTCAGGCTTACGGAAGATGGTATGCAATTTAGCAGGAGACCCCCTTTCGGCCTTTTCATCTGGTCTTGTTCTTTTTGTAGATGCGTAAATAAGCAGAGGAAGTTTTTCCACGTTTGGTAGCGTGCTTGTAGAATTGTGTAATCTATCGATAAGTTTCAACATGGACTTTGATACAGGAGCAGGATGAATGCAGTTGGTAACAGCACCTTGGTTTGTGAAAATCACAACCACATTGTGTTTTGGAGAATCACCCACTGTCAAGTTTTGTAACTTGTCGGTTACTTTATCGTTGAACCATCTCCAATCATTCCCATCTTTGGCAAATTTCATACCCGTTTTAGTTTCAACTAATGTATCATCAAAGTCTAATGCAGTAATTGCAATTTCTTTGGTTCCCGTATATGATTTATCGTTTAAGCTTTCAATCAACTCCTTTGCAGCGGGAGAGATAAACCTCAAACAATGGGTACCAAGACTTTGAAATCCATGAGGCAATTCAATTTTGTTGACAAAGTTGCCATTGGACTTTCCAGTCTTCACCGCATCTTTAGCTGTTTTGGTCGCAATTCTAGCCATATTGTAATGTCCACAATAGTTTCCACTGAATCACCTGAAGAAAAAGGTAACGTCCCCAGTGCGAAAAGATACATCCCAGAGGACTGACCGCTGGTGGAGTCGAGGCCAAATGAACGCCATTTCCCACACTTATCAGCAACAATATATATCTGATTATATGTACAAGAAATTACAAAGAGTGGCATAGGATATTCTGTTCTATAAATATTGCATTGTTTCAAGAGATTGCAATTAGTAGAGTCTACATAATAATTCACCACCGATTTCCTTTTTCACTGCTTCATGCAAGTTGATAATATCTTTGGAGTCTTTAGGTCTAATGAGAACAATCTCACCTGGCATAACAGGTTGAACAAATCTGAATCTTTGACCCGTGGAAAAGCTTCTGAGATCTTCAGCCGATGCAAACACTCTTCTATTTGGCTTTGAAATAAGCTGGAACTTGCTCAACACTGGATTTCCGTTTCTGTACTTCATTCCCAACCACAATCTTCTGGTCGAAACATTATCAGGAGTGACTTCAACAGGTATCAAATCTGGTCCATTCTGTGATCCACGTTGGACTGAAGAAACAAATCCTTCCTTATATAAATTCAACGCAATTTGCAGATGCAAACGACTATATGGAATCGCCGCAATAGGGGCTTTGGCTCTAGATACATTTTGCAAATGTGCACATACATTGGCTAAATTAACAAGAGACATGGTGTGTTATTTTTGCTTCACTTAAGGCAGCTCTAACCTCCCTTCTTCACAATAGCCAAGTGTCCGATGGTCGAAAACTGAAATTTTGCCAGAGAAAAACCAGAAAAAAACCAAAATATCTCAAACTGGGAATACTCGGCCTTTCGCTGAACGACATTATTTATCAAACCACTGGTGTGTTCAGGAACAAAAAAGAAGAAGAGATGTCGCCTTGAGACAAGATGTTTCGTCCGCTAACCAGACAAAAAGTGATTTCCAGCTTCAGATTTGGAAATTATGGATTTAAAAGAAGTATTTCTGTGAAAAAAGAGTTCCAGCAAAATAGCGGTAAGATCCAGGTTGCATGGTTTTTGTTGATTGGGGCATTTGGTACAATGGTTTACATCAATGTGATGAATAGAATTCAAGAACAAGACCACAGCAAAAACTTGGAAAAATATAAGAAAACTTTTACGGAAGAAGAATGGAATCAATATATTAATGAAATTCAAAGAAAGAAATTAACCTTGGAAAACAGTGAAGAGTGCTATCTTGTACCATTTAGCAATGGAGAAAAATCCGATTCCAAAGTCATCAACTCGATTTCAAGCACGTTGGGTGATGCCACAGTCATTGATATGAATGAATTGGTTGACTATCAGTTGAATAATCCAGATGGTAAGGCTAAATACAGCATCTTACTAAATTCATCACTTGACAAAACAGATGAAAAGTCGAACACATTTAAATACCAATTCACATACAAATTAAAGCCAGGTATCTTCACTCAAATTTTGAGTGATGAGATTAAAAAGATCAAAGAAGTTGATGGCACAATTGGTAGATTTTTAATCTTGAATTATCCTCCGAGTATTAAAGAGGCAATCAAGTTCGAACAAAATATTTGCGTGAATGATACTTTGTTAACAATTGATGGCAAATCCAATGACTCAGACATTGTTCAATATTTTGACACTGTTGAAAAAGTCCTTCCTTTGAAAAATTTACAAAAGCTAACACCACTGAAAGTTTCGGTTGGCGAAACCAATAAAATTCTCAAACCCGTTGAAACGCCTGTGATTTTACATGTCCTATCGAATGAAGAACCAAGAGCTGATGCTCCAGCAATCCAAAAAGCACAATATAAACTACGTCAATTGGGAGAGCCAATCAGAGAATACGGTGAAAGTGATGTGGACGTCATCAATAGATTGAAAAAGTTAAGCAATTAATGTATGATTTGTGTAACGTGTATATAGTAAAGTTAAATAGTATGCAGATCTACACAGAGGAACTATGAAATCAAACATTTACTCTGGCTTCCATTTTTATCTTTATCAATGCGAGTTAAATTGTCTGGCGAAGAGATTAATGTTTCTTCGGAGTTATTTTTCACAGGATTGGTTGATAATATATCCAAAGCCAATTTTGAATATTGAAAATTTTTCTGCTGGCAGTTTGAATGATTATTAAGATTGTTTGCTATTTTGTATTTGTTATCCCTATTAATTGCCCAAAAGGATACCAAACCAATGTTTTTGAATTTTGCAAAGTTCAACAACTTTTCCCAATCGTGCAAGGAGAAAAATGTGTGATCATCGTTCTCTCCAATCATTGGACAAACACCCATCTTGTTCCAGACATTTTTCGATTTGAAAATCTTCGATAATTGAGAGTGGCAAATGTGTAATATTTCAATATGTTTATCGGCCCAAGTTGGCAGGTCTAGAGGAGTGTAAAAGTCCATTAGCATTAGATTGACAAAATCTATTTTTATGCCACTGTTTTTGAAACTATTCAAAGCCCTGACAGCATCTGAGTTTATACCACCTTGGAATTCAACGGGTATAGTGATTGAAATTTGATTCAAGGATATTTTTTGTGATACCAATTTGACAATTGATATCCATTTGTTTATTGCCGTGGCATTTTTCAAGACTTTGCCCTCAATGTCCAGATCTAGAGACTTTATATCGAGCTCGTCCAACAATTCACAAATATTGGCAGCTTGAACTGGATCTTTAATGTGCATGTCGGGGAACTTACCTACAGCTCCTCCCAAACTTAGAATAAAATGATGATTTGGAGATCTTTCTTGGAACAGGCGAATTTGATGCTTCCAAGCACGGATTTCGTCGTATGTGGTACTAGTCAAGAAGGCCAAAATCAGGGTATTCGCCTCACTAACATTGGATGTGATTTTTGTGGTATTGGCCAAATAGTGTTCTTGTTCGTTGTCGAGGCACCAGGAAAACAAATACGGAGCAAAGACAGTCATGACTGGATTTTGTCACAATAAATGAAAAAGCCAGGTGATTTAGAAGCAAAAGTCGACGAATTACCGGAGATGTCAGTTCTTGGAGAAGAAACGTTGGTGTCATCTACTGATTCAAACACTGGGCTAGTAGTCTCTTTATGTTTTGCCTCTTTTCTTAGTTCCGCGCCGATAGATGTGACATATTTATAGGACAGCCTTTTGACTCTGTTATGTTTTGGAGGAGAAATGTAGGAAGGAACCTTGAACGGCCTTTTTGATGTGGAACAAAAGTAGTTTGTAGCCCAAGGAGTGGTCAGCTGGTGACATTGGGAGAGCGGAGTGAGACCAGAATGATGGGAAAAACCCGGATAGTCTGAAATCGACAGTTCAGAAAGAGGTGAGTGGGGAGAATTGGAACAGTGTGCAATTTTCAGATTTTCCTTGTCTACTTCTCTTCTGCCAGCCGCAGGATACTGGTTTTCTTTGTCGGATGAGTCAGATATGTTCACATGTGCCAGTTGTGGAATCAATCTGCTGGCAGGCGACACCGGGTCCGAGTAGATGGTGAAAGAGCCACTCGATTTTTGAGGCGAACGTCTCTTCGGAGATATCGACGCATTTTCTGTCTCGAGTTGTTGCAGGTCTCTGCTTCTTTTCAGTGGTGACACTGTCCGTGGTGTGTTAGTAGTATCTGATAAAGGTTGACGGAGCATGGTTGGCAAAAGATTCCTGCGATCCATACTCATGGCTAGCATAACACCCGGCTATATAGCCATAGCAGCGGTCGGAGCGGTGAAGCGCGGCGCGCTACGACTGATCCAACGCGCCTCTAGAAAAAATAAACAACCACTCACAGCGCGGTCCACCCCTGGATCCAAACAATCGCACGGCTGTAGCAATAATAATAGAAGTTGTGGCTTTCTCTTTGGCAAAAGTTTGGAAACATCAATGAATGCCCAGATAATGTAGTTTATACCTTCCGAATACCATCAGTGCAAAAATTTAGTTTGTGTGGCGTGTGCAAGAGAAAAACGCCCTCTGCGTCCAAATCCTGCGTCTGTAGAGACAGCGAAAGCGGCCCATGGAATTTCAACGGTGTGCAATCCCCACACCCTAGCAAGCAAATAGCTTCTATACTGCGGGGACCCTCGCGAATGTACCGGGTGAAGCAGCTGCTTTCATTTAGGTTACGTAGTGCTCATCACTTCACTTGTTTCTTTGTGCGCTTTTTCTATGTATCTGGCTGTTTTGCACGTACACGGACACATATTGTAAATAAGTATATTAAGAAAGTGCTTGTAAAAACGGAATGGGCTCGAGACCCGTCAATTGAGCTCTAAACACTGGGTGCAGGACGGATTCTGTTGGCCTCATCAGAGGAGGCTCAGCCACATATAGATATATTTTTTCTGGATCCGCTTTCAGTTCTTCAAGCTTCCACCAACCAGATCAAACAGTACTGACAAAAATGTCGCCTTCAGAATAACCACGACCAACTTTTATCCTCAGCCAAAGTCTACTCTGTTCTTAGCGGTACTAATCGAAAGCTCTAAAGTGCTCCCTGGTGCTCTAAACGGTCGCGTCTCTTTTTAGGATTCCGGTTGAAAGTGGCAGAGTCTCGGCCCACCTTGCAATAGACGACGACTCAGAGAAAAACTACCGCGACGCAGTGCGAGAAAGAATTTGGCATTGTTTGGAGAAAAAGTTCGCAAATCAATTTGGCACGAAATTATTCCAAGCTGGGACACAATTGCTGTCCTTTATAATTGTAACAATACCCGTGCAACGTACCCTACGCATTTTTTTTGTGGCGTTCATGGTGGTAGTTGGGAGTGTCAACACGCGTTCAGCAACAATGCCTAAGAGTGGAGATACCCAGGAGCCTGCTGAAAGAGTCGACATGCCGCAAATAGTGGAAGTCAAACGCTGTAGCGAGCACATCAACTTGACACTACCTAGCAAGCCAATGAAACATTGTCCGCCGCCCACACCACCTTTCTCTAGTCAGGATGACCTGGGAGGTGACCGCAAAGCGACGCACGGTTTGGACCTAGAAAAGGAAGAAAAACAACAGACTCTCCAAACAGAAAACACAACATCGCATGTTGCCAGTTACAACTCGACCCAACCAAGTCCCTACCCGTCATATCCAGCGAGGTATCTGCCTAAACAGCTCGTCATGGGCTCCCCTTTTTACCAGACATCAGTGTCGTCGTTTTCACCCATGGCTGATTCACCACCTCAAAGTAACAACCAGCAAAACCCCCTCAAAAGCCAACATCAAGGGCCCTCACTATCAACTAATACATCTGGTCTCAAGACCAAGCTAATCAATATGGATTCCACCATCGATGAGAATGAGCATCAAAGTGGAAATCAAGATTTGCAAGACCCCACTTCCATAAACAACACCCTTCCGGCCATTAATACTAGATCACTGAAAATAGATAACTTGCCAGCCGATACATCTTTATCGCAGTTCTTGCAATACATACCTTATGGTTCGATAGAGTCCTGCCATTTTGATCTCACCAATGAAAACCAAAGTTCAAGAACAATAATATTATCCTTTGTGGACTCAATTGTTGCAAATTCCTGCTTTAAGTATTTGAATGAAATCTACAACGAATTAAAGGTTTCACTCTCTTCTTCCAACCTAACAATATGTCCAATAGCTTCGAATCCTGTCTCGGACTATCTTCAGAAAGCAATAACCAATGAAGGTGCCTCAAGGGCTATTTGTTTATCTAATATTCCTTTGAATATATCTGAAACCGAAATTGTTAATCAGATTTCCAATTTCGCTTCAGTTGATTCAATCAAATACAACAAAATGAAGAGATCCGCTTTTGTTTTCTTAATGTCGATTATGGATGCAATCAAATGTGTTGAGCAATTGCCTTTGTCTGATTTAAGCTTATCCACCAGTAAGATTTTCTACTCTAATGATAACGGTAATATTGCCATAAACTTTCCAGTTTCCAATAAGTCCCATCAAAACATTGACACTAATAATAATTACAATCATCATTACCGTCGCCATGGCTCTACCACTATCACGTATAGGGAAATGGACGGTGAGCCATCAATAACAAATGTCCCTTCAATTTCATCTTCAAATTCAATTATAGATACTTTTGCCGAAAATCATCTTGATAATGAGGATAGACATGATGTTACAATCAATCAAGGATCGTTTTTTGTTGGATCTCAACCATATAATATAGAAACATCTGGATCATCACCAACCTCGGAATACTACCCTGTATTAAATCCAATGTATACAGCGTCGTCCACTGCTGACCTTACGTATCCATATCCGGTGTACTCTGTGCTCAATACTTCAAACTTGAGCTTAAATTATGCACCACCATCCGGACATTTTTTGGATTCGAACTCAAACAGAACCTTATATTTAGGTAATTTGCCAAGCTCGGGTACTGTTGAAGAAATTTGTAACATTATTAGGGGAGGTAGTTTAGAGAATATCAAGTTGATTAAAAATAATACTGTTGCATTTTTGACTTTTTTGAAGGCTTCAGATGCTAACGAAATCTTTCATAGATTGTCATCCGAAAAGTTATTTATTGAACATAAACTTATCAAAATTGGCTGGGGTAAAAATACTGGAGATTTAAGCCAAGAAATTCTGCACAATGTTGAAAATAACAATGCATCTAGAAATCTATATATTGGAATCAACGAGGATTTGATCACTGACAATGATTGGGAATTAGTCAGCAAGAAACGTCATCCAAACAACACAACACAGAGAAATAGAAATAGTAACATTTTCAATGTTAACGACGTGTACGAGGGAGATAATAGAGGGGAAGAAGAAGACGAAGAAGAACAAGATGATGATGATGATGATGAAGACGAAGAAGATGATGATATTGAAATAGTCACTAGTAGTCAGGATATGAAATGTAACGATGATGAGACGAAAATAGATATTCCTTTAGATGACCCGAAAAGAAAATGCTTCAAATTAATACCAGATGAAGCCACTTTACGCAGCGATTTCAGTTCGTATGGAGAAATAGAACAAATCAACTATTTCAAGAACAGATCTTGTGTTTTTATTAATTTTTTTAATATTTCATCATGTATTAAACTTCATGATGATCTTAACAATGATAAGAATAAACAAAATATGAATCATCTCTTTCGTGATAGATATACTAAGTTCAATATTAGCTATGGCAAAGATAGATGTGGAAATCCACCAAAAAAGAAAAAACTTAATAGAAGAAATACAAAGAAAAATTTGTCAAATGAGAAAGTTGAAGGTATGGGCATATTGTCTCCCTCAACTGATCAGAAGTTTACACAAAGTTGGGGTAATATTGCAGGCTCTGAGAGAAATCCATTGCAAAACAAAAATATTTTCAATAAATCTCAAGTTAATAATAAAGGAAGACATAATAACCCCAAAACTCATGAGAAGGGTAGATCCAATAAAATAAATGCTAACTCTAGATCCTCATCAACAACATCATTCCATCATCATCAAAATACGCAAAATAACAATAACTTGAGTAAGAAATACAGCTACTCTTCTCCAAGTATCAATTTCTATGAGCAAGCTGAAAACTCCTTTTATTTACCTCCGCAGCCAATATTCTTACACCAGCAGCCTCCCTTGGCTCAGAGCCATCCACAATACATAATGATGCCACCGAATACTGTACCATATTATTTACCTCAATCCCAGTCCCAATCATACCCAACGTTACCATACAATCAGTTCCAATCAAATATACCATTAGTTAGCAGAAGAAAGTCGTCGAAACAAAAGGAGTCAATAACTCCGCCTTCGGGATCCTTTTGCCATGAATCAACTCCGAATAAAAATTGACAAACTAATTGTTTAATTGTATCAATCTCCTAATAGATTACTATTTATATATATATAGATATTACTACACAAAAAAAAAAAATAGATTATGTGAAACTATACATTACTAAGAGGTGGCGTAGTCAGAAGCGTATGATTCAGGTAGTTTTTTTGCACAATTCAACCCATCAATACTGAATTGACAGTATTCAATAGACACCTATCGATTTCAAGTTCAATATTTTGGTATCGTACAACATCCATCAGTTTTATCAAATGGTATCTTATCAACTCTTTATCAATGTTTGTCTTATTTCTAGATATACCATCAACCATCCAATCTTTGTTGTAGTTAATGGTTAAAAGTATTAGTACAAAAGATAAGGAAATTGCGAGTGAAGGCGACACCACAAGAATCCGGGAGTCTGTGGTAAGTTGGGGAACTGTAGATAAAAGTTTTGGGAATAGAACACGCAATGCTTTAGCAGATTTTTTTATTGGATCAGATGAGGGTATGTCTATATTAATGTTGATGTAGGAAGAGTCAGGTGTGTCTGACACATGAAGTTGGTCTGCAATTTTGATGATTGTGGACGAGGAATTTGCATCATCACCTGTAGACTTGATGCTCTCCACTAAACTGGCTAGTTGGTTATCTGATAAATTGTTGATTGACTGATGTGCAATATGGTTCCAATATTGATTGGGAGTCAATCCATTTGACCATAACTCGTGGTCATCCCCTGCTCCCTGGACATATTTGAAGCCAGAAGCGGTCATCTGACCATCTTGAGAACGTTCACTAGAGGTTACTAATATCAAGGGTATTGTGTCTATACTAGATTGTTCAACGAAACTAGAAATGGGGGAATCAGGATAGAGCCAGTTAGGTTTGATTATGTGAGGTAGGGTTGGCAATTTCAGATCAAAAGTCTGGGCGGTTTCCAGAAAAGATGGTAGCAGGGAAAGAATCCTTTGGTGTTCGTACTGGGACACTGTCTCCTGCGGGGTGAAGAAAACCCGGGACCATTCTAATTCAGGAAACATCAGCTTGTTAATGATAGCACACCATATAGGGATTGTCTTCGACAACGAATCTGGAATTTTTTTTCCTCTTCTGGTGGAGTCCACTATTATCAGCCCTCCATGTGACTGCAACAAAGGCAATATGTGCAAGTTCAGTCTTTTTGTTGAAAATGCCCAGTTATTTGTGTGGCCATCTGTTGACTTGAAATACGGCGGAACTGTCAAATTTCTGTACAGCTCCGGTGCCACATACCATCTTCCACACCGATCATTTGGAACCGTTAGGTACTGCGGATACTGACTGGATACAAACTTTACATACGCCACGTCATGAGCTATAGAAAGTAATCGATTACGCAAGGACAAGTTATCCACATGTAACGATTTCTGGAGAGTTTGTAAGTCTTTTTTCAACTCCGGGTCCATAATTCGACACGCTATTCCTATGCAAAATATTTGTTTTTCAGCCTAAAACTTTTGGTGAGAATGCTTCAAGATGTGAGAGATAGATTTCCTGCATGCGCCACATTGTGAATGCATGCATGCATACGCCACATTGTGGTAGCATCTTCGGGGTTCGAAGACTAATCGGCTGTGCAAAGTGTTGAATCGAAGATATACTAGAGTCTGGAGGTTGGTAAAAATACAACTATTGATGGTATTAAAGAAACTAGAACAGTCAAAAGAGGAATTAACATTGTTCAGCATGTAATGTCCGTTTTTGATTGTTTCGATGCTTGAATTCTTTTAAAATGAAACAATTGTTTGATATTTGTTAGGTAGTTAGGCAAATATAGAATGCATATATAAACTAAAAAAAGTAAAGTGTAAAAGCTGTGTTTAATATTAAAAAAATGTACTTGACAAGCCCAGGGAAGAATCAAGAAAACAAAAGGACTGTAGCATCAACAAGCACAAGAGCCAGATTTTTTTGGCTCCTCACTTGGACATGGACATTGATCAATTGATTCACAATGGGAGCATTTACAATCCGAACAAGTACACTTTGATGTGCCGGGACAAACACAATTTTGCTTTGTTTCTGCACAAGGACTGGATCCACATGAAGCAGAAGTATCGCAGGCACAAGCTTTGGCACAAGCACAAGCGGAAGCAGAAGCAAAAGCAGAAGGGTTCTTTTGTTCGATTTTAGAAGTTGGTGCACAAGAACAGGACATTATTGAAAAAGGTGTATGTTTGATGGTTTGGTTTTCCAATTTGGCTACTAGTTAGTGGAAAACAGAAACAAGATAGCGGCTGTCATAGAAAGTTGAAGCTGCTACTTATATACCATGAGAGCGAATATTGCGCAAAGCAGATTTCACGCAGTGACTTCGCAAAAAAGTCGCACAAACCATGTCTGCAAGGTTAATTGGGCAAAAATAGCTCTAATCTGTCTAGAAAGTGGGGAGGTTTGACGGAGGATATTGTATGAAGATAGATATGTCATCTATTTAACTGCTAAAGAAGCAAAAAAAGATTGCAGCACCCGAATTTCGCATATGGTCTCCCACTACACTACTCAGTCGGGCTCTTAGCGGCTTAACTACAGTTGATCGGACGGGAAACGGTGCTTTCCGCTAGATATGGCCGCAACCGACAGTCAAAATGTGCACCTTTACATACTGTTGCTGTGCACAGTTTAATCATTGCCCCAAGAACACATTGGCGGTTCCATTTGCGTGCATGTATTGATGTGGCATTCATCAAGAATATAAAAGTAAACAAAATGAAGCAAGCCAGGTGTCAATATTTATAGCTACCGCCATATGCACCACCGATTTGCTCTAGCAATAATGGGCTTACCCGTTCTGGATCATTAAACCTCCATAAACCCACCTACTCACACTCGGTCACTTCCCAGTCAGATGGCTCGTGCACCTGTGGCTGCGACACCAATTGCATTTGTTGCTCGCTCAGAGTAAAGTCCCACACGTCAAGGTTTTCTTTCAACCGGCTCACAGTGGCTGTTTTGGGGATTGGCACCAGATCCGACTGGATAGCCCACCGCAACAACACTTGTGCCGGGCTGCGGCCGGTCTCGCCGGCCACCTTGAGCACTTCCGCGTCGTTCAGCGCCCCCGCGTGGCCCAATGGGGCGTACGCAATCACGGCCAGCCCGAGCTTCCGTGTGAAATCGCAAAGCTGCGACCGCATGCAGCGCGGAGACACTTCGATTTCGTTGGCGACGGGCGCAATTCTCAGTTGCGGCCAGTCCACCAGTTCCTGGAGATGGGCCACACCGAAATTCGACACCCCCAGTGCTTCCACCCCGTGGCCCACCGCGTCCTCCATGGCTTTCCAGGTGGACAGGCGCGCTTCGCGCCCGCCCAGTGGAGAGTGCATCAGCAAAAGATCGATCTTGCCGTGCGGCGCCTTTTGCAAAGCCTGCGCAATGGCTGCCGGAGCTGCGGCGCCCTTCTCGTCCTCCCACAGTTTGGTGATGTAGAAAATGTCGTCTCTGCGGCCATGGCCTTCGGCCACCCAGCGTTCGATTCCGTCACTGCACTCCTTCTCGTTGCCATACATGGTGGCAGTGTCTACCAGACGGTAGCCGGCACAAAGACCCGCATACACAACGTCGGCGGTGACTTTGCCGGGGACCTCCCAGGTGCCAAGCCCGAATCCAGGCATCATGTGTTGGTTGTTCAGCTTCACGTATTGCATGGTGCCGGGAAGGGATGAGATGGTAGGGGAAGGGAAGGGAAGAAAAGCAGGGAGCAAAGCAAGTCCGAGGAAAAGGTGCGCACGACACACGGATCTGAGATATATTTAAAGGATTGATAAGTTCTCACGGGTGTTATCATGGTGCTCTTCTGATGTCCCGTTCGGGTAGTTAATCGCGTGGACCGGCCAAATGCTCTCGTACACACAAGGAGACGTGCTGGAAGCACATCCGGCAGTGGTGGCACATGCCTGTAACTGTCTGGGGTACTGGTCCGGCGGAATAGCGTTGGCTATCAAACGCAAATATCCGCAGGTGTATAGAATGTATAGCCGGTATTGCGAGGAAAACACGGCAGAAACGCTGTTGGGGAGCACCCAAGTGTTTGTGGACCCCGAGTCAGGCACACAGATAGTGTGTTTGTTCACCAGTATCTGTGGTCAGGAGTCCGCCGCCGAAATCACACAAAACACCCATTTGGCACTGCAACAACTCCAGGATTTCTGGACCGCAGAAAGGGCCATATGCATGCCGAAAATAAACTCGGGCATTTTTGGCGTCCCTTGGGAACTCACCGAACAGTTGTTGATCAATTCCCCCTTGCGGTTCATTGTATATGAACTATAAGTGTATCAAAATATATAGTTATGAATGCATACAGGTAAGATGTAACCTCAGCTACCTTTTGTTCTTGAAAACACGATACAGTATCTTATAACTCATGCATATTTCGCAAAGAAGCTTTCACTAGCACAATATGTAAACCCAGTGAAGGGATATTCCTTCTCTTCAACCCTCGTACCGTCAATATCAATCACATTCAAACTGGTGAACTCGTCATCAAAATTCTCAGCCAATTCTAAATCAGTAATGACAGGTTTGATGGGAGCCGCAACTTCCCGATTTTCTATCTGTTCAAAGGTGTAATAGCTGGTGAACATTTTCATGTTTTTGAACTCCTCCCATTTTCCATCGACGTCGAACCGTTTTCCAGTGTCTTTTTCCAAAAGTTTCATCAACAACGTCCTACTATCTTTCATCATGTATCTTGTATATCTCACTTTATCTTTCAAGATTTTCTTCATGATTTCTTCCTGGTCATTCCCAATGAATGGTGGCTCCCCTGTTAACAAATCGTATACGACACACCCCAAAGACCACCAATCAGCCTTGAATCCGTATGGCAATCCTCGTATAACTTCCGGAGCACAATACTCAGGAGTGCCAATGATAGATTGACAATCACCAGCCAAACCTTGAACGGTCTTGGAATTCTTGGCTAGTCCAAAATCCGTCAAAACCAGATATCCATCTCTATCAAGCATGCAATTCTCAGGTTTCAAATCTCTATAAATCACACCATTGTCATGTAGATGTTTCAGCCCCAAGGCCATTTGAATGACGTAAAATGCAGCATCTTTCTCATTCAACACGATTTGTGTTCTCAAATGTTGGAACAACTCTCCTCCTGGTATAAACTCCATCAGTAAATACAGTTTCATTTCATCATGCAGTGCATAAAATAACTTGACAATGTTTTTATGCGATGTCAACTCTGAAAGTATTGTTTTCTCACTCATGGTCCTTTCGACATATTTATCGTTAATAATAAGGGATGCCTTCTTCAGTTCCTTTTGTGCAAATAGTTTTCCATTATTTTTATTTTTCACCAAGATAACCTTTCCATATGCCCCTTGACCCAACACCTTCAATTTCTCAAAGTCATCGATAGCAACGTCACTATTGTTTCCTTCCCTTTCGATAGGCACTTCTATCTGTGATTCATTTTCCAAATTCACTTTCATATGTTGATGAATACTCGATCTTCTTCGTTCTCTGTGTGTTAATTTTTCAAGCCCCAGACTCAATTCAGACACTTTCACATCATCACCTTCATCCAAGCACCGAACACATTCTCCCCCCTTCAGCCACTCATCCTTCATTCAATTTTTCTCAGTTGGTGAAAGAAAGCTGCTCACCTTAGTGGAGGAATGCCGAATCCTTAGCTGGTAAAAATATGTACAGATGTTCGAGATTTATATACACTTTATAAAATCATTTAAATTCTTCTTCTAGAAGGAGCACGGTTACCACCAAAAGCAATAGGAGTCAAATCACTCAATCTGGTGATGTTTTCTCTAATCACGGTACCTTCCTTACCTTTCAAGGCATCGAAAAACGCTCTTCTACCTTTACCAAAGCCTCTGACAATAATTTCGAGCTTACCACTGTCGTTCAACAGACCCTTATCGGCCATGGTTTTGAAAAAATGAGACGACAATTGGAAACTAGCTTCGTATTCACCTCTTTGAGCTTTTCTAAATCCCAAGTATCCTGTGGCCTGTGACAGTACTAAGGTCTGTGGTAATGTCAAGAAGTATAACACCTTTTCGTTGAAAGACGCTTCCGGATGGTTTTTTGGCCAGTTCTTATCCATTCTCACACGGGTGAGAGTGAGGAAAGTATTGTTTTTCTTGAAATTACAGTGCAACACGTTCTTGACTGTTACTATGTCTGTCACTTTCTTCAAATTACCCGTGTTGGAATTCGAGCTTTTCTTGTTTAGCGCACTACCAAAGGTAGCAGTGTTCCAAACACTTCTACTGCTGGAAAACAACCGTTTTTGAATTTGTTGAAACATGCGTGGGGGGACTCGTGTGTCTGTACAACTGTAGCGGTGGCACTGTCTTCGAAGAATGAAAAATGAAAATATTGAATTTGAGTATCTTCACCTACAACAAGATCGATCAATTCAATTCAATTCGCACGCTTCGGTTCGCTGAAATTTCATGCGATTGAAAAAATATCTGTATCCAAATGACGGGAATAAACTTGTCCTTGGGGTAAACAGTGACGGCATTTTCCCCACAAGATGTCTTATGCTTATTTGGATGTTTCAATAGACAATGTTAGTTACGGAAGAATAGTGGTGCAATTGTTTCAAAAAGAAGCGCCTTTGGCGAGCGAGAATTTCAGCAAATTATGTGAGACAAAGACATACAAGGATACGTACTTTCACAGAATCATTAGGAACTTCATTGCGCAAGCTGGAGATACATCTGTGAAGAACTCGGTTAATGGATCAGAGTACCCACAAATATCGAATTTGGGGAAAGGGGGTCAATCAATATTGGAGGGAGGCGCAAGTTTCAAGGATGAAAATATTAGAAAAATCGAAGAATCATTCCTTGTTTGTATGTCAAATTCCAATAAGAAAGATAATAACAAGTCACAGTTTTTCATCACCTATGAAAAGTCCCCACATTTGAATTACAAACATACAGTTTTCGGTACAGTTCTGTACGGTAGAAATATACTACGGGAGATGGAAAAAACTGACGTTTTCTCTAATAAAACAACAGACGCCAACTGTTGGGTTCCTATGAAAAAAATAGTGATTGAGGATTGTGGAATATGGAAGGAAGGAGATGATCTACCTAACCCTTTTATATGCACTGATAGGATCGGTGGAGATATCTACGAAGAATATCCAGATGATAATAATATGGAAAAACTGTTTCTCAATTTGGAAAATGTAGAGCAATGTTTGAGAGTTTCGACCTTAATCAAGGAGTCTGCATCCTTAATACTGAAACAGAAACGCTTCGAAGATGCTTTCAAGAAATATAACAAGGCTTTGCGCTACTGTAACGAATTGATGCCTCAAGATGAACATGAATTATTCAAAAAGTTTCAAGCTTTGAAAATGTCCATTTACTTGAATCTTTCATTGGTCACCCTTTCTCAACAAAACTACCAATCTTGTATTGACTACTGTGGATTTTTGCTACAAATGGAAGACGCCGAATTATCCAACGTACAGCTAGCCAAAGTTTTCTACAGATTAGGTAAATCGTATTCCAGTCTTAAAGAATACGAAATTGCCGCAGAAACGCTTCAAAAGGGACTGATGTTTAGTCCTAACGACCCTGCCATCAACAGAGAATACAAAGTTGCCGCTGACATTGTCAAGGCAAGAAAAGACAAGGAGAAAGAAAAATATTCCAAATTTTTTTCCTGAACCCAAAAATGGGTGCTACGAAGGTATAAAGTAGCCAGTCACATTATTAGATCTCATCCCATTTTTTTGAAAGGTATATCTATGCATGCATGCATGATCTTGCACATGTGTAAACCGATTTATGCTTGAATCATTCAAGTGTAGGTCAATGCACGTTAGAATACAGAAGGAACCACTTAGCCATGGACTGTATAAAATTCCAGCACGCTTCTCCTGGTTTGGTTTGTACACAAGATTAATCAAATCTCTATACAACTATATAAACTTTGTTATTTGAAGTTGAAAACTTGGTTTAAAAAGCTATTTTCAGTTTAAGCTGGCAGTGACTATAAGTTGCCCAATACCAAAGATATCTCACTCACCCCACAATATCCAAATGTCTTCATGTCAAACAATTGACCACAACTTCATTTCTAAATAATCCAGCATAAAACGAATATTAACAATATTAAACTACACAAAACCAACTCATTTGAAACCAACGTTACTACCACTGGTAGCAACTTCTGACAGCGATGTACTATGTGATGCTTTGCACCGCCACGAGCTGAGAAAACGTTTTTACTTTTCAGCCACATTACAAATAACCCTTTTATGCACGTGCGTCTAACCAGGTCTTCACAACATCAACCGATGTCATGGCCACGCAAGTTTTGCAACTTCGAGCTTGATGCGCGGCATAGACAAGTAACATCTTAATAGCAGTATTTTCAACTTTCTCTCCCGGATTGAAAAATCTTGTCTTTGGGTCTTTTATCAAACATGTCTGAACAAGCTCAAACCGCTGCTAAGGAAGTCCTCAAAGGTTCTAACAACACCAAGACCTACAAGGTTGGTTCTAAGAAGGCCCCAAAGACCTTAAAGTTGGCCAAGAACCCACAATACACCAAGAAGGCTGTTCCAAAGAGCACTGCTTTCGATGCTTACAAGGTTATCATTGCCCCAATCACCTCTGAAACCGCCACCAAGCAAGTTGAAGACGCTAACACCTTGGTTTTCCAAGTTGGTTTAAAGTCCTCCAAGCCAGAAATCAAGAGAGCCGTCAAGGAATTATACGAAGTTGATGTCTTAAAGGTCAACACTTTGATCAGACCAA
Source organism: Pichia sorboxylosa (assembly GCA_001599115.1). Taxonomy (NCBI): domain Eukaryota; kingdom Fungi; phylum Ascomycota; class Pichiomycetes; order Pichiales; family Pichiaceae; genus Pichia; species Pichia sorboxylosa. The sequence goes on along the minus strand of BCGC01000004.1, from coordinate 356,885 downwards.
ACGGTACCAAGAAGGCTTACGTCAGATTAACCGCTGACCACGATGCTTTGGACATTGCCAACAAGATTGGTTACCTTTAGTGGTTTTGTGTAATACACTGGTATTTCTATATTTATACTTTTTAATTACATAAATAGACTCTAATTTTATTCGCATGCTTTTCTAACTCACTTTATTAGTAGCAACGTTAGTTTTAGCAAAATCTCTGTTTTGGTGTGCTTTTTGCCACTGTTTACAGACCGAGTCGTCTTGAATTCCGTTATGTTTGCTACCTTTAATTGTGGAAACCCGTACTATTCTGCTCGCCTCGACACTATTTTCAGATTTTTTTCAGGCTACTTTCCAAACCCTCCATGAAATTTTTCATGTGGAGTGAAATTTTTCAGTACGCGCCATGAAAAGTATAAAAGGCCCAAGAATTCCACCGTTTTCTCACACTCTTCCTTTGGATTTCTTCTTTCTTCGTTGACGTACTTCATAGAATCATTTCTATAGGATACATCTTCTTGACTCTTCACAAGAGCCACTTCTCAAATCTTGGTTGATGACATATAACCCCCATACCCTTAAAGTGAGAATATTTGAGCCATTATTCTTCGGAGTTTGGTTTGAATGTRGTCTATCATTACAGTTTTGCCTACGATTCTTAGCAATCTAGTCATCTGGATAGATTACGCCTTACTGTTCTCTTAATTGAGAACATCACTTTTTATTCCTTTTTTCGCCAGGCAAATAAAGGAGCGATGATCTTTATCTTGGAACATGTACTTCTTCGGAATTGATGTTTCTTGATGGGAATGGGTGGCTGTCTGACAAGTATTCTAACAAATAGAATGCTTGTATCCAAGTATGTTAACCAATTTATAAAACTTTAGCGTATTGATTGTAGAAGTAGAGTAACCTATTTTTTTTGCTATCTCTTTTGCTATCTCTTTTTTTAGTCTTCTTTGAGGCTTGGTAGTTTTTTTGGGGGAAGGTTGGGGCCTGTCCCTGCCCGTGGATTGTCACATAAAAAGACAAATTTTCCCACGGGAAGATGGGACTTTTTACGTTCTCTCTCCACACACAACCAAAAATAAAATGGCCTTTATCACCGACCAAATACTGAAGCTAGTAATGCTCAAGGTATTTGGAACCACCAAGCCAAAGTTCATGAAATTTGGTGCCGATTCCGGAGATGAGTTTGATCCATACTTTGAAATAATTAGCACAGATAACAATAAGAGTATCAAATTAAGATCCCGTGAAGTACCGGCAAACGTGCCCAAAGAACTCAGTTCCAATGTCCTTGATATTCGGAAATTCTGCTATTGGATGGATGAAAGTTTCATGGGAATTTCAATGTCCCATTTCATGAATAGACTGTTTGGTGTCAATGAAATTGAGAAAGTGGATGACGAGTATAAAGAAGATAACCAGACCGCTGCTGCAAATGATGCCCTTCCAAATAAAGACTCAAATATTGCAACTTCAAACTATAGAAGCAGAAAAATGGGAATTGGATTTGGGCCTGTTATTCAAATTTTGCCATTGATTGGAAACTATCTGGTTTTGCTTTTGAATCTATGGATTTTTTATAATATGCTTTATGTTGGTATTGGTCTTAGAAATAAAAAGGCCAAGGTGAAATTCTTATCCACAAGAGACATTGGTAACATGACGCTGAACATTCTGGTTGATTTTGGTATTGGATTTATTCCCTTTGTTGGTAGTTTTGTTAGCATCATTCACCGTAGTAGCAGCAGGAATTTGGTTATTTTTTGGAAAGCCATGGACAAGGGATACAACCAAGCCCACATCTCAAGCGGGCCATCTTACAAGCTAGCAGCACCTTCCTAGTGCCGAACTCTCTTCTTTTAACGTTTTTGTCTAAAAATATATAAATGAAACCAAATATAAACTTCGAAATGTTAAGAGGTTACGAATAAAAAACACAAAATCCCCATATGAAATAAAAAGACATAGAATAATATAATTTCCGGTAGCATTCAATACTATCCCTTAATGAAGGTGACACCCTTTTCAATGTTTTGGTTGATAAAGTCCACAGCGGTGACAAACATTTCAGTTTCCTTGCTATTCATTTTTTCGACCCACTGATAGTCCACTGTCTCGACACCGTTTTCCCCGTACGTCATTGGAACCGCCAGATAAGTTGGAGTTTCAAGGTTATGTGGAGCCAAAACCACATCCAAAGCAGTTTTCAGCTGCGGAACTCCAGGAATGGAATCATCCAAGTATATGTAGCTGGAAATTTTGGTTTTTTTGGTTCCAAGATATCCGTTGAGGAGGATGTTGAAAAACTTATTTGCGGCGTAAGCCATTGATAGCGTTGCAGAGCCCTTTCCCTGTTTAGCTTCCACCACTTCATCTCCTCCGTACTGAACCCGGTGAATAAGAGCATCCAAGGTGCTGTTTGTCAAGATTTTCAACGAGAGGTCGCTTGCCTTGCATTGGGTGAACAAGGGTACGATGGAATGCCCGGAATGGCCTCCAACAACAGGGATGTCATAATGATTAGGCAAAGTTCCTTCCACCAGTTCCGCTAGGAAGGTGTTCGATCTGACATGGTCTAGAGCAGTGATACCAAACAATTTTTTCGGGTCAAAGGTGCCGTATTTCTGGAAAACCTCCTTGAAGATTGGCACTGTGGAGTTGACTGGGTTTGAGATCACCAGCACAAAGGCGTCTGGTGCATGCAGCGCAATCTGGGACGCCAGATCGGCGCAGATTTGGCCGTTGATGTTGAAAAGATCGCCTCGAGTCATTCCTGGTTTTCTGGGCACACCTGCTGGGATCACCACAAAGTCGGCTTTGTCAAGTGCCTTTTGCAACGACACATTTTCAGCTCCTGCTTCTAGTCCTGCTGCGGGCGAGTACGCTTCGACCCGGACATCCGTGTCAATATGGTGCAAATCCGCAGCCACTCCTTCCACGTTCACTACGTCGTACAGGGCCAGGTCTGTCAAGTGCCCGTTCAGTTTGAGAAGAAGCGACAGAGGTTGTCCTATCCCCCCTGCTGCTCCAATAACAGTTGCCTTCAAAGATTTTTGTCCACTCATGATTCCAAAATCCAATTATTGTCAAGAAAAACCACCACCTACCCAACCGCAAAATACATCTCTGGTATGCGGAAACAGGCCGCTTTTATTATTTCTTCGATGGCAGCAAAAAATTATTTGCTTAGACGTGACGGATAAATTTTATGATCGCTCACCATTGTACCGAGACGTGACCCTAGCATCACACACACATACCGCGTGCATTCATCAGCGGGTGCGCCTGTGTTTCTCGTGCGGTTGCGGAACTTCTTGAAGAGGGAAAGCACAGGGAGTGGAATGATATCCAACCAATGTGAGGCAATATGATGACAGTTGTTGGTGAAAATAGAGGTCGAAGAAAGAGTGGAGTTGGCCACAGAGACGTTGTGTTCTGGTCAGCTATGCCATGTGATGGTGTTTTTCCGCGCAATAGCAACTCCGAAAATTTCGGAGTTGAGAGCCAGGCTTGTACTTGTAGATTGGTTGGGGGATGGAATGGAATGGGTTTGTGGGTGCTGGTAGTTGAATGAAAGTAGGTAGAAAAAACACACACACACACACAGAGAGAGAGAGAGAGAGAGAGAAAGAGAGAGAAGCCTACAACCATCAAAAAACTAGTTTAAAAAGCAAAACCTTACTGCACGAAACATTACCGATGCGAACAATGTCATTTTTGAGTGGACTGGAAAAAACTAACCTTTCTTGCATTTCACCAACCGAAAATCTCACAATATTCTTAAAATAACCAAAATTAGATATTCGAGAAATGTGGAACATTTTGGCATGCATGCATATTTTCACTTGGTTCCAAAAATGGTGCTATTTACATCGTATAATCTTGTACACCATTGATCCACCAAAAAGAACCATTTTATACGCTTTAATTTTGAACTCGCTAGAACACAAGTCCTTAACACTTGCTTTCCCACCTGCTTCCCCACCTGCTTCCCCACTAGTTTCTCTAACTGTCACTGGTATTGGACAGCAAAAGAAGGTGTCTTTAGTGGCGCAGTGTGTGGCGGTGCCATGATGTTTCTTTGAAAAAGTCCATTCGCTAAGATTACTAAGTGCACTGGAGTTGGGAGAGAAAGATATGACAAAACAGTAGAAAAGGTTACTGGCAGCACACAGTCAAGTGGTGAAACGCAGGGATTATATAGCGAGCCTGATATGTTTACCGGTATTGTGGAAGAAATTGGAACGGTGGCGAAATACGTCACCGTAGACAACACGGAAACAGGTGGAAATGGCGTGTCGCTGACAGTGGAGAACGCCAAGTCGATTCTGGGAGATTGCCATTTGGGAGACTCCATAGCCATAAACGGTACCTGTTTGACGGTGACGGAGTTCTCAGAAGATAGTTTTAAAGTGGGAATTTCGCAAGAAACTCTCAAAAAGACAAACTTGGGATCGTTGCAGACAGGCGACAAAGTCAACTTGGAACGTGCCATATCGGGAGATGTGCGGTTTGGTGGCCACATGGTCCAGGGACACGTAGACACAATAGCACAGATCACGTCGGCTGTGGCAGAAACAAACTCCATCATCTATTCTTTCAAATTGAGAGACGAGGAACTAATCAATTATATTGTTCATAAGGGATTCATCTGCGTCGATGGAACAAGTTTGACCGTCATTGATGTGGACTACACAACCGCCTCCTTCAAAATTATGATGGTGGCTTACACGCAAACGAAAGTAATCATGCCGCTCAAGAAAATAGGCGACTGGGTCAATATCGAAGTGGACCTCACCGGGAAACTGATTGCCAAACAAGTAGAACTGGCACTGCAGAATCAGCTCACAGTACAGGACTCTCCCATGGCAAAATACATCGACCGCATCATCGATGAGAAACTGGCCAAACTTGCTAAATAGTGTACACTGTGTATAAAAATCTACCGGAATGAAAAATAGATAGCTTGCACTAAAATGCAAACACCAGAGAAACTCCGTCGTCACCGGCGGTGATCAATCTTTCACCCGAGCAATCGATACTGAAATCAAGAACACCCATGTGGTGTCCAACACATTCATGTAACAGTTCACCGGTTCTGGCATCCCATTTATAAACTTTACCATCCATGGAAGAGACTAGAAATATCGGACTATTTTTCAGAAATTGAATCTTGGTGACTGCGTCGTTACACTTCAAAGGCTTTCTGACCTTCCAAGTGTTTGTGTCAAAAATAATGACATCTCCAGAAACAAATCCAATGACAACCAGGTTTAAAACATCACACCACGCAATCGCTTCAATGGAAGAATCATAGATATCACCATCGTCTTTCAACTCCAAAGCAGTGAACATGGTCAATAACGAACCTGTTTCGGTATTTACAATGGCCACCTGAGAGTCTCTGGAACCAACAGCAACAATTTTGGTTTGCTGGTTCGTTGCAATCGTGACCCATGGTGGAGTTAAACCCTTCAAATTCGACGAGTCAAGTTTGAACTCGGTTTGCTGGGTGAAACAATTCCAACCGATGATAGAACCATCCTCACTTATCGTAACCAACTTCAATGCATCCATGTCGTCAACTTGGACGAATATACCATTGGTACACTCCGTCGAATGCGAGTATCCCGAGAAGATCAGCTCTAAGGTTGGTTCAATCGAGTACACGGACACCGAACCATCAATACCACCAAACGCAAACACGTTTTGTTTAGGGTGGGTCTTGATCCACATCACTTCTTCAACATCTTCCAACACCCTATCAAATTTTTCCCACATTTGTCCACGCTTGATTGATTTGAAGACAATGACCTTACCAGTCATATCCCCTGTGACCAAATAGGCACCGTCAAAGGTGAACTGCGAAGCAATCACACTTTCACCGTATCCAACCAACTTACTGACAGTTTTGGCTGGCGGTTCGTTGTGTGTCGTCCACAGATATCCAACATTGTCTCCTCCACCAGTGCATGCAATCGGTAAGGTAGGATGTGTGCAAACTGTGAAAATCGAGTCAGTATGATCTTCAAAGTAGCTCTGTGAATTATTAGACATGTCAAGTTCAATATTTCCATTTTCATCGAATTGCAACCCTGTACCCTCCAGGTCTTCAGCGTCAATCTCTTCATCCAGATTTCCTTCTTCATCCCCATCCATAGGTTCGTCTTGATCTAATTGATCATCGTCAATCACTTCTTCAACTTCCTGTTGGTCGATGATCACGTCCCCTTCAATTTCCTCCAGTCCGTTTTCTTGTCCGGAATTTGACATCTTGTTTTGTGTTATTGACAAGACAAAAGCCCCAAAGGAAAAATTTATATCTCCCAGGAAAGATTTAAAAAAAAAAAATAGTTTGCATGAATTTTTCATTCATTACAAAGATCGAGGGAACGAATTTTGAATATTTGGCTTCTGCTACAAGACACTGGGAAGATATAAATCGCAGCTGCTACGACAACAATCTTGGGTGACATCTTCGAAGCCCTGTTATTCGCATTGCCATGGTTAATGCATATGAAGCGGTGAAAAAAGACATGGAACAATGTTTCCCAAACCCAATAGACATCCAGCTCAATGAGGGACAGCTCTTCAAAACCTCCATGCGAAACACACATTTGCCTGGGAAAGTTTGGGACCACCTACCGCCGAGCTTTCTGCCAGAATCCAGACAGGTGTCAATATTGGATAAAATGAGGGCCGAATACAATCCCAATGATTTGGGATTGCCAGATCTCACCTCAAATCAAATGACCTTATATCAACACAGTACCCAAGGACAAGATGCTGTAATCGGAGCGGACGAGAATGCATTAGCTAATCCATCGATTATTCCACAACAACAAATGACACAATATGGAACCAAAAATGCTGTCCATCACCCTCAGTGGCAGTTGTCTAAAGTTTTACTTGGACACACCGGTCAAGTGACATCGTGTACAATGGACCCGTTCAACTCCTTTTTCATTACAGGATCGGCCGATAAAACGATGAAGATTTGGGATCTAGTATCCGGAGAGCTGCAATTAACATTAACAGGTCATATAATGGCGGTCAGAGATATGGTAGTTTCAGCCAGACACCCTTATTTGTTTTCTTGCTCAGAAGATAAGACAGTCAAATGCTGGGATCTGGAGAAAAATACAGTGATAAGAGACTATCATGGCCACCTGAGTTCAGTATACACACTGGACTTGCACCCAGAACTAGACATTCTCATGACTGGTGGTAGAGATGCCTCAGTAAGAGTGTGGGACATCAGAACCAGAACCCCAATTCACGTTTTAACAGGCCACAGGGAAAGTGTGAACAAGGTCCAATGTCAAAATCAAGAGCCACAGGTCATCAGTTGTTCCATGGATGCGACGGTGAAAACATGGGACTTGATAGCAGGAAAATGCAGAGACACAATAACTTTCCACTCGAAATCAGTAAGAGCTTTTGTGCTGGATGATGATGTCCAGGAAATCGTCTCATCTTCAAGTGATGGTATACGTAAATTCCAGCTACCAAATTGCAATTATCTACAAGACCTACAGTTCTGGAATGAACACAATTCAATTGAGCAAGGAAATCTGATCATAAACACAATGTGTAACCATAAAGAGTCGGGTGTCATTTTTGGTGGTTGCGATGATGGTAAATATGCTTTCTGGGACTGGAAAACGGGGTCAATGTTTCAAACTGATATGCAAACGGCCGTTCCAGGGTCATTAGACAGTGAAAAGGGGATCTTGTGCTCCACATTCGATCAATCTGGTGAAAGATTGATTACTGGTAATATCGATAAAAGTGTTAGAATCTGGAAACCGATGGATGAGTCTACTGAATGATATGTGCTAGACGTGACAATATAAGAAGAGGAAAAAAAAAAGAACCATTATATATATAATATTTAAATTTGTATACTACTAATACCCATTAAAAGACAAAAAAAATAAGAATATTATCAAAGAGCCTCCATTGTGTAATCATGTTCAATACCTGGCGTGACACTGGAAATGAACTTTAAAAACACTATTAAGTATTGATCCACTCTGACCCCTTGGGTGGCATCTTCATCCACATTTTCCCAATCTTCAAAATCCTCAGCGGAACAGTCGGTGTCCTTGGATTGATTGTCATCGTTTATTCCTAACTTGGATACCTTTTTAACTAGTTGGGACTCTTCGTATTTTTCCTTTGCGGCTTGGGATGCTCTTTTCATAAGAACCTTCATGACTGTTGCATGCTTGCATGGATGAATGGAGACACATGTGGTGTTGGATAGAAATGGGGCCTTTTCAATAGTGACAGTCTTGTGTCTGTAATCGCTGGCGATGTCTTCAAACATTTGTTCTGGTGTCAAAGGAACAGAGTTGGAGTCAAATCCCACCAAATACATCTTGGGGACTCTATATGAAGTGGAATATGTGATATAAAGATCATAGCTTCTCTTCTTTGACGAAGCCCCATCCCCAGATATCTGTTCTAATGGCCTTTTGTTGTCAACAAATTCAATATCTTCTGCATCGTTGTCAATCAATTCATCTATATCCTGGATCTCACTCTCGTCGTCTGACGAGATTTCTTTTATGCTAGCCTCATCAACAACGTCATTGTTTTCCACCTGATTTTGTCTTTTCAGCACACCGACATCTGGGGTGGTGGACCATCCCTCATTATCAAGTAAGTCATCCATGATTACGTTGGAGTCCCGTCCTTCCGGTTTTTCACTGGCGGAAGACCCTTCCTGTTCTTGCTGTTCTATCTCATAATCGGAGGCCCTGACATACGAAGGGACATGTCGGGTGACCAGAAACTGTTTGTCTTCAGGCAAAAAATCCTTCCGTTTGGAAGCTTCTGCAGACGACCATTGCCATGTAGGGAATCTGTACACCAAGTAGTCACCAGCCTTAACAAATTCCTCCGGTGTAATCTCTCCAGTCGTCGCAAACGTGGAATTGTGGGTGATTGGAGTCAAGTACTCTCTCAAAGATGAGAATCTGGACCTGATAAACTGCGATGTCATCTAATCAACCTTGTTTTATTAGGCTTAATGGATTGCAACGAAAAGGGCAATTGCTTGCTTATCAATAAGGGTTGTGGACAATAGAACCTCACCTCACCTCACCTACATGTTTTTTTAATTTGTACGATCGTAGGTAGATACAATGAGACGTCTCGGAAGATTGAGGTTGACAACTTTTTTTGAGGTTTTCTTTTGTCGTTGACACTGATAATTGAGGTCCGGAAGGTTGAACATGGTCAGGAAGAAGGGAACCAAAGGAAAAAAGGCGACACCAACGACTCCGTCTGCAAAGACAACGGGCTCTTCTCGTCCCAGAGAAGCAGACGCAATAGACGGAGAAGCCAGTCCGGAGATATCAGAAATTGAAGTAAAGCCCAATGACACCCGTCGGAAAATCAAGCAATTGATTGACGATAAACACAAGACAATTGAGAAAATCCAGACATTGGAATCCGAAGTCAACATGCTGGATCAGAAAATTGAAATTGCACTTGAAAAGGAGGGATCGCCACGGCAAGAAGTTGGCAAAACAAGCAGTCAAGGCAAAAAGACAGTAAGTCAACATTTCTGGGAAAAAAGAAGATTTGTTTTATTGATTGGTATTATGATTGGTGCTATTATGGCCTTATATGCTCACCGTGAATATATTCCCGATGAGATGTTTTCGTCCTTTGATGAATTGTTGAACCTGGACGCCCTATCTTTCGAGAAGCTATCCTTCGATACCAAAGACTGGGGCGGAATTCTTCCGGATGGATTGCAAAGGGCTCTACAAGACAGAAAGTCTGAGTCAAAAGGTGAAACCGGTGCGTTTTCTGTTGGTAAATATATGAAGAATGACGGATTTGAAGCCAAGCATAATGTTATCATGGTTCCGGGTACAACAAGTACCGGTATTGAGAGTTGGGGCTTGGAGGGAACACCAGAGTGTCCCAGCTTACCATATTTCCGTAAAAGATTGTGGGGATCATTTTTCATGCTGAAAACCATGTTGATGGATAAAGCATGCTGGTTGCAGCATATAATGCTTGATCCAGAAACAGGCCTCGACCCTCCAGGAATCAAGCTTAGAGCCTCACAAGGGTTTGAGGCGGCAGACTTTTTTGTTACAGGATATTGGATCTGGAACAAGATTTTAGAGAATCTGGCAGTCATTGGCTATGGGCCAAATAACATGTTCAGCGCCTCTTACGACTGGAGATTGGCATATTTAGATCTTGAAAGAAGAGACGGCTATTTCTCCAAGCTGAAACATCAAATAGAGCTTACAAACCAGCTGAATAACGAAAAAACAGTGTTGATGGGACACTCGATGGGCTCGCAAGTCATCTTTTACTTTCTCAAATGGGCTGAAGCAGAGGGAGAACATTTTGGTAATGGTGGTAAAACATGGGTTAATGACAACATTGAAGCCTTTGTTGATATTTCAGGATCCATGCTGGGAACTCCGAAAGCAATCAGTGCATTGATTTCTGGTGAAATGAAAGATACTGTTCAATTAAATGGACTTGCTTATTATGGCTTGGAAAAGTTCTTTTCCAGAAGAGAAAGAGCTGATATGCTGAAGAGTTTTGGTGGTATTCCGAGTATGATGCCAAAGGGTGGTGATCTTATTTGGGGAACCACTAGTTTTTCTCCAGATGATTGTTTAAGCTTGAATAAAACCGATTGCTTCAACTCAACAACGGGTGAAGACAATTCCTTGGGAAATTTCATTAGATTTACTGAAGAAATTGGTGAATTTTCAAAGAAAAATCTTACTGTAGATGACAGTATTCAGTTTTTGATGAATCAAGGACCAGAATGGTTTGCTCGCAGAGTCATGGAGCAATATTCTTTTGGCTACGCCACTACAGAGAAGGAATTGAAAGCAAATGAAAATGACTTCAGCAAATGGTCGAACCCTCTGGAGGTGGCACTACCAAATGCCCCTGATATGAAGGTGTATTGTTTTTATGGTGTTGGAAATCCAACAGAACGTGCATACTATTATAGGGAGGAAAAGGATAAAGTGGTTAGTAAACTGAACGTTAGTATTGATACAGAAATCAGAGATTCTGTTATGATGAGTGATGGAGATGGTACCGTGTCATTGCTGACCCACTATATGTGTCATAAATGGAAAGAAGAAGGCAATGTATACAATCCCGGAGGATCTGAAGTCACTGTTGTTGAAATCAAACACGAGCCTGATATGTTTGATATGCGTGGAGGATCCAAGACAGCTGAACACGTCGACATTCTTGGCTCTTCATATTTGAACGAACTGTTGCTTAGAGTAGTGTCTGGAGAAGGACATAGCATCAATGATACTTATATTACCCAGTTGAAAGAGATATCGGAACAGATAAACGGTATACCTAAAAAGTAAAATACACCAATTAATCTTTATTTTGTACCTCTCATTTATATAATGTTAACTATACATACTAAGTGCAAATACACATTACTGGAAAGTGAATCCCATCTGCCGCAAAGAAAGTTAGATCCCCAAATTACCCAGTGTGCTTACATATAACTCATGCGTAGCACGCATGGCTATTTTTAGTTGGAACTACACATTGAAAGCCACTTTCCAAGCGATTTATCAAAACTGTTGCAGTTTCCGAGTTTTAAAGGTGAAAAAAACCACATTACAAAAAGAGTCGGGTGTTCCTGGTTGAGACCAACGTGTAAGTGATGATGATCCCAAACACAGGTATATACAGAGACCTTTTTTGGTGAATGGAATTCGAAGCAACTTTATTGCATCCAGATCCTCGGATTGACGCATGTCGTGCTAAAACCCCCCACAACGTCCAAGCTTCATCGAAACACCACTGGATGCAGAAACGCTTCAACTTGCCGTTATGTGAAAAGCCCGTTTCAGCCAGTCTTCTCCATCACCGCCCTACAATACATCTCTGAAGACGTTATTCCTCAGTATACATTCCAATTCTACAGGATTTCACACAGTTATCCAAAGAATCGATATATCGAGAGCTATGTGCATGCACATCATCGACATTAGAGATGTAAAACGCCGAGAGTGAATCATCATCTCTATAGCGACGCGAGCGCTTCCCAGTATTTATACTTTTCCTCTTTTGGCGTGCGCGTTGTTTGTGTTTACCGTGGCAACGCCTGCATAATCTGTCAAGATTTAGCTGGGACACGCTTGTTTTGAACATTCGCAATTCGGGGAGTTCAGGGTGTTTTTGGTTTTACATCTGTTGATAAACTGAACACGGGATTTTGGGCAACTGGTTGTAGATCCAAATCAGATCTTAACGGAAAAGAGACAAAATATAGATCAATACAAGATCACAAAAATCCTTGTTCTTGTAATTCTCATTTTTCCTTTCATAGAGACACAGTACCCGCACCAACACAAACAAAGAGACTGTGAATTTGCATTTCTTTCGACACGTTAAAGAGAGAAGAAACTTTGTTATACTGGTTCTTTTTTTGCTTCAACACAGGCAAACACTACGATATCAACAACTAAATCTTTGGCGAATGATGGACAAAATCCCCGTATTGGCACCAGAATCAGGGTCCACTTACAGAATGGCGTTGGCGCCAGTGTCAGGATCTACGCTGAATAAGATCGCCACACAATCTAAGCATGGCAAAAGAACGTTTGATCAGATTGAATCCGACGACGAGGATGCACACACGTCTCCAAGATTGAAACGTGCCAGGTTGTTGAAGATGAAACTGAAGTTGGCGTATTTTAAGGTCAAAACAAATCAGACAGAAACCCCGTTAAACAGTCTTAGACTGACAGACAACAACCTTGGCGGCAGCTCCAGAACAAATTTAACCATTCAAGTAGCTAAAACCAGCAACAAGACATCGAGATCTTCTTCCAGCTCATCTTGCATCTCTCCGTCAATATTTGATCAGGTCGTCTCTAGTCGTGGACAGAAATTGCAATCGGAAGCTACTAACTTGAAGAAATCCAAGATTGATGCCGTTGTGAGTAGACGTGCAAATGAAATAAACTCAAATCGCAATAAGATAGCATCACACTTCCACAAAAACTCCCAATTTCCATACATTATTCCACATTCAGCCCCAGCATCCACGCTGTCGTTTCCTCATTCAGGCTCCACTAGTTCGACATCGCCATCAAGATTTGCCTCTACCCACAATACCAACAAGTTGAGGTCAATCATTGATCCGGTATCATCCAACACGGTGAAACTGCCACCCCTATCGAAACTTTTGAACATCACCGCTACCAGCCCTTCACAAACCAGATCAAGCTCGCAACCGTCACCTCAACAACTATCAGAAGAAACGATAATTGAAGATATGGTGGAAAGCGATTCGAATGACGTTACAATACCAGAAGAAGATGGCACTCCAATCACTCATAGAAAAAACAATCACACAGATGTCGATGAAGACGTTACAGTCAACGATCCAGATTTGACAATTTTACAAAGTAATAATTCATTAGTCATGTCCACACCTGTACGACAAAAAACATCACTACAAAGAACAAAATCCCAAATCGACGATACCATTGCTGAAGAAGGCGCTATCAATGGCGGTGCTTCTACCGATCTTGATTTAACACCTGACAGACTTCTTTCCACTCCTTCTTCCATTGGTGCCGCAAGATGTTTACTGCAATTAGCACACAGATAGAATCCTTCTTGCTATTAATGAGCATTTCACATTTTGCATTTCAATAACCCACTTAATTTAATATAAATATATTTACAGTGTATACTAATCTACTCCTTTTTAATTGCTTTCTTTTTGGAGAGTATTTTGACCAAACTTTCCAACCCAATACCGGTGAAAACTAAAGCCAATCCCAGCCATTGATTGAAGGTCAGTTTGTGTCCAAACAAAATGACACTCAGAGCCATACTCAACATTTTCCTGGTGACGGTGACAGTTACCAAAACAACTGCACTGAACTTTTCCAAAGTGACAAAAATTGAAATTTGACCAAGAGATCCAAAGATCGAAAACTTCAACAAATCAACTAAAACTTGATATCCATTTTGGCTTAAAAATTGGTTGAAATACTCAAATTGGTTTGTGAATAGAGAAGTATAGATGGTCAAGTTCAGAAATGTGAAAAGACTGAGAAACAACATCAAATGAGCACCTGAAAGTTTGACTTTTGAGTCTCTAAACATTACATCTTGGGCCGAGTTCATGAAACCATCCAAAAACAGAGAAATTGTCAACATGAATAAACCAAAAGCAACATTACCAGATGAAGTCGAGGTATTGATTGATTTACCGGAGATGGTAAAAATGGAGACACCCGCTGTGATCAATAGTGCAATCATGTATTTTTGTAAAGCATAAACAGTGCCAAAACATATGTAATGAACAAGTAAAAGTGGAATCAACTTACAACTTTTGGCTAATAGAAATAAAATATAATCCACGTGTTTTAATGACATGTATCCTAGAGGAGAAGAAATGGAGTGTGACAGAGAGGTAAGGTATAAAAGACCAATGGTGGATTTGGACAGTTGAGGAACCATTTTAATACTAGAATCTCGTTTTGATTGAATGAAAAGATACACAGAACCGACAATAATTGCAAAAAATGATTGGAAGATGTTTATGATCAAAGGTGCATGGAAATGTGCCGAGTTCGTTGGATCCAAGGAATAATCAAACGATGTCATTTTTTCTTGAAAATAAGACCATGATAGGAACGAAATGTAGATTCCTCCTACACAGCACAACAATGTAAGGTTTCTGTTCATTATCAAGCTGTTTTATTGGTGAAAACACAAAATTTCAAAAGTTAGAATGATGGAATGAAAAATTCAGTTGCACCGTGTCATTTCTCGGAGTTGTTTCGAGCGAGGATGCATCTTTATTTTAATGGTAGCTTGGAAACGTGTTGCAGTGTACAATACTAAAAAAATACACAGAATGGAAATTGATTCACTCATAAAGGACAGCAAGACATGAAGGTCACCATAGTTAAAGAAGAAAGATACTTAATAATGAACTAGATGACAATTTGGGCCAAGGGTAGCGAAAGGAAGACAAATCTATTTTACAAAAAGAAAGCCAATACTCAGTTCAACATACTAAAATATTGACAGGATAATGAAAAAATATCTTGTGGTTCAATAGTTTTTTTTATGGAAAATGATTCAGTTTCTCAAGAATGTGGCTATTTTGAGCTCATCAAATGAGAATCAACACTATTTTGAATTTCTACCTGTGTTTTGACATTTTCAATCCTGAACTGATCATAAAATCGGAGAGTTAAATATCTGATACCCATGATATCCTGCTAAAGTCAAAAATATGAGACCCAAAAGTTTATTGTGCATGTTCCTTCTGTATTTGAAATCAAATAGCAACAGAGAGAGGACAAAGTATGTGAAAAATGAGACATTGGAGCTTATATCCGAGGTTTTGAACGCTTTGATTGTGTTTGAGGTGGTGTTATAAGAAGTAAAATATACCACAAAAAAAGTGTAGAGATCTATCTCGAGTCCACAAAGACAAAAGATGACGACACTCAGCAAAAATATGTATTGAAGGTATGGAGGGACATTGTAGATTAGTAGAATTGCAACCAAAGAGATCGTTTCCAAGACTTTGCCGATAACTTCAATACCTTGAAAACCATACACCAAAACAACCCCCACTGCTATGATTTTGATCGTAGATTTGAAAACCAGATATGAATAATACATAATCAAGTATTTTGCCATCAAAAAACAAATCAAAGCGGCGACACACAAGGACAGCATGGTGAAATTTTCTGCAACCTCCAATGAAGTGATGTACGGCCAAATTGTAGCAATTGTCATGTTCATTGAAGAAGAATCCAGATTTGATTGCTGAAACCAACACGTCAACGCAAAACCTAAAACAGCTAGAAATGCTAAAAACGACAGTATTCTATAACCAACCAAGTGGGTATATTTCACGTGTTTTTTTGGAAAGCTTGGTCTAATTCTTTTTCCTTGAAAATGAACAAAAGAACTGTACATCATTAAACCAACAATTGCCACATGGATCCAAATTTCGGGAATGATGTTATGCGAGATCAAAACGGCCAAATACGCCAAAGCTGCTGCTGGAAAATTCACCGGACCTAACAAAACCAAAACTACCAATGTCTCTCCATTCAACACACCGAATTTGCCATATTGACTATATTGGTGATACAAATTTCCCAACCCCGAGTTGGAATTGATGTCCCAATCAAAATGGAACCCTGACGTCATTACAACTCCTGATTCTTCACCCAAACTCTCTCTCAACAAAAAAAACCCTTCTCTCCACGGGAACAGCTAACACTCAGATGCACCAAACCAACCGCAAACCTATTCCAGATGCAAATAAACGTCAACTGAAAAATCACCCATCAATCACCCATTAAAGTATGCAGTCCAACAACCATTTTTTTCATTTTGCGCGTCATCAAAGAACAGCTGGTGATACTAACCAGTCACAAATTGAACTCTGTGTGCAGTCGTGCATCTTTGCACCTAGCATCTGGCATTTTCTGATACTTCTCTAGTTATGACCAAGAAATCCACCAAGTTTTCTCAAATTGTCGCATCTAAACCACTCTATTTCCAACCATTTCTTACCCATAAATTGTGCATTGTGTTTCTCAGTTGATGCGGATAAGCTGGATTGCAGCTTCCGCGGCTTGAATTTTTCAACTGTAAGCGTTTCTACAGGATCGTCGCGTTCTATTGTGATGAGGTGTCCTTGGGTGGTTTTGACAGGTTCAAAGGAGCAGCCAGTATGTCCTTCCAAACGCCGCCACCTAATATTCCAGGCTGGAATGACTGTCCGGACGGAGCGCTGACGCCGCGGTCAGGAGCTAAAATCAAGCGTAGACGTCCACAACATGTTTCGCATTTGGATGTGCAACATAACCAGCAGCCAACATCCACAATAGCACCAAGGACAGCGGGGCCACCAAGGGCGTCTGGGAAGCCAGATGACAAGGAGACGAATTCCGGTGCTAATGCTTACGGCTCTTCTCCAACAACTCCTTTGCCTCGTTGATTTTCATGGCCAAATAGGCGCTGCCTCCTTTGTCGGGATGGTTCATCATCATCATTTTCCGATGGCGGGTAGCCAGGTCTTGGGGGTTCTGGACGTCCAAAATCATCATGGCCTCGGCGTGGTCCATTTTGGACTCGAAACCGCCGGGAAAAAACCCACTGGTGTCGATTCTGATGCCGTTCAAGCGGGCGATTTCAGCGTTGGTCAGCGCCAGACATCGTGGAATCGTCGCAATCACCGCCTTGGCGGTCAGAGCTCCAACGGTCACCGCAATACCCACAACCAAAGGTAGCATTTTGTCCAAGCACGATGTTTGTACAAAGAGTGTGTCGACGTTATACTATATATCCAACTAATGTAGAAGGCGTAATAGCTAAACAACTACGGTTTCCTTAATCGCGAGCGCAAAAAGTTGATGGTGGTGAAGCACCCGTTGTTGAAGAAGGAAAAGTTTGCTTGTGGCGTTCGGTAGGTTGAGAAAACGGTTGACTTAGAGCCAAGATCCATACTTCAAAAGCCATCGGACTATGTCTATCACCACATCTACACCAGGGGGCGCCACGAACGGTGTCAACAACGAGTCCACTCTCGCATTGATTGCGTCACATTCACACATCCAAGGATTGGGATTGGGTAGTGATTTAACACCAGTGGCCATAAGCCAGGGTATGGTGGGACAAACACAGGCACGTAAGAGTCTGGGAGTCGTTTTGAAATTGATTGAAAACGGAAATATTGCGGGTCGGTCGGTGCTACTAGCAGGACCTCCTTCCACAGGTAAAACGGCATTGGCCATGGGATTAG
This sequence comes from Pichia sorboxylosa, assembly GCA_001599115.1. Classification (NCBI taxonomy): domain Eukaryota; kingdom Fungi; phylum Ascomycota; class Pichiomycetes; order Pichiales; family Pichiaceae; genus Pichia; species Pichia sorboxylosa. The sequence continues at coordinate 339,064 of BCGC01000004.1, read as the reverse complement.
CCAAGGAGTTGGGCAACGATGTGCCTTTTGTCAGCATTACCTCAAGTGAAATATATAGCAAGGGCATCAGCAAAACCGAGAGTTTGATCCAGATGTTCAGAAAGTCCATCGGAGTCAGAATCAAGGAGGAAACCGAAGTGATTGAAGGTGAGGTGGTTGAAATCATCATTGACAGAAGTTTGACCGGCGGTCATAAACAGGGTAAAATCAGCATCAGAACTGTTGACATGGAAACCATCTACGAGCTTGGTAACAAAATGATCGACGAACTTAGTAAAGAAAAAATCACCGCAGGGGACGTCATTTGTATCGACAAAGCCAACGGTAAGATTACCAAGCTAGGAAGATCGTTCAGTAGAGCAAGGGATTACGATGCCATGGGTAATAACGTCAAGTTTGTCTCATGTCCCGAAGGCGAGTTGCAGGTGCGTAAAGAGGTTGTCCATACGGTCAGTCTGCACGAAATCGATATCATCAATTCCAGACAGCAGGGGTTTTTGGCTTTGTTCAACGGAGACACCGGAGAAATTGGCAGTGAAGTCAGAGACCAGATCAATCTGAAAGTGGGTGAATGGAAGGAAGAGGGCAAGGCGGAGATTGTGCCGGGTGTTTTGTTTATTGACGAAATCCACATGTTGGACATTGAGTGTTTTTCCTTCATTAACAGATTACTGGAGGATGAATTTGCGCCGGTTGTCATCATGGCCACCAACAGGGGTATTTCCAAAACCAGAGGTACCAATTATAAGTCCCCACACGGACTGCCATTGGATCTATTGGACAGAAGTATCATTGTCAAGACGGAGAAATACAAGGAGGACGAAATCAAGGAAATTCTGAAGATCCGTTGTGTCGAGGAGGAGGTTGAAATCAACGAAGATGCTCTCAGTTTGTTGAGCAAGATTGGAAGTGAAACGTCTTTGAGATATGCATCCAATCTCATCAGTGTTTCCCAGTTGATTGCCAAGAAGAGAAGATCCGAGATTGTTGAAATCAGTGATATCAAGAAGAGTTATCTGCTGTTTTTGGATTGTAAACGTTCGACCGCCTACTTGCAAGAAAACGAAAACAAATACATTGACGATGAAGGAGACGTTGAAATGAGTGTGTGATATTACCGACAAAAAAGGGCTAGGACTTTAAGTTGATATGTAGTTGTGCAAGTAGTACATATTGTGCATATATATATAAAAATCTCTATATATATATATAGATAGATGTAATTATATTGGCCGTGTCGAGAAGAGTATCAAGGGGGAAGGAGATAGATGTTTATATATGGGTGCAAGCCTGCCACATATACCTATGCAGAACCCTTGGTATTTAGAATCAAACCGATGATCATACCGTACAATCCCAAAACTTCTGCAAAAATGAGAATCAGCACAATTCCAACAAACAATCTAGGCTGGTGCATGAACTGTCTGACCCCTTCGTCTCCGACAATCCCAATGGAATAGCCACTGGCCAGACACGCCAGACCCACCGACAGTCCGCACGCCAAATGCATGAACCCGTTGAACAGCGTGTATGTTCCATCTGGAGTGAGTCCCCCGGCAATCAGCACCGCCACGACCAACCCATACACCGACAAAATACCACTCATCACCACAGGAATGAGCGACCGCATAATCAGCTCTGGTTTAAAAGTACCTATACCAGCAATACCGATTCCCGACTTGGCGGTTCCAATCGCCGCTCCGAGACACGAAAACACCATGGCAAATGCACATCCTGCAAACCCAAAGAAAGGCGCATACGCTGGTGCCAATTCCGACGACATTGCTTTCTATTCGCCCTTGGTTCTACTCTTTATCTGTGCGTTACCTCTTCACTCTCAAACATCACTCACCCATCGACCCCATTTGATCGATCACTATAAAAGCAGCCATGTTCGCTGCTACTTGTTCTCTCCCAGGGCCGCGCTGGCTCTGCAACTAACTAGCTCACCAGCGCCCAACAGCCATGGACGCCCCAGTGAAAACCAAACTTCAGTCCGCGCAGTTGGCGGCGCTGGAAAGCCAGCTTTCGGCGCAGCTACCGCCGGCCCTTGCGCACGAGCTGTGCCACTCGCTGGCCGCGGCCACGGACTTGGCGGACGATTCCCCCGGCGCCGTCGACTATGCGCTGGCCGATAAGGCGCGCACGCTGCAGCGTAACGCCCAGGACGCTGCCCACGGAGTGGCCGCCATGCGCCGCGCCGTCCCCAGCGAGGGAGCGCAGTGGAAGGCCGTGTTGCAGCAGTGGAGCGAGCGAGTCGACCAGCGCGTGCAGCACACCGAACAAGTTCTCAGCCAGGCACCGCAGGAAAAGCCTTCTTGTGGCCACCGCCCGAACGAAGCATGATATTCGAGGGTCGGAAGAAAAAAAAACGTTACAGTTTACAGTATCTACACACCTAGTTGTAGTGCTGGATAAGGGAAGCCCGCTACACAGCATAGAACAAGACATGCTGAGGGGAAACAACATAGGAATGGTGACCGCCGGAATAGCGCTGGTGATGGTGGGACTGAGGATTGCCGGAGTGGCGGAAACATGGGCCCTGGATCCACAGGACGTGAGAAACCTAGACGTGACTGCGTTCAACACGTATCCATTGGTGCATTCGAACTGGGTTCATTTGGTGATGGATCTGCTGGCGTTTGTGCCGTTATGCGACGAGTTTGAAAAAAGCCACGGGTCTCTGCATACCGCCATCACATTGAACACAGTGGGTGCCATCACGGCCATCATCTACTCTGTGCTGGCCACCACCCCGGTTCTGGGATCTTCTGGATGGGCGTTTGCGCTGATGACGGTCCATTTCGCCAAAATTGCAAACGAAACACAATCCATGATGCAGGCATTGATGCCGTTTTTTGTGCTGGTGGCGTCATCGTTGGTTCCAAACTCGTCGTTCGTCGGCCATGCAATCTCCATCGTCCTGGGTGGCCTGATCTATCTCAACATCTTGAGCAAATTGACCATTCCACCGTTCTCCATCCTGCAAAAAATCGAGCAAGTGCCATTGGTGCAAACAGCATTGAAGCTGGTTCCGTCGTTTTTGTGTTGGACCCAGGAAAAAGACGTCCAGTCCAGATACGACATTTGCACACTAGACCTGGGCGAGTTCACCGAAGACCAGGACCTGGAGGCCGCTACCCACAACATCAAGTCCTTCGCATCCAATATCATGTGATGCACCCGTCCTGTGCAGCTATAACTCGTTTTATATATGTATCATAACTTTGTGTAACTAAATACTATACTAAATAACAGCGTATCGCCCTACATACTTATTTACCCTTCAACACTCTGGCAAACTCCTCGATGTCGATCTGACCATCAGAGTCGGTGTCGGCAGCCTCCAGCATTTGCTTGGCCTCTGCATCAGTCAGCTTCTCACCAATCGTGGTCAAAACTCTCACCAATTCGGTCTGGGAAATCTTACCGTCTCCGTCACTGTCGAAAACCTTGAACGCCTCCAAAATTTCCGCCTCGACGTCTTGCTCCTTGATTTGTCTTGCCATCATGGTCAAAAATTCACTGAATTCAATCATCGAGTTTCCATTGATGTCGATCTCGTTCACCAAGTCATTCAACTCTTGTTGTGTAGGATTTTGGCCTAACGCCCTCATCACAGTGCCCAATTCGTTAGGGCTTATCTTACCATCGCCATTCTTGTCAAAAATCGCAAATGCTTCCTTGAACTCTTCTATTTGCTCTGGAGATAGTTTGTCGGTCATCTTGCGTATCTACCTTCGGACTGTGTTGCTCTTAAGCAAAAAGAACTTCCTCCCCTACTGTTTGATACAACACTCCTCTTGCTTGCCTCTCTGTTGCGATCGCTTCTAAAGAGAAAGAGAGCACGCGCGCGCGTACAACGTCTATTTTTGGTAGCAACGCGTTGCTGCACTGCACTCTATACGGTTAATGTTTCAAAGCTATATATATTAGAAAATACTAAAAAATTATTGATGTGAACAGAAAACATAGAGATAATTGAGAAAACCCACAAAAAAACGCAAATACACAAAAACAAACCAACGAGATAGAAGGCAGAAAACCATGGCGGAAAGATAATCAACCAGAACACATGGTACATGCTTCAGGATTGTCGATAGCACAGGCTATGACCTTTGAGTTGAAGATATCAACATCATCCTCGGTAGAAGCAGCAGTCACTTCCGTAGGAGCTTCTGTGGCAGTGGTGACTGGAGATGGGGTGCTGTCGGCAGTGCTGGAGTCGGTGTCAGCAGCAACAGTGGTGGTTTCAGTCACCTTCAGTTCGTTGAACTTTTCCTCAAGCTGGATTTCCTTGGTAATCTTCAAAGGCACGCTGACTTCAACGTCCTCGACTTGTCTCAGCTGTCTTGGTATATATTTCTTCATGTGTAATTTGCTCAACATAGCTTCAGTTGTACCAGCAGTGGAAGCGGAATTCGAATCGACAGTGAATTGAATGGCAGCGGCAGCAGCTTGAGTTCTCAAGTAATACATACCAGTCTTCAATCCCTTCTTCCATCCATAGAAATGCATCGATGTCAGTTTACCCATGGTAGGGTTCTTTAGGTGAATGTTCATACTTTGAGATTGATCAATGTAGGCACCTCTGTCGGCAGCCATATCGATAATAGACTTTTGCGAGATTTCCCAAACTGTCTTGTAGATATCCTTGATTTCTTGTGGAATGTTAGGCAAGTTTTGAATCGACCCGTTGTCAGAAATAATGTGGTTCTTCATGGAATCGTTCCATAATCCCATATCAACCAAGTCTCTCAACATGTAAGGGTTAACAATCTGGAACTCACCGGCTAAAACTCTTCTGGAATAAATATTAGAGGTGTATGGTTCAAAACATTCATTGTAACCCAAAATTTGAGAAGTGGAGGCAGTTGGCATTGGTGCAACTAATAAAGAGTTTCTCAAACCAAACTTGGAAATCTTTTCCTTTAATCCATCCCAATCCCATAAGTCGGTTGGCTTCTTACCCCACAAATCAAATTGTAATAAACCTTGACTTGCTGGAGAGCCTTCGTAGGTTTCATATGGACCGTCAACTTTGGCCAGCTCAATACTAGCTTCCAATGAAGCGTGGTATATAGTTTCAAAAATTTGTATGTTTAGTTCTCTAGCCTGGGCAGAATCAAATGGCAATCTTAACATCATGAAGGCATCAGCTAAACCTTGAACCCCAACAGCAATTGGTCTGTTTCTCATGTTGGATCTTCTAGCTTCTTCAACCGGATAATAGTTTCTGTCGATGATCTTATTCAAATTCTTGGCAACAACTTTGGTTATTTCATGTAATTTCTCAAAGTTATACCACGATGAGTTTTCATCACTTTCAACAAATGCTGGTAATGCAACTGATGCTAAGTTACAAACAGCAACTTCTTCTGGGGAAGAGTATTCAACAATCTCACAACACAGATTAGAAGATTTGATCATACCCAAGTTCTGTTGGTTGGATTTCCTGTTGCATGCATCCTTATAAAGCATGAATGGTGTACCGGTTTCTGTCTGTGCTTCCAAAATAGAGTACCATAATTTTTGAGCCTTGATGGTGGATCTACCTCTACCTTCTTTTTCATATTTTTCGTATAATTCTTCGAATTCATCACCATAAACATCACTCAAACCTGGGGCTTCACTTGGTGAAAAAAGAGTCCATTCTTGATTGTTTTCAACTCTCTTCATGAATAAATCAGAAATCCATAATGCAGGGAACAAATCTCTTGCTCTGATTTCTTCCTTACCATGGTTTTTTCTAATGTCAATAAAGTCTAAAATATCTGCGTGCCATGGCTCGAGATATAAAGCAAAGGCACCAGGTCTTTTGTTACCACCTTGATCGACATATCTAGCGGTATTGTTAAACACTCTAACCATTGGAATGATACCGTTGGATGTACCGTTGGTACCTGCAATATAAGAACCGGTCGATCTAATATTGTGAATGTGTAAACCAATACCACCAGCAGTCTTGGAAATCAGAGCACATTGTTTTAAGGTATCATAAATACCTTCAATAGAATCATCTTGCATAGCAACTAAGAAACAAGAAGACATTTGATTTCTTGGGGTACCAGCATTAAACAAAGTTGGAGAAGCATGGGTAAAGTATCTTTTAGACATTAGATTATAGGTTTCAATAGCACTTTGTATATCATCACCATGAATACCAACAGCAACTCTCATAATCAAATGCTGAGGTCTTTCTGCAATTTGACCATTCAATCTCAACAAATAAGATCTTTCCAACGTTTTGAAACCAAAATAGTTGTAGTTGAAATCTCTATCATAATGAATAGCGTCGTCAAGAACATCAGCATTTTTTTGGACAATTTCCCAGGTGTCATCGGAAATCATTGGAGAGTGTTTACCGTTCTTTGGATCGACATATTTGTACAATTGGTCAACCACTTCGGAGAATTTTTTTGTGGTTTGTTTTTGCAAGTTAGAAATCGCCACTCTTGCTGCCAAAACTGCGTAATCTGGATGGATGGTGGTCATATATGCTGCAGTTTCTGCTGCTAAGTTATCCAACTCCACCGTGGAAACACCATCATACACACCAGAGATAATTTTCTGGGTAATAGCGGAAGGATGGACGTGTTTGGTGTCTAAACCGTACGCCAACTTTTCTAATCTGGAAGAAATTTTGTCAAACTGAACTGGGACTCTGCGTCCATCTCTTTTGATCACGTTCATGATGTGTTCAAACTTCTTTGTCTAATCAGAAACAAATCCAAAACAACCCCAAAAGCAAAGGGAAAAAAAACACAACAAACACGAAACTAATCTTGAGAGGAAGTTAACACCTTTTTAAAGAAAACGCCAAATTCCGACTTTACGCGTCTCCAACGTTCAACTTTGCCGCTTCTTACTAATTCCCACTTGAAACGCGTCAAACGCGTTGCAGCCACATAGCCATAGTTACAAAACCAAAACAAAAAGTATTCCACTGACAAAAAAATCTAACATCGACGCGTCTGCTAGCACGTGCGCTCAGAAAGGGTTATAGCCCTTGTGGCACCCCTTGCACCAGCAGTCACATTTCTTTTGACAAGTTCCATTTTTGACGCGAAAGCAAATCTGCTGCGGAAACTCTGGTGAGCGCTCGCCGTGGTGGGAATGCCGCCCCTGGGTTCCTTCCTGTGGCAGAGTGCGCAGTATCCGTTTCGTGTTTGCGGCCGAAATGGAGGGAGAAATTTCATCAGAAAATATAACTGATTTTCTAAGAGATTGAAATTTTTGTCCTTTTGGATTATATCAGTAACAAACACAATGGCTTACAACAGTATGTACAATATTGCAAATCAAATGAAAAGGGAGTAACGGCTAGTACCATAGTAGACAAACTCATAGATAGAACTGGGAGGGAAATGTGATAACCAAAAAAGAAGAAGAGATGGATGAAAATTTCAGTCAGAGAACCCAATGTTTCAAAAACAAGAAATGGTACCAGAATTGAAGGGTCAATATCCTTGATAAAGAACTGCCACTAATTTGAAAAATCCATGATGACCAAGTGTTGAAAAGTGCTAGTGTCGACATCCCGTAAACAGAGGCATCCGGCCTTGCAAAATAAAAAAGATCACAATACTAACATAATCTTACCATTTATTTGCCTGTATTTTTTTGTTTTTATAGACGTCTCCACTGCTAGATCAAAAGCCAGAAAGGCACACTTCACTGCTTCTTCTTCTGAAAGAAGAATCATCATGTCTGCTCCTCTTTCAAAGGAATTAAGAGCTGAATACGGTGTCAGATCTTTACCAGTCAGAAAGGAAGATGTTGTCAAGGTTGTTAGAGGTTCCAAGAAGGGTACCGAAGCTGCCATCTCCAACGTCTACAGATTGAAGTTCTCCATCCAACTTGAAAAGTTAACCAAGGAAAAGTCCAACGGTGCTGCTATTCCAATCAACATCCACCCATCTAACGTTGTTATCACCAAATTATACTTAGATGACGACAGAAAGAAATTAATTGCTTCCAAGGCTAAGAAGACCACCTCTGAATAATTGTGTTGATTTTATATAAGAAAGTTGATATAAAATAAATATAATAAAGAAAATTACAAGAACTAGTATTTTGTTTAATTTTATAGCTATAAATTGTAAATTACCATTATTATTAAAACATTTTTAGGTCCATATATAAACGTCACATTCATGTGGCTCTTGAAAACGTGTAGACGGTTTGAAACTCAACGTCGATTTCATCCTCCAAACTCCAGCCATACCTATCACTCAGTGTTTCAACAAACAAATATCCGGCTTTATGGTCTGCATCATGTTTAGCGTTCCACATATGACTGGCACTCCAGGTTTCAATATACCAACATAAATCTTTCACTTGCCATTTATATGGAATTCTTAAAGCATGAGGGTCGCAAACAAAACCGGCATCATCTTTAGTGACCACCAAGTCTTCATCATGAATCGAATGGTAGCAAACAATTGTTTCTCCCCACTTATTGTCCTCTTCTTTCAAGATGTAATCAATGTCACGTTTGAACAATCTTCTGAGAATGTTTCTGCCTGGCTGCTCCCATAATTGACCCAATTTGGTATCATCATCAAATACGAATTGGTTGTAAAATAAATTTGCGTCCTTAATGAACTTAGTGGATCCTTTGTGTTTCAGGAAAACAGGATCGTTGTATCCCCAAAAGGCAAGAACACCCTTCTTGTTTTGGTCTTTTCTCAGTAATTTGTGTACGTTGTCAATCCACAATGGACATTTCATCCAGTGAACACATTCGGCAGCAGTGATAATATCAATCGAACCTTTCTCAATATATTCATCAACAGTTTCTCCTGCACAAACCAGGTAGTTTATTTTGAATTGAATATCATTGTGCCCAATTTCTTTCAGTTTGTTATCAATGTTGGTCTTTGCTTGCTCGATCATAACCTCAGAAGCATCAGATACAAACATCTCAACTCTGGTCAGGTTTTGCCACATGTCCCTCTTTCTTGTCACAAAATGTTCAATCATGGTCACACTAACAGTGCCTGGCCCAGATCCAATGTCCAAAAGATTTAGTTGAGTTTCTGAATTGCTATCCTTATCTGAATACTTAAATTTGATCAAATATTCGTAGAACGATAAATCATAGCACGGTCTGTATTTAAAATAGTTATCACACTTAAAGCTTTTCAATGAGTAGGTAGACATTGTGTTTTTGGGTTGGTATTTATATAAGTCTTAATGGTCGATATCTTTTACAGATAGATTTCAATTGCTTTTTATATCCAATGCTCCAATTCTTCAAAGGTACATTTCTTGCTACCAAAGAAATTACGTTTACGCCGGTACCGGCGTTCGCACTATTTTGAGAACTGATAACAGCCAAACTGATTCACCGGCAAAACGTGCTATATCTCCGGATAGCAATTTCGATTTGCTATACCGGTGTCAAAAAGGCTCTGAAACTCTGATACACATTTTTTCATTGAACTGAACTGACCGGAAACCGTATAAAACATCCTAAGATGGGATGGACCGAAAGTAAAATTTGAGTTACAATCTCTGCGGGTATCAACCCCACATCTATAGCAATTTATTTGACAAGGTTTACAAAATATGAATCAGAAAACGATTACTACTAGACCTTTTCTGTCTACAAATCTAATAGCCTGTAAATGTAAATACAAAAAGACATATTTCTAAAAGATATACATAATATGACAGACTTGCTATTAAAATTTAGGAGTCTATTGTTGAATATAAACAATTGTTGAAAAGTAAATGACACAAAAAGAACCACAAATTTTTTCTTAAAAGATTCAATTAATTTATTTGGAAGTGGCAAAAGTGTAAACAGTCTGGAATTCCACTTCAACTGCATCGTTCAATTTCCATCCAAATTTTTCTTCAATGCCTTGGAAAAATAATTTAGCAACATGCTGATCCGCTGGATGACAAGCATTCCACTTATGAGATGAGCTCCATGTATTGATGTACTTTAAGAAGCTGTCAAAATCCATCGATCTGCACATTTTCAGAGCATCGGGGTCTAATACTAAATTTTCATTTCTTTTGTGAAATTCAACTCCTTTACTGACATGTCTATAGCACACTATAACGTCTTGCCACTGATCAAGATCCTTATTCATGATATACTCATTGACTTCTTTGAACATGCTTCTCAAAATTGATCTTCCCGGCTGTTCCCAGTACGCTCCCAATTTTCCTTCTTGTTCGTACACAAATTCATTGTAGAATTCATTAACTTGAGCAACGTTTATTTCTTCATCATTGTGTTTGACAAAAACAGGGTCAACATAACCCCAATACGCCAACATTCCACTATGATCTCCGCCGGATTTCAAAATCTTGTGACAATTATTTATCCAATCGGGTGTTTTCAGCCAATGTACACACTCTGCGGCCGTTATCAGGTCAATTGATCCGGCTTCGACGTGTTGATAAATATCCTCTCCAAAACAAGCAATGTATCTGATGTCGACATCAATTGAGCACTTGATTTGGGTGGTAGTTTCGGACAGTACCCTTTCAGCTTCCTTGATCATTGTCTCAGAGACATCGGTCACGGTTATGTTGACAGTTTTCAAGTTTCTCCACATGACATCTTTTTTCAACGTGAACAATTCCAGCAAAGACTTCACCACGGTGCCGGGACCTGAACCAATGTCAACAATAGACAATTCCTTTACCTCATTTGTAGTTCCTTGTGGATACTTGGTCTTGAAAAGATACTCATAAAAACTTAAATCGTAAGAAGGTCTGTATTTGGAATAATCGTCTGACTTGAAATCCTTTGCAGAAAACGCAGACATCTGGATCTCTATGCTATATTCTAACTAATCTCAACTAATTGAATAGAAAACACTGAACACGTCAGGCTTTTATGTAAAATATTCAACGGTGAAATGAAAAGTCCGATCTCGGATTTAAATCTTTGATGCGAAGTATCACATCCGGTAATCAACCATTTGTGAAAGAAGGGGGTACATATAGTAAATTTGCAATTCACCCATCATGTAATACCATATTTAGAACAATAATCTCTATAGAATCAAATTAAAGTTATAAAAGAGGTACAAATGTTCACATCGGTATATATTAATACTCTCAGTATTATGTTACTAACATCAACGACTAAATGCTATGCAAAAATATTCGAGCGAGGAGAGCAAAAACACTACTCAGAGTTAGCCGTTGATGACTGTGGAGACTCTCAACACGGGGGCTGTAAGAAAATTATAAGAAAATTGAAAATCTAGGTTGCAAGAAAGAAACAAAAGTAGTAGGATAACGAATGGACAGTTGTAAAGTAGAAAAGAAGGTAAAAAATGGATTGGTAGCTAGAGCTTGTCGGTGCCAATTTATTGTAACATCAACTTTTGTTGCTCTCTGGCCCATTTAGCCGTATCTTTCGTAGATTGAGAATATCTTGGGGAAGTTTTGGCCTTCTTCAAAAGTTCAGTAACCCAAGGTTGACTGTAATATGGTAATGGGGTTCCTCTGAAAATTTGGGCAATATCACCAACCAAACCGACAGTGGATCTATACACGCTGTCGTCACCGAAAAGCAGGGGATTGCTGAACACCATGTTTATGAAGCTGAACAGTTGATCAAGATATGGGTAGAAGGTGTTAGGAGAATCATGCAAACCTGCAACTAATCCGATGTAAGCGTCTAAAACAGCAGATTTTAAAGCAAAAATAAAATCTTCAGTCTCCAAAGTATCATCTTCAGGTTCGATTGTCTGAGCTGTCATGCAAATTTGCATCACGACTTGTAAATATTGAACAAATTCCATACCAATGGATGACGCTATGTCACCAAAACAGGACAATATCAGCGGTTTCAATCCACGTCTGATGTTAGGATTGGTGATGATAGAACCCAGAATTGTCATGAAACCTTGACAATATGGAATAAATGACTCACCCAATGAATGACAGATGTCCACCACCAAACCAATAGCGTGATCACATATTGGAGAATCTATGTTTTCAAGACCTTTGGTTAAATATGGCAAAAATGTTGGCATATACTTTTCAAACTCTTTACCAATAGCAAACGAAACAGCAGAAATTGCCATGAATATATCTTCTTCAATAATAGAATCTGCTAACTGAATCTCCAGAAGACTTAAAAATTTGGTCATCAAAGCATCAGAAATAGACATGATACCATTTGCACCCAACTTTCTGATTATACTAGTTAATAAAGATAAGATATTAGCTTGCAATTCTTCAAGTAAGGATTTGTCTTCGGCTGATAGGTGAATGGTGCTATTCTGGTAGCTGGTTTGAATTTCAATCGTCTTTTCTAATCTCTGCATAGTAGTGTCTGCGATTGATATGATAGAGTTGCTGTCATTTTCGGAACTGTGTGTGACAAAAGTTGATAAACATTCATAAGCTGAAGTTCTTGATGAATTATCGTTGTCATCTTTGCCCGAAAGTTGTAACAAAACTGGAACAAGAGTTGGAAAGTAGTTAGACATGATAAAAGTATTGGTGGAAGCATCATTCAGTTGTTCCGTCAAATTGATCAAAGTCCAACAACAGTTAGTTGCAATCTTGGGATGATCATTTAAGCCTTGAACCAATGCTTGTATCATGGTAGGCAGTACTTGATTTATATCAATGGCATCAACAACCAGCTCAGAGATTCTACCTAGACACCAAGAAACAGTGTCTTTTACTTGAAGAGATTCATCATTAATCAGCATGACAATAGGAATTAAAGCTTGTTGGATTAAAACTTTTAATTCTTCTTTGTTAGGTCCGTCTAGAATGGAACCAAAGGCCATAACGGCAGCTTCCTTTTCTCTCCAATTTTGAGATGTTATATTACTTTCAACAAATGTCAAAGTTGGTCTGACAACGTAGTTCGATGTGTTTTGGGCAAATAATTGTAAACAAGCTGCTGCGGCCATTGCGACAGTCCAATCTTCGTCCTCAAAATCCTCATTTTGTCTAGTCAATAGGTTTAGTAAGACGGGCAAGACTTCACCGATGGCAATCAAGGCAAAATTATAGCAGATGAGTTGGTCATCTGGTTCGCCAGACTCAAAACTATCTGCCCTATTGATTTGAATATCTAGCTCAACTTCACATATAGTTGACCAGAATTCGACAGCCATACAAGCAACCCTGTCATCGGATGATTTCATACCTTCAACTGTCAAATTAAATAAAGCCTTCTCCATATAGACTGACATGTACTCATAGTATAAACTCATGATTTTGGATAGACAACCGTAAGCCAATGCTTGTAAAGAGTAGTCTGTTGATGTTGTAGCTTCACAAACGACTTGCATAATGTAATTTCTTTCACCTTCCTTCTGGAAATTAGATTGAATAAATTCAAGGGAGTTGATCAAGGCGTTCAAAGCGGTCGATCTGACTGCAATTGATTTCTCTTCAGGACTGGCACCTTGAGCAACAGCAATCAAAATACCGTTGGAATATGTGGCCATGACTGGGTTTTCAGGGTCGGCAGCTTCACAGATGTAACCGATGGCCAACAAGGAATTTTTTTTGACGTGATCTGGGTTTTCGGCTTTGGTATTAAAAACAATCGTGTCAATTAATGAAGGCCACTCACTTCTTGGGAGTTCTATTTCGGCAATTGAGGCAACCAGGGATGCAGCTTGAGCTGCGACTCTGTCATCACTTGATAAAAGAGTAGACAGCGCAATCGACTTGACGTTGTTTTTCACTTCTTGGTCCACAGCAATCCATCTTCCGGCCTGGTACTTCCGGGTATTTGTGTCCTTTGCAGTCAGCTGGTTCTTGATATTAAGGCCTGCAAGCATTCGGATTTCCGTGGCCTTGGACTCATCACTCAACACTTGTGCCAGCAGACTAATGTATTGTACCCAGTTTTCCTCAGCAAACTTGGCCAACGTCATCTCCGCATGCTGTCTTTCAGCAGGATTGGGGTTGAGAATGGCATTCTGCAACAGCACGCCGATATCTGTACTCATGGCAAAATCTACGGCTAACGTGTAATTGTGTGCAGATCAAACTAAAAAAAAAATGCTTCTAACTTGAATTGAGAAAACTCTCTCACTCCCTTACTTTATACTCACTATAACTCCCACTCAACCAGGGAAATTTCGTGTGATTCGTCTCAAAAGAAGCTTAAAAGCTGACCTGTCTCAAAGCAAATACGGGACAGACAGCAAAAACTTCTGTTCATCTCCCCAAGAGCAACGGCAAACAAAAATCAGTTCGAGAAATTTCTGCGACGATCGTCGCTAACAACTTCACTACATGCTACACAGCTTTACCTCCCGGACTTTTTCTCTCTGTTGCTACGCAATTTGAAGTTGGGTGGGGAAACACCAATGGATATTGAATATATATCAAGTATTTAATTGTAGCGTTTGTAGGGGACTTCTGATTCTTGGGGGATGTTATTGACTGTGTTGATCCAAGTATCTGCCTTGACTTTGTTTCGAAAAATGCTGAGTTCAACATAGGAAGAGTGCTCGCTGTATGGAACAGGCACCCTATGTACGGGGCTACCAGCAGCACATACTTCAAAAGCACGGTCAAATCTGTCTTTCAAAGGGGTATTTTCGTCGCTACTATAGGATTGCGACCAGCCAGTTGGAACTACAACAATGGCCTGTTTGAAATGCTGATGGAATTGGTGGAGGTATTTGATAACCTCCACTTTCTGGGTCTTTCGCATGGAAATCAAATGAACCTTGCACAGATGGCCATCTTGGTTGGTTAACAGCTCGTCAAGATCAGTCCATTGGTATGATTTCAAAGTTCGGAATTTTTCGCCCGTGCAATATATTTTGGTGTCCAATGCTTTGGCAATTCCAATCGCAAGCTTCTCTTTACCAATGGAGTACGTCCCCATTACAATAAGTAGTTCATTCACCATTTTCTGTCTACCACCGAAACCAAAAAAGTCAATCACACGGCTCTGTTTGGACTGGTATCTTTGGCATTTTTCTTTAATCCATTCACTGGCGGTTTCTACAACTACTTTTTGGTCCAAAAATTTATAGTCTGGATTATCATAGGTGTTATCTAAATAACATCGTTGGAACCCGTGTGGGTATTTGGTATTCAGCATTTCTATCATAGCGTGGTTCGCTCGGAAATCACCACAGTGTAAATACGCTATATTTTGAAACTGGATCACAAAAATTCCAGCTCCAGGACAATGATTGGCGTCATGAATTGTGATCTTCATGTCAGTGTTGGGTATATCATATGCATGGTCATACTTTTCAAGAATAAACATTTTTTCATCAGGGAAGTTGAATCGTAATTTCAGCATCTTGGATGTTATCAGTGAACATATTATGATCTCTCCCCTATCCCAAGATTTACACATACCTCCATAATGGTCGGCATGAAAATGGGTTAGTAAGTAAACTGAAATCCTGTCATCTGGTGCAAAGCTGAAGGCATCCACTGCCAAAATGTTTTTAGAATCAGACTGGAAAGGTTCCAGCTGAAGAATTTTTTCATGGGGTATTGGTTTTTTAGGTCTGGTTGTCTTTTTAATTTTTTTTTCTGGTTTAGTTTCATTCAGAACAGTTTCAGTTTTAGGCTTATTTTTTTTCACTGGTTTCTTCACCCTGGAAGCTGGAGGTGTTGGGTCAAATTTTTCTTCTCTTTTCACCTCTTCTTTTATGAGCACTTGCTTCTTTATGTCAGATTTCTTCTCTTCTAAAATGACTTCTTCCTTTATTTCCAGCTTCTCATATGGTAGACATCTATTCACATGAACATTGCGACTGGATAACGGTGTTGAAGTCAAATCGGACATGCAAATGGGACAGCAGATACTTCCTTCAAAAGCTACATCTGGGATATTTTCAATTATTTCTCGTTTCACTCTTTTGCTACTGGAAGAAGCAAGATCGAATAAAGTAGGCTGTTTCATGACATTTGTAGTACAACAGAAAGAAATGCAAGCTACCGTCTGGAAAAAAGAAACTCCGAGAATCCAAATCAAGTTTTCAAACTCTCCAATCTTTTACGCGATGAATAGAGAACAAGCCTCACTCCCGGTCGATGAAGCAACACTTTATTTAGAGATTTGATGGACAGCAGGCGGTGATAATTTTATAGAAAAATATATACATGAGAAAGAATCGAACTAATACGACAGACGACAGACAAAAAATGAAAGATGAAAGATGAAAGACGAGAGAGGACAGAAAACATGTAGAATCAATATTCGGATGAAGAGTCTTCAAATAATCTGTCCCACATCCATGAGCAGCTAATCCAATTATCGGTGATATCCAAATCAACATTACAGGAGCATTTATTATCAACTCGAAAGGCTAAGTCTTGAGGACACTGTAGATATGGAGCATGTTCGTAGCCAATGTTTTTAAATCTCTTGATTTGACCCTTTTTCAAAATATTTGCAAGAATTAAAGTACGTACCGGTGCGTCACCCCATCTCTCATAATAAAATCCATTGTATGCATCCAATTTTTGAAATAAATCATTATATTCTTTTGATCGGAACATTTCTAGACTTCCAATTTCAAAATTAGTCCAAAAGTGGCACATGTTGTAGGAATCCACATTTGGATCAATGAAGAATTGTTTGAAGGGAGAATTGTTAATGTTTAGTCCTACTTGTTCAAGGGACGTTTTAAAGGAACCATACAGGGTTGGGATGGTTTTGGGATATTCTAAAGTTGAAATAGTGAATCCGTATTTATATTCGTTTTCAATCATGTACTTGAAAATATCATAGTTGATATCACAATATAGCTTCACTCCTGGTTCGATTCGCCAGAAATAATCATAATCGGTCAACAGTGGATGTTTGTAAAAAAACCCACTTTCGAATCTGCACATATTGCGGTAACTTATGGAGTCGAAATAGGGATAGGGTCCAGAGCTGTCAGAAGCGATTTTGTCGATATTTTGCATCATGACATTTTGGTCCACTGACTCGGGAATAGACCAATGCTCCACGGGTATCAAGCCAAATTTGGCTGTTCCAGATACCACTTTGGAGACCATGTGTTTGAAATTGTCATCAAAGGGCTCGTCATTCAAAAACACCCAATCGTAATGATATTTGGAGTTGAATCGGTACTCATAGTTGAGAATTGTTTCCAGAATATCGTAGAAATCTGAGTTTCTACAAAGGGTGTATAATGTTGCATTTGCTCTTTGATTAGACGTTTGATCGACGTGTGTTTCGGGTATAGTAAAAGAATGCTGGATGTCAACGTCTAGAAGAGGTTTCACGTTGTGGTGCAATGCATGGTTTGAGTTGATTGACGTTGCTTGGGATGCGGTGGATGTAAATATGCAGTAGATGAGGCTGAAAATGAAGAATGGGGAGAGATGCATGTCAAAAATGCAAGAATGATGCTGGTGCTGGTGCTGACGCTGGCGCTGGTGCAGATGCTGATGCTGATGCTGATGCTGGGGATGCTACTGTGTGCAAATGTGAGATCGAGAGAATCTACAAAATACATTTCCAGGAAATAGCCAATCCATACCAAACACCAGACTTACCGCTGTCTTTTATATTTCAGTGGGAGCAATGTTACTCAGAAAAAAAATTTGGTCCGGCGACCACGCTAAAATGAATATTACGATGGCCCGAATACCTCCTACTAATCCAACCATATTACGAGTCGCTCTGAAAGCGCCTGCGTAATTGCCGCTCAAGTAAATTCGAAGTCATCGGCGTTCGTTGACCACTTTGGGCACTAAAAAAAGAGATTGCGTCGTCGAACAATACACCATTTCGTCCACGCCTTCTATTGTGACGCCAAGGTTATTTTTGTTTCCGGGCTCTCACCTGTGATTTCTAACACACGAGAGAAGCTTTTTTTTCCGATTGGCTGGAATGCCGAGGCCAAGCTTTTTCTTGCATGCAGAAACTTTTATTTTTAGCCCTACGGCTGTGAGTGGTTACATATGAACAATAGGAGTAGCTGAGCAGCAGTCACAGCTGGCTTGAAGACGAAAGCCTGCCACCCAGCCGTGCAAACAGGACACATATCTGGGAACGGCCTGCTGCCCAACCCACTTGAAACATACCCCCTAGTTTCGAATATAAGGATCTGCGCGCAGGATCCAATCTTCGAGCACTTTCCGTGCATACTGAGGTTTTCAGACTGTGATCATCATTTGCTCAGTTTCAGCTGATACAACATTGTGGAAACACAAAGAGGGAAGTAAGACGAGACGGAGATCTGGTGTAAGACGTTATGAGTGCGCTGTGGGGCTTGGGTGTGCGTTTGGGTTTGCGCTGGCGCTTGCGCTTTGTGATGGGCTGTCAGTTCTTGTTTGGGAGTGCGATCGGGCACTCGAAACAGCAGGTGATCTGTATGCAGTTTGGCGCTCGCACATACATGCTGTACAAATAACGTCATCTAAAACTTAATCTCGATCTATGCACCATTTCATGCATTGCTGCTTGAAGCTGGTTCAAGTAAGGGCTGTAGCGTCATGTTGTTAAGTCTTAAGAGGCTTCGTAGTCGATATGGCAGTTGATTGTTCGAGTGCTTGTTGTATCATGGCTCACTGACTGACTTTGAATTTCCGCAAAACTGTATCAAGTAATAGCGTTTGAGCTATTCAGCACTCTGTATTATTTCAAAATTTTCGATAAACAATCAAATACAGATTGTTGTTAGATCTTTGGAGAGCATGAATTCGGCTGATCATAAAAGACAAATCACAAGATGATACTCTCTCGCTTTAACAAACCTTCTATTCATAAATTCGTAATCCTCAAAATGAGAGTTTTAGAGGTTTGTTTTGACTATAGCAATGTATGCATGCATGCATTCATTCTTTTTACGAGATAGCAGATACCACAATCTTCATCTTTGAAAAGCTCCCCTATGTCCTAGTCCCAAAATGTAGGTCTTTCGGCAAATTACTAAAATGGCATAGATGAAAAAACAACGGTTTAAAGTTGTCTTTTTGTAAATTGAAACAATATGGGGGTTGAGAGAGAAGAACTGTTGGGGGAACTATGTCAAGCTTATCCGGTTGTGGTGGACTGGTGTCCTCTTAACTGCTCAACCTTTCATTTCGCCGATTGGCTAATTATCAAAAACATAGACATCAAATCTATAAATTTGTTTTCTCAGCTGTTTTATGGGTTTTCCTTTTTCTGATTTATTTTTTAGCAATTATCAACTTAAATAACCCTTCGTCTGGATACAACGGGTTTTAACTACCTTTTGCAGTTATAATATTGCCACAGATCTGAATCTAGACAACCGGAAGATTATTGTTCACTTACAGTTTAAGTTTGATATTTATAAGCAGTTAGGCCGGTTTCTGCTGTAACAAATGTTAATGAGCTACGGTGTATGATTACGTAGCACAAGGAAAAGATAGTGCATATATCGGTACCTGTAAATATGTAAACCTTGTCCGCTGCTTCAGTTTGTGTTTCTTTTATAACACTGAGGGATACCATTTTCATACCAGGGTATAATATTTATGGCTTGATATTAAAGTGTTTCTGAGTGATTGACTAACCATCTGTTGAATTTGATATTCACGGGTATAAGTATTCCCTTTATCCTATCAAATATTTGACTCAATTATATATGCAACAACTAATCAAATAGCTAACCAAAAAAGTATCCCTAGTAATGCGTTATATTTTGCCGCAAATTTTATTTTTCGGTTGCGGCCATATCTAGCGGAAAGCACCGTTTCCCGTCCGATCAACTGTAGTTAAGCCGCTAAGAGCCCGACTGAGTAGTGTAGTGGGAGACCATATGCGAAATTCGGGTGCTGCAATCATTTTTGCTTCATGACTATGCTTTTTACTTGATAATACGGTTTCCAACAACTTGTAGTCGAGTTCCCATCAATTATGACCCGATTACATGCAATTCTAATGTATCTATTACATTTCTAATCATGAAACTTAACAAGCTGACACAGAAATCGAAGTTCGGGTTTGATGATAAATTTTTTTTGTTGATGCGCGGAGCAACAACTTGAATCATCTTATTACTCCGCGGGTGTTGCAATCTTTTTTACCTTTTTGCTATGCTTTTCTGCTTCTTTGGCATTTAGCCAGAAGAAATATTCAGCTAGCTGCAACATCCACTGTCAAAACTCCCCACTTGCTAGACATATGAGAGCTATTTTTGTCTAATAAACCTTGTGGAAATGGTTTGTGGGACCTCGGATGGAAATCGCGTCAATATCTTTTACTAGGGAATGAGATTTTGAAAAAACGGTGAAACTTATAGGACTTCAATGTTTGTACCTTCATGTTTTTGTATAGAAAAGTTGAATGTATATTTGGAATCTTCTACTTGAATTCCACAAGATCGTATTTTTTGGTTTTTGAAATTCGAAACAAAGTCTTAAAATCGACCATTTTGGCCGGTTTTAGAGGAATTTCGAGGAAGTGATATTTCAAACTGATACTTTTGAAAAATTTCACATCTTTTCATGCTTGTAAACAAGCTTTTATCCGGGCGTTAATAGAAATTTCACGTAGTTTCCAGTAAAATTCAGAATTGAAAGCTTACTACAGGAGAGTTTAAGATTAATTGAAAAAGTTCCAGATGGTGGAAATTGAGATTGAAATGAAAGAAGACGCAGAGAGCTTTTCAAGATGACGTTTAGCAAACTATTTTACATTGGGTTAAAATTTACAGCTTTTTTTCAATATTTGGGAATTGATTATTTTGGATTTGGAGAATCCTATTCCGGTAACCCACTCATTTTCTGATGCTTTGGTGTGCGTGTAAAGTCAAAATTGATTTGAGTGCATTTTTGAGGTTAGTTATGGCTTCTTGCTGAGGGTGAAGTGAAAAAAATGCATCATATTGAAATTTAATGGTCATAAGTTTGAATAGTTACACATCAAATATCAATGGGCTATTATCATATCCAGTATTTTAGAGGTAACCAAATGTAACTACGATGTTTTCATCGATGTAGCATTTGTTGTTTTGTGGTAAATTGCCTTTGAAAGTTTACCTAGAGGTAGATGTTTTTTCATAATTAGTAACAATCAAGAACCTAAAACTATATCATTTTGTTGAGAATTTTTTCTTTAGTTAGAGTAAAAAGGTGTGAATAAAATAGCTTTCCACCAAGTGCTCAAATATAGAGGTGCAAAATCTTGCTACCATCGAATGTCTCATCAATTTGGCGAGAGCGAGTGCCATTTTCGTGTCACCAAGTCTGAGCCTTCCTTTCATATTTCTAATGCTTTTCTTTCTTTGAAAGCGTTTCTTATTGTGCTTTTGTTTTCGTTGAGAAACAATATGAGCAAGCCATACCATTATACAGAAAAAGATTATGTTGTACAAGACAGTGAATTTGTTGAAAGTGAACTGTTGGCCGAAATCGAAACCCACCTTCCAGAATTTCTTGAGCCACTTTTTATTGAAGATGCTGATTTTGAAAAGCCATTTCCTCACGTTTTTCAGGGTTTAGAGCAATGCTTGGACTTAATTCAAACCAACCATCCGGCTTGGGTTGTCAATCCCAAATTGCTGGCTTTTTATTTCATCTTTTCACTTGCTAATATGGAAAATACTGCTGATGAATCTAATCCGTTTATTCCTCTATGCAGTGAGGATAGGAAAATGTTTCTCCCTAAACAATATACCCCGAGCTTAGAAGATTTCAAACTTTTTTATCCTGAGATGAAGCAAATTGGGGACTTGAGTCATGTTTATTTCAAGGAAATCCAGAAGAAAGATTTTGACTTGGACGACATTGCGATGCACCACGGCTTTCATTTTGGAAAGTATGACTTTGGAGCAGCTAGATTGATTCCTAAAGAGATTAGATCTCACAAATACTTTCATAAAACTTTACTCCCTAAAGTGACCAAAGATCCCAACTATACATCTAGCTTTCGAGAATTTACTTCACAAAAAGTCAGGTATGCTATGGCTTTATATCGATTTCTTTCTGACTTTTATGAGACAAAAAATAGAAAATATGAAGGGTTCAGGGATGCCGAATTTCTATATTCACCACCAAAATCCATGGATTCTTTTGATGATTTTGAATTGCCAGAAAAACTTGATCCTAATTTCAATCCCAAGATAATAAATTCTATTTTCAAAGGTAGCTATGAGTTAACTGATGATGATGAAGATGGTGTTGAAAATCCAAATGATGAAAAGGACTTTGAGAGTTTCGACTGTTACGACGAAGAGGAGGCAAAAATGATAATGGAAGAATTGGAGCTTTCTAAGAGATCAAGTGACCATCTACAACTGCTTTACTCCAAAGGAGATACATATAGATTTCTGAGGTCTGGTAGAAAAGTACGCCGTTTAGATCCATCTGTTACTTACATTGAAAGTGAGGAGCTCAATTTTGAACAAAATGACACAACTTAACATATCTTTCTTTTTACTTTCGGGCAAACAAATCGTAACCACTTTGCAATCGCCTTTTTTTGTTCTTTCATTGTGAATCTTAAGTATGATTTAACGGAGGATATGGTTGTGGAAGACAATATGCTCTTCTGAAACATTATTGCAGTTCAATAGCCAACAAGAATTTGCAGTAAATATTGTTTTTGAAATAGAGTGTTAAAACCCTTAAAATTTTTGCAGTCTCGTTGCTACCGCTATATTAGGTTTATTTAAATCTATTTTTACCCTTATAAATCACTAAAAATAAAACTGTACATTCTGTAGGACCTAGGAAAGATACATGGCATCAATTTTTTCTAGTTGAGGTCCGAAGCACATTTTCAACTTGCGGCGATACATCGTTGGCTCCTTTAATTGGACAGGGTTTCCCTCAAAATACACAGTAGTCAACTTTTTACAATTGGCCAGTCCTTTTTCAATATTTGCAAAAGAATCAATCAAATTGTAGGAACACCAAAAGTCAATCAACTCAGTCAAATTTTCCAGTCCTTCAATTTTTGAGATCTTGTTTCCTGTCACATCAAGCACTTGCAAGTTCTTTAATTTTTCTAAACCTTCTAGTTTGGTCAATTTATTATGAGAGACGTATAATTCTGTGAGATTTTGTAAACCTTCAAGATTTTCCAATTTTTCAATCTTGTTACTTTGAATCGATAGAGTTTGTAAATTAGACAACATTGATAAGCCTTGTAGTTTTACAATTTTATTTTGCCCAAGCCACAATTGGGTCAAATTTGCAAATGTGTCTAAATTTTCGATAACCTCGATTCTGTTACCACCCAATTCCAGATTTGTGACGTTGGTCAATGTTTCTAGGTTTTCAATTTTGGATATCTTGTTTTGGACAAAATATAAGTTTTCTAATTTGGTTAGGTTCTCAACATGCTTTATATGTTTTATGTTGTTGAAACTCAAATCCAACATTTTCAGATTGGTGAATTCATTAACATGACTCGATATGTGTTTGATTCGATTGTCGTAAAAGTCCAATTCTTCTATTTTGAGTTTCGATTCTGGCTCAATCAGTTTCAATGCGTTCAACGATACTATCAAGTTGTCTCTTAAGTTGATGGACTGCAAGTTCTTGAAACGCTCCAAATGCAACTGGTCTAGCGAGTTGATTTTCATATGGATTAAATCAACATAATCGGTGTCCAATGGAATGTCCGACGTCAATTCATCATCTGCAGGAAGTTGTTCTATGTTGGTATCAGGTATTGTCGTTAGTCCATATGTTTTTTCAATGTGATCAAGTGCTTCTTGACGCTGCTTTTGTAATTGTTGGTTTTTTAAATCATCTTCATCCATCTCTTCGATCTCTTGTTCACTTCCCCGGTCTTCATCGGACGTGATATCCATAGCATGAAGCTTTTGTTCAACAATGTCCTGATCCTTGTCAGCACTTTTTAGATCGCTCATATTTTCCATTCTACCACAATTCTGTAAAAATCACTCTGAAAAATGTACAAAACGCAAAGAGTATAGATATTACAGTGAATGTCTTACTTATTAAAATGTGCACACACTATAGAGACTACTAAGGAAAAAAATAAATGCAATTTGCCACAGTTTTTCTGGACAGGTTTTGCAATTTGCCACGAAGTTCCAGCTTGGCTTACATATCAGCCCGTTTATTGTGCAATATAGGTCATTTGGGGATTAGGATGTATACAAGAATAAATAGAAGAAAGAGAGAGAAGCCACATATCCATAGGCACGAGGTACAGGCTTAACGAATTTCTCTGTCAAGAATGTCTTCTTCTGGCATGACGTTCTTCTGGATGTATTCAACAGCTTCACCAACAGTGGTGATTTCGTTGGCAACCTTATCATCGAAGACAACGTCGAATTCTTCTTCAAGAGCAACAAGAGCATCGTTGTAGTCAAGGGAATCCATACCCAAATCCTTACCGAATTGGGTGGCCATGGTGATTGGTTGTTCTGGGGTCTTCAATTCAAAAGTCTTAAGAACGGCAACCGATCTACCGAGAACTTGGTCCACGGTGAGGGTAGATGCCCATCTGAAAGAAACAGCTGGTCTGGCAACGGCAGCAAATCTGGTGGAAGCTCTAACAACGTTTCTGAACATGGTGTGTGTGCAGTGGCTGGTGTGTTTGTAACTCTGGAAACTCAACCTCCCGGTCCGTTCATTCCTTTCATTCGATCTTTTGACAAGCAGGACGCTGCGCTGCAGGAGCGCGTCGATCGACGCCCAGTATCTGAAATTTCAACATGTTTAGTAGGTGAGAAGACAGTTTCTTAAGTTTGCTAGTTGTTTTGTGTGGTGAAGCTGTTGGGCAGTGGTACTGGAGGTTCGCAGGATGAAGAGACAAAGAACAGACGACCCTGGAGCGGTGCTTAGAGAAACGCCGTCTAAAGTAGGTCGACTGCTTGTCAAATGCAAGGCCAGCACGCCGCTGGACCCGCCTCTGTCATCCAACGACGAGCCTTTGAATGCGGACGATGTGGTGTACTACCAGAAGCAGGCGCTTTATCGGGCGTTCAAGGTGCAGAGAAATAGAGCACTGAGGGTGTTGAATGAGTTTCAGATACTCAAGGCCGAGAAGGAGACGGCGGAGTCGAAGCTGGTAGTACTGTTCAATTGGTGGAACCAGATAGTTTCTATTCTCGAGTCTCTTTTGCCAGAAGCCAACGGTTCCGACGCATCCTTAGAACTGGGAGAAAACGAGGTGTTGTTTTCACCTGAAATTTTGAATGGAGAAGAACTCCAAAATCTGAAATCCGGCCTGTGTACTCTCGTGGAAAAAATCCTTAAAAGTTCGAATCTTGTTTCTAAGAACGACTCAACGAAAACCATCCTGAAACTCGAAAATTCCATTTCAGAATTGAACAATATCAAAAACTCAATTCAAATGGAAAATAAATCCCTAAAATCAACCATAGATGACTTGAACCTGACCATTGACAAAATGGCAAGAGACTACGATAGAAATAGTTCTTCCTCCATTTCACGTATAAAAGACGAAGAAAGAAGCGATTCAAAGTCCGAAATTGAGCTTCCTGCCAGTCAAACCACAACAGCAAATTCAACAGATGCAGCTAGCAGAAGAGAAGAGTCCGTTGCACCCTTGGACGCCCAATCAACAGCTATCATTGACGATTTAAAATCTGAAGTAGCAGCCCAAAAGGGAAAGAACGATGTGATGCTGGAACAACTCGACATCAAGTCCAAAAAAATCCTCGATCTAGAGACGGCAATCACAAAGTTGAATACCAACACGTCGACTTTTTCCGAGGAAGATGTGCTCAAGTCCGAGAAATATCAAACCCTCTCAAAAGAAAAAGAGCTGTTAAATGCCCAATTTCAAGCTTTTATAGTTGAAAGAAA
Source organism: Pichia sorboxylosa (assembly GCA_001599115.1). NCBI lineage: Eukaryota > Fungi > Ascomycota > Pichiomycetes > Pichiales > Pichiaceae > Pichia > Pichia sorboxylosa. The sequence goes on along the minus strand of BCGC01000004.1, from coordinate 313,345 downwards.
AAAAATTGAAAGTCAACTATTTGAATTGGAATCTAATCTAACGAGTCACCAAGAAAAACTTGAACAAAAATATAAGTCCGAACTTGATAATAATAAACTACACATATCCAAGTTGGAATCAGATATAACTAGAATTAGAGCAGATAGAGATACTTTGCAAGGAAAATACTCTATATTGAGTAAAGAAAAAGGAAGAAATGAGTTCATCGAATTATTCTCAAATCAAATTAAAGTTCTGGAAAAAAGAATAGATGAACTTGAAATGTTGAAACTTGAAAATCTATCATCAGGTGAAGAAAAATCAAACTTGTTACTAAATGAGCTGAAACAAATGGAAGATGCATTCAAAAACACCAGAAACATTTCCATCTCGAAAATTTTGTCAACAGCTGAAACCGAAATTGCAATGAACAAACTGAAACTGGATAAGACCAAAGCCGAGGAGAAGTATTTCCAAGCAATGAGATCAAAAGATGCTCTATTGTCACAGAATAAAGTTTTGTCTTCAAATGTATCAAAGCAAATTGAATTGATTGATGTTTTGAAGCAACACGAATCAGAGCTTTCACAAAAGCTCAAGATTGAAAATACCTTGTATGAAAAGATATCCAAGGTGGAAGTGGCATACAATTCTGAAATAACAAATATGAGATCGAAGCTTGATAGACTAAGTGCAGAGATGAAGGTGAAAGTAGACCTCGAAAGAAACCTCAACGATCAAGTCTCGAAATTAATGATTGAGCTTCAGCAGTCTAATAAGCAATGCGAATCCCTACAACAAGAACTAGCGGCAAACGAAAACCGTGTTACTTCCCTCAGAAAGTCTCTGGCCTCTAATGATACTACTGAAGTTTCATCAATGTCAAATGACATTGAAAAAGCTCTTCTAAGTATGACGAAATGTTCCCTCTGTCTCAAAAATTTCAAACAAATAAGTTTGAAAACTTGCGGTCATTGTTTCTGTGAAAAATGTATAGATGATAGATTGGCATCAAGAATGAGGAAGTGTCCAAATTGCAATTCGCAGTTTAGTAAGTATGATATATTACATATTCATCTATGAAGAGTTGATGAAAAAGAGAAAACATTATAATATTTACCGTGTATAGTTTGTGTATAGTCTACAATATGTATTTGTATATTTTTTATTTGTTAATTAGTAATGAAAAAAAAAAAACACCAACTATGCACCCACAAATTGGTTCTGATATAGTTGAGCGGAAAAAAAAAGAAAAAAAAGGTTTGGAAATTGTTTGAATAGGTGTAGTATAGATGAAAGTAAAGAAAAAACAGTGTTATATACAAATCGCAAAATAGAATAAGTTTGACTAAAAGTTCAAGTCATTATGTGTAGAAAAAAACGTCTGAGGGGAATAAGATTAAATTTAGTACTGTAGCAAAAAAATATAGTTAATCAATGGATTTGATTAAATTCGTTCATATTGTTGTGGTGAGTTGAATGCTGCTTTGATGCATTACTCAAATCTACATCAATGAAACTATTACGTTTGGAGGAACTGTTCGACATGAATAGTGAGTTGATGGAATTGATGCTATTCAAACTGTTCATTCCAGGATTGATTGGTCCTGTATGATTTTGGTTGATTCCAGAGTGATTATCATTTAAACCAGAATTGTAGTTCATTGTGGATATATTATTGAATGTAGAAGCACCAGTAGGGTTGGATGAGATGTTTGACATTCCTGTTAGATTCATATTCAATTGGTTGAATCCGCTGTATTGGTTGTAATTATTCATACTATTCAAGGAATTAATAGCACCCATGTTGTTCATGCCAAATCCATTATTATAGTTAATATTGTAATTAGTATTATTAGAACCGTTGGTATTTGGTGTACCCGAAGAGTTATTTACAAGACCATTCAAATTGTGCATCGCAGTATAGCCAGCCATTGGATGCATACTAGGATTTGTAGCATATTGCGATTGAACTCTATTACCACCTAATTGCGGGCCACAAGATTGTGACTGCGGATGAGTAGGATTTTGATGAGAAGGTTGCGAATTTGGATGATTGTTGAATGACATGTTGCTGCCGCTCATCGACATTCTTGAAGAGTTACCACTGATGTTGTTCATACTGACTGATTGTTGCATTAAATAATTCTGATTGTAATATTCATTTGGTGAACCGTTAGCAGCTTTGTAATAATTAGAAAAGTTTCCATTGCAATCATACAAGTTATCAATAGACTCCGCATTGAATGGATTCAAAGTTGGGGAAATAACATTCTTATGATTCTGATTGTTAGATGCAAGGGAGCCCGCAGAAGAAATTGGGGGAGAGGATAAAGATAGATTGATAGGTTGAGGACTTGATATCTGCTGTGAATGATTCAGCGAAGGCGAGTTAAAAGACAGATTATTGAATTGATACTCCAAATCATTGGCTAAATAATTGGTGGTACCATTGTTGGCACTTGGTGTGGAAATACCTGAATTTATTGTCATCATGGAACTATCGTTTTTGTCTTTCCTGTTATACTTCGAAGACTTTCTGTTATTATTATTATTATTATTATTATTATTATTATTATTGTTATTATTATTATTGTTGTTGTTGTTGTTGCTATTCATCTGTTGTTGGAATTGAAAAACATCATTGGTAGGTTGTTCCATGACTCTACAATTGTTAATGATAATGTTCGAAACTGAACCATTATATGAAGGAATTTTTCTGAATGTGCACATTTTAAATTCAATTTTATTGCAATTTGAAGGAATATGTTCCAGATCTTTAAATGTACATTTTTCAATCAAAATTTCATCACTTGAAGGTAGTTTGAAATCAGAATCAAACAATGAATGTTCGAAATACAATTTTTTTAGATTTGGTAAATTGATGAAATCGTAATCTAGAATAAAATCATTCAAAGATAGTAGTTTCAAAGAGCTTGGGAAATTTATTGCACTAAATATCAATGGTTTTCCAATCTTATAGTTATATCTTGAGATACCTTTTAGCTTCAAGTTTTCCAAATTATTTGTTAAAATTTTATTTATCAAGCCTGAGATTTTTAGAATGTCATCTCTTGAAATTGAATATAGTTCGGGGCCCGAGCCACCAGTATCATAACTAATATCAATACACAAATCAATAATAGAGCTTGGTAATGGTTTGGCAATTTTTTTTAAAATATTCAATCTAATGCTAAAATTCTGAATCAAATTTTTGATATTATGGATTGTAATGGAAAGTTTTTTCAAGTTGACTGGCCAATGGACTTTGTTAATGTAATGATCATCAACCTCACTTTCATCTTCAGTCAATTTTTGATAAGTAAAATGGATTTTCAGTTCCTGTAGTTTTTTGCATTCACTCAAGTCAAATCCATCTTTATCCAAAATTACGTAACTGATCTTTGAGTGAGTCAAATTAGGAAAATATTTCAGCTTGTTCAAATCTTTAGAATCTATGTAAGTATGAAAGATATTCAAAACTCTCAAATTTTCGATGTAGTTCAACATTTGAAATTTAATAATAAAGCTATCATTGAATTTGATATCACAGTTTTTTCTCAGTTCCCAATTGTCAAAAAAGACATCCAAACTTTTACACGATTTGAGATCATTTATGAAATTCAAATTATCGATGTTGACCAACTTCATCACTTCGATATTATTCTTTTGAGGAATCTTTTTGAAAGTTCCCCTGTTGACACCAAATTTCAAATAAGTTAAATTATCGTTAGAATGATTGTCAATTAAATCATTGAATGGTCTAAGCTTTGATTCATTCTCAAGGGATAAATGTAACATTTTAATCTTAGGCAACAATGGTTTGATTAAAGAAATATCAATTGGTTTTTGTTCATTTTTAAAAAGGATTTTAACCACCACTAAATTTCCATCTGTTAAATTTAGTCTCTTAAACTCTTTATATGGTAAATGGAAGTCATGCTCTTTTTTCATTTCTTGTATCGTGAATTCCTTGAAAGATTTGACAATGAAAAGGTCGTTTCTGATTTGTTTCACTAAAATTTCAACTGGATTGGAATAGCTCAAGCTATAGAATCCATATAGCTTAATATTGGAGGTGATGTCAAAAATCGAGAAAAACGTGTTAAAGTTCAAGATATTGATAAGTCTTATGATGAAGGACGTCAAGGAATTAAAACCATAAACCAACTTGATTTTTTCGCATAACAGTATTCTGGATTTCATGTCCATCTTTGTTATCAGTTTATCAAATTCAGATGGTGAAATAGTTGATTCAACGTCAAATAGTTTGACTTGTATGTCATTCAATTGTGTGAATATGATGCCTTTACTGTGGTGCAATTTATCCATCAAAAATCTTGTCACTTGCGGATCTAAACTATTTGTTTTCGATGCCAGAATGGACTGATCAAAGTCTACAATTGATTGTTCTGATTCATCAATCACGTTTGTGGCTGCATTGACATCGTTGTTTACTTCATTCTGATGGTCGCCATCCAAAATTATGGACTTCAATTGCAGAGGCAACGAGTCGACAAAACTGCGTTTGATCATGATAAGATAAGAACCCGCCAGTAAAATGAAAACTTCCTAGGGGGGCTTGTGTTGTTATGTAGGGGGAATGCTTCAACAATGTTTAGAAAAGGATACAAGGACGCCTATGCCACGGATCAACCTCAGTTGGTTTAAACAGCGGGGGTAACAACAATTAGCAAATTCGAAACCGCCGGAAATGCTGGATATGATACCTACAAACGCTCTGACAACAGACAAAGAATGTGTGGCAGTTAGAAACCTTTGGCACTATCTAGACTCAACAAGTAGAGATAAAAAATTTATATTCATCAAGGGCAAATTAGCAACCTCAAGTTACTCAGCTCAGCTGAAAATACAAGAATTAAAAAATGTACAGATTAGGAAATAACAATTCTAGCTAACCTTTAGGGTTTTTTCCCTTTTCTTCTTTTTTTCGCTCCTTTTCCTGCACAGTTGAATTCGGCACTCTAATACCTTATTGACGTAAGTCGGCGGGCCGATCGTGAAGCCGCGAAAATGTCACGGGCCGATCCGTTATTTGTTATCGTTAGCTCGAAAAGCGCCGTTCTCCGAGACGTCAAACGGAGAAAATGCAATAGAGTTGTAAGGGTTTAAATAGAAATCGATTTTCCAATTGAGTTTTGGAAACAAGTGTACACAGGATTGAATTTGTTTGATTTTGCAAAAGTATTTGGCAGCTAGTTAAATACCAAAACACTTCTGTTAGATATTGCATAGAGTTGAACTGGATTAGATTCTGCTGCGTTCTGACTTTCTATTTGAATTCTGTTTTGCCCCTCTCACATCTTGCAAAACGAATTTAGTATTTTCACTCCTGTGCTTGCGTTCTTAGTCAAACACACTATTTATTATAAAAACTAGCATTGAACATTAATTTAAGTGGTAAGTAGATTGATTTGATGAAAGCGGTTTTAGCCTTTTATTTTTGGATCGATTGTGATTATTGTGGAATTTGAAATACTAACTCTTTTGATGAATCTTATTTTTTTACGTTTTTACAGCCAACATGAACACTCTTGGTTGGTCCGTCTCGGATTGGGTTTCTTTTAACAAAGAAACCACGCCTTTGGAGTCCCTAAACACCCTCAAGTCGTTGATTGCTTACATTCGTTCCAACGAAAATGATGCGGCATGGATTTCCGTCGTTTCAGATGAAAACTTGGCCCATCAATGGAGAATTCTTCAATCTAAGTCCGATAAGAAATCTTTAAGACTTTATGGTGTCCCAATTGCCGTGAAAGATAACATTGATGCCCTTGGTTTTGAAACCACCGCAGCTTGTCCTTCTTTTGCCTACAAACCAACTGCAGATTCCACTATAGTTTCTCTTTTGAGAAGCGAAGGTGCTATTATCGTTGGTAAAACTAACTTGGATCAATTTGCTACCGGTTTAGTTGGTACAAGATCACCTTATGGTATTACTCCTTGCGCTTTCAGCGATAAGCATGTTTCTGGTGGATCGTCCGCTGGTTCTGCATCCGTTGTTGCAAGAGGTTTAGTTCCAATTGCATTAGGTACTGATACTGCTGGCTCTGGTAGAGTGCCTGCTGCCTTGAACAACTTGGTTGGTTTGAAACCAACAGTCGGGGCCTTTTCTACCTTTGGTGTTGTTCCAGCTTGCAAATCTCTAGATTGTCCTTCGATCTTTGCTCTCAATTTAGATGACGCTCAATTGGCTTTCAACATCTGTGCAGTTGACGATTTAGACAACTGTGAATACTCAAGAGTTTTACCATCCAATCTGGTCAAAGCTTACCCAAAGAATTTGAAAATTGCCATTCCAATCGACTTCACCGATTTATGGTTCAATGACACGGAAAACAAAAAAATTTTCCAAATTGCTCTTGATAACTTTAAGAAGATGGGTGCTGAAATTGTTCCTTGTGATTTCAGCCCATTATTGGATTTAGCCAAGTGCTTATATGAAGGTACGTGGGTTGCTGAAAGATACTCGGCTGTTAAACAATTTTATGAGACTAACCCTCCAGCTAAGGATTTGGATCCTACTGTTACTCAAATTATTAAGGGTGGGGCTAAGTATGATGCCGCCACTGCTTACGAATATGAATATAAGAGACAAGGTATTTTGAACAAGGTTGTACAAACATTTGCCAATGTTGATGCTTTACTTGTTCCTACATGTCCATTAAATCCAACCATTGAACAAGTTCAAAAAGAACCTGTCAGAATCAACTCAATCCAAGGTACTTGGACCAACTTCTGTAACTTGGCTGACTTTTCTGCTTTAGCTATTCCTGTTGATTTTAGATCTGATGGTCTGCCAAATGGTGTTACCTTACTTGGTAAAGCTTTTGAAGATTACGCATTACTGGACTTGGCCAAGAGATTTTTGAAGCAAAAGTACCCTAACGGTGATAGAACTATTGGTAATATTAAGGGTAAGACTGCTGGTATTAAAGACAATCTTAATCCTTCCATTCCAGCTCCAAACTTAGAAAAGTCTATCAAGTTAGCTGTTGTTGGTGCTCATCTTGAAGGCTTGCCATTACACTGGCAACTGGAAAAGGTTCAAGCTACCAAACTCTCTACTACTAAGACTTCTTCCAACTACAAATTATATGCTTTGCCAAAGACTGGTCCAGTTCAAAAGCCAGGTTTGAGAAGAGTTGCTGACAACGAGGATGGTTCAAAGATCGAAATTGAGATTTATGCTGTTCCAATTGAGAACTTTGGTACCTTTATTTCCATGGTTCCAGAACCTTTGGGTATTGGATCCGTGGAAACTGAAGAGGGTGAGTGGGTAAAATCTTTCATCTGCGAAGAATTTGGTTATTTACAAAACGGAACTGTTGACATCACATCATATGGTGGTTGGAAAAACTATATGTCTCATTTGCAAACTGTTGAGTCTCAAAGTTCGACTAAAAAGCCTTTCAACAAAGTTTTAGTTGCTAACAGAGGTGAAATTGCTGTTAGAATTATCAAAACTTTGAAGAAGTTAGGAATTACCTCTGTTGCGGTTTACTCTGATGCTGATAAATATTCTGAACACGTATTAACCGCAGATGAAGCTATTCCACTTCACGGTATCTCTGCTGCTGAAACATATATTAACATCGACAAGATGATTAAAGCGGTTAAAGATTCTGGTGCTGAAGCTGTTATTCCAGGTTATGGTTTCTTATCTGAAAATGCCGACTTTGCCGACTCATTGATCAAAGAAGGTATTACATGGGTTGGTCCAACTGGAGATGCCATCAGAAAGTTGGGTTTAAAGCATTCTGCTAGAGAAATTGCTGAAAATGCAGGTGTGCCTCTAGTCCCTGGTTCTGGTCTAGTTGCTACCGCTAAAGAAGCAAGAGAAATTGCCGCTAAGTTAGAATATCCAATCATGGTCAAATCCACTGCCGGTGGTGGTGGTATAGGTTTACAGAAAGTTGACTCAGAGAAGGATATTGAGAGAGTTTTTGAAACTGTTCAACATCAAGGTAAGTCTTATTTCGGTGATTCTGGTGTTTTCCTTGAAAGATTTGTTGAAAATTCTAGACACGTTGAAATTCAAATGTTTGGTGATGGTTATGGTAAAGCTATTGCTATTGGTGAAAGAGATTGTTCATTACAAAGAAGAAACCAAAAGATTATTGAAGAAACACCAGCTCCAAATCTCCCAGAGGCTACAAGACAGAAGATGAGAAAGGCCGCTGAACAATTAGCATCTTCTATGAATTACAAGTGTGCAGGTACCGTTGAATTCATTTACGATCAAAAGAGAGACGAATTCTACTTTTTAGAAGTTAACACCAGATTGCAAGTGGAACATCCTATTACTGAAATGGTCACCGGTTTAGATTTAGTGGAATGGATGCTTTACATTGCCGCAGATATGGCTCCTGATTTCTCGCAGGAAATCAAGGTTGAGGGTGCTTCCATGGAGGCTAGACTGTATGCCGAAAACCCTGTTAAAGATTTCAAGCCATCACCAGGTCAATTAACTGAAGTCAAGTTTCCAGACTTTGCTAGAGTTGATACCTGGGTTCAAACCGGTTCCGTGGTCTCATCCGAATATGATCCAACATTGGCCAAAATTATTGTTCATGGTAAGGATAGAGCCGATGCTTTGTCCAAGTTGAGACAAGCTCTGAATGAGACTGTTGTCTACGGATGCATCACCAACGTTGATTACCTGAGAAGCGTTGCAAACTCTGCAATGTTTGAAGATGCTAAAATGCACACTAAAATTTTAGATTCTTACGATTACAAGCCAAATGCCTTTGAAATCACTGCACCAGGTGCATATACTACTGTCCAAGATTATCCAGGTAGAGTTGGTTACTGGAGAATCGGTGTCCCACCATCTGGTCCAATGGATGCCTACTCTTTCAGATTAGCCAATGCTATTGTTGGTAACCATTATAAAGCTCCAGCTATTGAAATCACTCTCAATGGTCCATCCATTACCTTCCATCATGAGACTGTTATTGCCATTACTGGTGGTGAAGTTCCAGTGAAGTTGAACGATGAATTAGTTGAAATGTATGCTCCAATAAATGTCAAACGTGGAGACAAATTAGCTATTGGTAAGTTGACCACTGGTTGTAGAAGTTACTTGTCTGTCAGAGGTGGTATTGATGTCACTGAATATTTGGGATCCAGATCAACATTTGCTTTAGGTAATTTAGGTGGTTACAATGGTAGAGTTTTGAAGATGGGTGACGTCTTATTTTTAGGCCAACCAGGATTGAGCTCAAACAGTTTACCAGCTCCAGTTGCTGAACCGAAGGTTGCTCCAAAGTCTTTAATTCCTAAGATTTCCACCACCAAGGAATGGGTTGTTGGTGTCACTTGTGGTCCACATGGATCACCAGATTTCTTCAAACCGGAATCTATCACCGAATTTTTCAGTGAAAAATGGAAGGTCCATTATAACTCCAATAGATTTGGTGTCAGACTTATTGGTCCAAAACCAAAGTGGGCTAGAAAAGATGGTGGCGAAGGTGGTTTACATCCATCTAATGCCCATGATTATGTTTATTCTTTGGGTGCCATCAATTTCACCGGTGACGAACCTGTCATTTTGACATGTGATGGTCCATCTTTGGGTGGTTTTGTTTGTCAGGCTGTTGTGGCTGATGCTGAGATGTGGAAAATTGGTCAAGTGAAGCCTGGTGACTCCATTCAATTTGTTCCAATTTCTTTTGACCACGCTTTGTCATTGAAGCAACAACAAAACCTTGTTATTGGTAATTTGGAAGGCGAATCCACTAGCGTTGTCAAGGGTTTGCCAGAACCTGAGAACCCAGTTTTGGCTGTTTATCAATCAAATGAAAATTCTCCAAAGGTGACTTACAGACAAGCTGGTGATAGATACGTTTTAGTTGAATACGGTGAAAACATTATGGATTTGAACTACTCCTATCGTATCCACAAACTGATCGAGATGGTCGATTCTCATAATACTGTTGGTGTCATTGAAATGTCTCAAGGTGTTAGATCTGTTTTAATTGAATATGACGGTTTTGCCATGCATCAAAAGACATTAGTCGAAACATTAATTGCTTATGAATCCGAAGTTGCGTTCACGAATAAATGGACAGTTCCATCTAGAGTTATCAAGTTGCCAATGGCTTACGAAGATAAACAGACTCTTGATGCCGTGAAGAGATACCAAGAAACCATCAGATCTGATGCTCCATGGTTACCAAACAACGTTGATTTCATTGCAAACATTAATGGTATTGAAAGATCAGAAGTGAAGGATATGCTGTACTCTGCTAGATTCTTAGTTTTGGGTCTAGGTGACGTTTTCCTTGGTGCCCCTTGTGCCGTCCCATTGGATCCAAGACATAGATTCCTTGGTTCCAAGTACAATCCTTCAAGAACTTTCACACCTAACGGTACTGTTGGTATTGGAGGAATGTACATGTGTATTTACACCATGGAATCTCCAGGTGGTTACCAGTTGGTTGGTAGAACCATTCCAATTTGGGATAAACTTTCATTAGGTGAATACACCAAAAAATTCAATGGTGGAAAGCCATGGCTATTGAACCCATTTGACCAGGTCTCATTCTACCCTGTCTCCGAGGAAGAACTAGAAACCATGGTTGAAGATTCCAAGCAAGGAAAATTTGAAGTGGAAATTGTTGAATCTGTATTTGACCACACAAAATATCTATCCTGGATTCAAGCCAACTCGGAATCAATTGCTGAATTCCAAAAGACCCAAGATGGTGAAAAACTGGACGAATTCAAGCGTTTGATTCAAGTCGCAAATGAGGAATTATCCAAATCAGGTACCAAGATCCAAGAAGCTGCTGACGAATTCCCAGAGGACGCTGCTATGGTTTATTCTGAATACTCTGGACGTTTCTGGAAATCCTTGGTTTCTGTCGGTGATGAAGTCAAGGAGGGCCAAACTTTAGTTGTCATTGAGGCTATGAAGACTGAAATGAGTGTTGCTTCCACCAAAAGCGGTAAAGTTTTGAAGGTCGTTCATACAAATGGTGATATGGTCGATGCCGGTGACTTAGTTGTGGTCATCCAATAAATTATTGGACTTGATGTCATTGAAATTAAACTGTACGGGGGGTGAGAGCCTCGTACTTTTTACTGTCCGTGTTTCGATTCCTCTATTATGATTCTTAAGTTTTTTATCTTTATATTCTCTTTTTATATATATTATCTTCTGTTAGCTTTTTCAAAAAACCAACAAACGAACCAATCAACCATTCACCCAATTCTCTTCGACTGGAAGGGGAATGTGAATGGAAAAAGAGTGATGAATCGCTCCCGCGTCCTGGTTTTGAAGCACTTGCAAGCTAAGCTAGCTTGTGCTTCAACCCCAACGCTTGTTCATAATCTAGTCTGTCAAGAGATAACAAGTTATGCGATGGGCATGTTAAACAAACTGACGGCAGAAGTCTACTATTTTTTGAAAAATATACTAACCAATGGTAACATTTTTTTAAAGAAAAACTATGGATCACCAAAGTTCATTGGTTGTGTAGTTAGTGGATTGGTTGCAATCTATATATTGGGTCCTAGACCCCATAGCAAGTTTCAAATCTCCCAAAGACCAGATAAGTACACGACTGGATTGGTTAATAAAGGTAACTTTTGTTTTGCTAATAGTACTCTTCAAAGTTTAAGCGGTTTACAGAGCTTAACCGAATATTTGAACAAGTTTATAGCATTCTACGCAGCTTTGGGGGAAGACAAGCCGGCTGCTTTAATGCATTTTTCAATTAGCCAGTTGTTCTGTAGTTTGCAAAAGACAATACATTATCCCGAAACGAGCAATGCTTGGGATAATGTACTCAAGATGTTGGAATTCATTAAAGAAAGTAAAATGTCAAGAGCACAACATGACGCCCACGAGTTCTTAGTGACTTTATTGGATATTCTGGAAGTGGAAAACTCAAAATTGAAGAAATATATAAAAAATCATAGGGATGCCAGCCTGCTATTACTAGAGTTTCCCGATTTTCCATTAAATTTGGAAACTAAGACCAAACTTCGATGCTTGTCATGTGGATTTCAATCCGCCGAAGTGAAGAATCCCGTGATGATGATGGAATTAAATGCTCCACAAAATTCGGTTTCATTGGAAAGCTTGATACATGACTCCATGTCAGAAACCATTGATGAATACGCCTGCTTTGTATGCACTGTTCAGAGTTTACTCAAGTACAATCTTAAACTCACACCCAAACAAGCGGAATGGATATCCCAGATTGAAAGACAATTACAAACGAAAAAGTTACTGATAAATGATGCAGCTGGCGATAGTTTTGAGTTTCAGGAGATTTTAAGACTCTCTCCGTTGAAAAAAATGCTTAAATGCACGATTATGAAGATTTCCACCTTCGAGGACCCCCCAGAAATCATCCCGATCCATTTATCACGGTCTCTGTTCGAGGCGTCTGAGACGTGGAGAATCCAGACGGCTGTTCAATACCCAGAAACGTTGTATTTTGACAAAAATGATTGTCCAACGGAAAAATACAGGTATCAATTGATGAGTATGATCCGTCACCAAGGCTCTCATTACTCTGGTCACTACGAAGCATACAAACGAAAACCAATTGTTTACAAAAGCAAGCAGGGAATTTACTACGATCATTACACAAGAATCAGGTTTCTGAATCAGAACAATGAACCTCCCAAGCCACTCAAAGGAAGGAGAATATATTCATCCATTCATAAACCATTCTGGAGAATCAGTGATGCTAAAGTGTGCGAAGTGACAACCGATGCCGTGCTACAGGATACATCTGCAGCATATATTCTTTTTTATGAAAGAGTTGAAACGTAGCATTTTAGACCGTGAATGAAGAATGCGTTTTGTTTCCAAATTTGACCCCAAAATGCCTTCAATGGAACCATTTAGATGTTTGCAAGTCTCTTCGACCACTACAAACAGCATCTTTGCAGTGTTTCCCGCTAATGCAACAGCTCACTGTCCTCATGCGTAGAGCCGGCCACTGCACAGACTCTGCTACCTTTTATTGATCGCGATTCGTTCACTATTGTCAGACATCGAAGACGCAGTGGTTTCCACAGTTGTGGACAAGGAAGGCTTTCAAGGCAGTGATTGGAAACTAGCAGACGCTTCATCCTCCCCACCCACTCCTTTCATCAAGATGTCGTTCAACTATCTGAAAAATGCAGGAAAGTTTCTATGTATTGGACGTAACTATATGGCTCACATCAAAGAACTGAACAACCAAGTTCCGAGCGAACCGTTCTTTTTCCTCAAGCCAAGTTCTTCCATTCTTAAGCCAGGAGAAGGACCTATTCTTGTTCCGAAAAACGTCGTGGTGCACCATGAGGTCGAATTGGCATGTGTGATTGGTAAAAGATTGCAGAACCTCGATCCAGCAACCTTTGGTCCAAAGGAAGCATTGGAGGCTATTGATGGATATGCGCTGGCCATCGACATGACGGCGAGAAACGTGCAGGACGCTGCTAAAAAGAAGGGTCTTCCATGGTCCATTGGAAAGGGATTTGACACTTTCATGCCTATTTCGCCATTCATTCCAAAAGAAAAGATTGTTGATCCATATTCCGTGGAATTGAATTTGAAGGTCAACGAGGAACATAGACAACACGATCTCACCAACCTCATGATTTTCCCAATCCACAAATTCATCAGTAAAATGTCCAGCATCATGACTTTGGAAAAGGGTGATGTGATTCTGACTGGTACCCCTAAGGGTGTTGGTGCTATCAAAGCCGGTGACAAAGTCGAGGTCTGGTGTAAACACAAAGATCAACTGATCGAGGAGTCACACATGACGTTTGATGTTGCCGACAAACCAGGTCCATACGTTTTCAATGAGAAATAGAGAGTCTTTTTGAAACGCTGTATTTATTTATATTTACATCTGCATTTATAATTCAAAAGTCCAATTTGCAACAGTAAGCGTATGTGTTGCTTTCGAGAGCACCACATCTACCCAACATATCTTGCACCAATTAAAAGACACCCCAAATTGTTTGGTTTTTATATCCATCCCGATTCATTCACTCAAACATCCAATCATTAATATCACTGGAGAGTTTCTTTTACAATGCACAGCACCACATTTATATATTCACTTTACCGTTCAATACCACCACCAAAATTGTTCAAATTGCATTGCTCAGTTTCAAAAATTGTTCAAATTCCATTCCTCATTTTTAAACAATGATCCGATATCCATTCAGACGCCTCTATCGTTTGATCGTAAAGAAGCTTTCAACCTCCTCAGAGAAAATAGCCACCTATTCCAGGCGTTATTTATATTACTCGTCTCCAATTTTGATGCTCCCAGTCCGCGCCGCGCCGCACCTGAAGTTTCTTCTCTTCTCTTCACTTCTCTTCGCTTCACAGTGTGGTTCTTGCAAGCTTACACCTGGAGAAAAGAAGAAAGCAGAGGGGAAAGCCAGTCCGCAGACAAGACAGAGAGAAATCAAGATGTCGACAGGAATCCAAGAGACCAGTGCACAGACCAACACGGCGAATGTGACGTCGTCAGTGACCAAGGACAGTCGTACAGCGGCACACACGCACATCAAAGGCCTGGGATTGGACGAACATGGAAACGCCAAGGAAATCGATGGCGGGTTTGTTGGCCAAAAAGAGGCCCGTGAGGCGTGTGGAATAGTCGTAGACTTGATCAAGATGAAGAAAATGAGTGGTAAAGCCATTCTGCTTGCCGGAGGCCCAGGAACAGGAAAAACTGCACTTGCGTTGGCGGTGTCTCAGGAATTGGGGCCAAAGGTGCCTTTCTGTCCAATTGTTGGGTCAGAACTGTTCTCTGCAGAGGTGAAAAAAACCGAAGCGTTGATGGAAAATTTCAGAAAAGCTATTGGTTTGAGAATCAAGGAAACCAAAGAAGTGTACGAAGGAGAAATCATCGACCTGACACCAGAGGAAAGCGAAAACCCTCTTGGTGGATACGGTAAGACCATCAAACACGTGTTGATCACGTTGAAAACCTCCAAAGGTACCAAGAACTTGAAGTTGGACCCTTCGATATACGAATCAATCCAGAAAGAAAAAGTCTCAGTGGGTGACGTTATATATATCGAATCCAATACCGGCTCTGTGAAGAGAGTTGGTAGATCCGATGCGTATGCGACCGAATTTGACTTGGAGGCGGAAGAATACGTGCCATTGCCAAAGGGTGAAGTTCACAAGAAGAAAGAAATCGTCCAAGACATTACCCTGCATGACTTGGATATTGCCAATTCAAGACCCCAAGGTGGTCAAGACATTCTTTCCATGATGGGCCAATTGTTGAAACCTCGCAAGACGGAAATCACCGAAAAGTTGAGAAATGAAGTCAACAGAATGGTTTCCAAGTACATAGACCAGGGTATTGCCGAATTGGTGCCTGGTGTTTTGTTCATTGACGAGGTTAATATGTTGGACATCGAATGTTTCACTTACTTGAATAGAGCTTTGGAGTCTACAATCGCTCCAATCGTCATTCTGGCATCCAATCGTGGGTTGACTACTGTAAGAGGGGCAGAAGACATCAAATCTCCTCATGGTATTCCACCTGATCTGATTGATAGATTATTGATTGTCAAGACAGCTCCTTACAACTTCGAAGAAATGAAGAATATTATTGTCAAGCGTTGTAAGGTTGAAAAAGTTCTCTTGAATGATGCTGCGCTAGATAAATTGACCCACATCGCCACAGAATCTTCGTTAAGATACTCCTTGCAACTATTATCACCAGCAAACGTGTTAGCTAACGTTGGTACAAGATCCGAAGTGAATGAAGCCGACATTGAAGAATGTCAACTACTGTTTTTAGACTCTAAACGTAGTACACAAATACTCCAATCTAATGATGGTTATTTGTGATGATTTTGGCAAATCTTTCGTGTGTACCATTTCGTAATATAACTTTTGTATAATTAGAAAAAAAAAAATAAATATAATACACCAGAGATTTTTTTTTCTTTAGTTACATAAATCACTACATTCTTTAATGAATTCTTGGGCAGTTATAATGTCAGTAGCACCATAACAAACTAACTTGGATTCGTTGTCATTTTGTAATCCACTATTACCACCGCCTCGTTTAGCATTCCATTCATTACACCAATCTTGAAGATTGGAGTACTCGGAGTAATTACCACCCCCAACCATGAAAACCATGGCTTCATTGTATTTCTTGCGTTTTGGCTGCTTAGAATGCGAACCTCTAACAATGTTTGGATCATAGTACAAATAATCATCGGTCATCTTCAGCAAATCAGCATTGGCATTATCAGGACACATGATAGCTTCTGTAATGTTGGTAACAGGCAGATTTCTCTTTTCAGGCAACAGTTTTTTTATACCGCTGACGAGAGACCCAAACCCTTCGGACAACTTATTTGAACCGTCCGTCAAATTCATCAACTTGGATGATAGATTAGAAAATAAGGCGCCATTATTAGCTGCAGAGGACGAGTTGTTTGCTGCGTTAGATGAAGTTAGGGATGTCATTTGATTTATTTTACTCACCTCTTTGAACTTTTTGATATAAGTCAATGAGGATAAATCAATGTCCAGACCAGCCAATATCTTTTCACATTCTTCAAAAAACGATTTTGGTAAATCACAGGACAAATAAATGATGATGTAAGTTCTGAGTTTATCAATCGAATTTTCGGACTTTGAAGTGGATTTCAGCAAATCTAACAATTGCTTTTGTATCATTTTTGTATCATTGACGTTTTGCTCAATTTCGAAAAACGAGTCCAAATTTTTGGAGTCCAGTTCTTTGATAAGGTCACTCAAGACGGACATATGCATATCGATGATACTTTTTTTATGCGACAATTCTGGTAACAACTTTATTGCCTCTTGTATATGGTAGGTGTTTGCTTGATCATTCGGATCAATTTCCTGGATGGAGGTATAACCTGTTTTGGCAGTGATGGCCTTAGCTTCTGCTGTATACTTGTTCAACTCAGTTTCTACGTTTTCCACAGCATCTGGAAATGGCAACGAGGCGTTTGCACTCCAGAAAAAGTCCTTTGGTTCTATATCGTATCTTTTGGTTTCAACTTTCTCACCTTCTCCCTTTTGGACCAGAATGGTGTTTCTTTCCAATTTGAAAACATCAGACACCATGCACTGATAGATCCAAGAATGGGAGAACATAGATGCCAAATTTATATTTCTGTCCAGCAAGATCAGGACTGATTTTGAATCCACAGCAAACTCATTTGAATTAGTAGCAGATGATCTTTTCAAATTTATGACATGGTCCCTCAGTTTAGAATCTAATCTAGCTGCAATCATTTCGGCAGGCCCATTTTTATTAGCTCTGATGATAGGAACGGTATTGGTGGTGAGAATGACAGAAAAGATACCATTGGCAATGACCTCGATGTCCGAATTGATGATTTCTTCAGTTGTCTTAGGACTGTTGAGCTGATAATAGACGTTTTTCAGGTCCAGAGAAAAAAGGTTTGGCTCGGTGACGGTATAGTCAAGATATTGGTCAAATACCTGTTTGATTTTCGATGACAATCCTGTCCCAGACACCTTCTTTGCAAATTCTTCCAACAACGATCTGTTAATCGATGATGTGAAGTTGATGTAGAATTGGGAATATTTCTGTGATTGCAAGTCATTTATGATGATGGAGATGTTTTCAATGGTTGGTTCAACAAAATAGATGACCGGCACGTCCAACAATTGCGTTCTACGCTGGTTGATCATCGTATGCATCGTGATCCCCAGTTCCAACAAATCGTTGACTCGAAGCACTGACGAAACAATATTGGTGGACTTGCTGTCCAGAATCAAGATCTTCCACATCAATTCTTCTGCCGTGTCATCTTCTTCAATCTCTTTATTTAGATGCAGCATCTTCTTTAAATTGTGAATTTGCATATCACGCAATGTTCTATTTTCCTTGAACAACGACATGTTGCAATCTTTTGTGGGTTGCTGTACAATTCTAGACGACTCACGCTGTTTGTAAGAAACTCACTCATATACTACAACACTCTCGATTCGCTTTTGGTGTTGAATGCATCTAGTCAAGTTCCCTCCAGAAACCTCGCGCAATATGAAGAGACAAGATGCTATGTGGCAGATCTGGATGCTATGCGTTTGACAGGATACTTGGTATATACAAGAAACCCAAGTCAATGAAAGACAAGACACACAAGACACACATTGGACCGTTGTAGAAATGGGTTTGAAAACTATTGCTAATTTTTTTTGATGCAATCGGTGTTGAAAGGTGTTTGTTTAAGGACTGGACATAACTTGTCAGAGGTTCTTTTTTTTGACCGAGCCACCAGTTTCGAGGCTCGGCAAGTATATCCTGGTAGTATTGATTTTCAAGATGCGTTTCCATATAATGGAGCGTTTTACAAGCAGCAAACCAAAGTGAGTAGGTAAATAGTTGAGATTTGATACACAAGGAAAATACAACAGTAAAATAAACAACGGTGGGAAAAAAAAACAAATCAGAACGAAAACATGGGCAGCAGATGTCTAGTTCTTGACAAATCTAGTCATACGCAACTGTAAATTCTCAATGGATTGTCTCATGGACTCAAAATCTTCTGCAGAAGTATAATAACTATCAATAACCTTAAGCAACGGTTTGTTTTTAATAAAGACCTTTTTATCTGTACACGATTCATTGGCAATGGTTTTGGTAGTTTTGTTGGAAATACTCACCTTCGTCTCAACACTACCACATGCCTCAGTCTTGAGCTTGACATCGCAATCAAAATCAAAGTCATAAGATGATTGCTCTTCAAACTGGGTCTCTTTATGCTTGGAAATAACCCTTGGCTTTGTTTCCTTTCTTGGATTTGGATTGTACACCTTTCTCAAATCGGAAGACAATTCCTCACGGATCGCTCTGACCGTGACATAACCAGACGTGGTGTTGACCAGCTTGAACACATCCTCAATTCTGTCGTTGTCATAGGATGATAAAACACTCAATTTAGCGGTACCGCCATGCTTTTCAGTTCTAGACAATCTGGTTGTCATACTCAAAATCTCAAGAATATCTTCCTTTCTATGGCCATTATTCATAAAAAAGTCTGCCATGATTGTGGAAAATCTTCTAGAATCGAATTTTTGGGAAATTTTGCCAGTGCTGGAATTATTGCAACTGAACTCATCCATGTATTCTCTATCAGTATACTCAAAAGCAGGTTTAATTTTAGGGTTTGCTTTCATTTCAAGTTTGTTCCAAACTTCCAATGTGTGGTACATTGCCAGCAACTTTTCCAGTTGAAAATCTAGGAAGATTTGTCTCAAGTGTTTTCTGACTTTGGAGTCTCTTGAACAGTCTATTTGTATGGTTGGAAACTTGGATTTGGAAGAAATGTGCATGTTGGATGTAGAGGCAGTCATGTCAGGAGTGTTAACTTTGGTTATTAGTGTTTAATGAATTATTGTGCAGAATAACTTGGAAACAGTGTATCAGCAACATTCTCCTTTTATAGTATTCAGAGAAAAACAAATGCTGTAAACCGACAAACCAGCAACATAGCATACCATCCAAAAAAAGCTAAAGTGGCTGTCGTTTTGAAGTTGACATGTCATATTCAAAATAC
This sequence comes from Pichia sorboxylosa, assembly GCA_001599115.1. NCBI lineage: Eukaryota > Fungi > Ascomycota > Pichiomycetes > Pichiales > Pichiaceae > Pichia > Pichia sorboxylosa. The sequence continues at coordinate 293,784 of BCGC01000004.1, read as the reverse complement.
TTACATGCTCGATTTGGCTTCTTGTTGCTAGCAAATGACATGTCAATATGGCCTGTATTTTTATATTTCCCAAGATGAGTAAAATGGCTGGATTTTGTACTACCAAATATGATACGTCGCAACTATACAAAGTTCAGCATCATTGAAATCAAAAGTCAAACCCCTCAAGTTAATCCATATTGAGTTGAAAATCCAAACAATTTCAATAATTTATATATTCAAGGTGCAATTCCGAATGGCACCGAAACTTCCCAGGATTCAAAGGGCTCAAAAAGCACAAGTTCATTCTTTTTCATTCTTTTGATACGATGCTCTGACTCTTTAATAAAGTTTTCCTCGTCATCCCAATCAATAGTTTTGTAATTTTTGTTGAGAACCCAAAATTTAGACATAATGTTTTTCAGCTTGCTAACTCTCTTGGACAAATCCATTTCTTGAATAAACAAAGAATTCTTTTCTTCAAAAAGAGCAAGACATTTAATTGACAGCTCTTCACGGATTGCAAACAGGGAAAGAACATCTGTGATTGTCTCAGCTGATATTACATTAGATTTCTCCAAAATAAACATGACCCAATCCTTAGCTTGTTGGATCTGATGAACATCATTTAATGATTGAATTGGTTTATTTGTTAAAATTGATTCATTCACCTGTTCCAAATCATAAGACATGAGGGTGTGATTTGTGGATAACTTGTACAGTCTAGTCCACAATTTGAAGATAAAGTCCGGACCTAAATGTTCAAGTATTTCATACCACATTAAATGTACACCTTTGATGAGGTTTGGAATTAGCGGTTTTTCTGTATGCAGAATGAGATTGTTTTTCAGCAAAAGTATATCTATCAGAGATTGGTCTCCCTTAAGTTTTAGAAGCTCTTTCAATTTATCTAGTTCAAAAAAATAGTCATTTAGTTTAGGACTCTTTTTCATAATTTGATCTTTGCGTAGTCTTTTCAACTTTTTGAGGTGCATTTCATATCGATTTATATCGTCGTAACACGTATTTGATTTGTTTTTCTTCAGTTCAGCTATTCGAACAGTTTGTTTTTCATTTTCAACGATTTTTTTGAACGTTTCATCTGTCACTTTCATGAGACCTCTAGATTCATATTCTTCAAGAGCCCGGTCCCAGTAATTAAGCTTGATCCAAATCAGAGTCTTCCATGTTATAAGTCTCAGGAGTTGCAGGCTTGGTAATTTTTCATGTGTGATGATATGTCGTAATTCCACAAAATAACTTGGAAGCCCTATTTTGCTTGCAAATTTATGCATAGATAACTTGAAATCGCCCTGTTGCATAGGGTCTAAAATCCCATTGACAAATCTCACTATGATCATTGCATATTTGAGTCTCATGGACAAATCAGTACTCGTGGATACATTGGCCAAATCATACTCGAATTCAGGCATCAAGTTTGTATCATAGACATACAAAGGAATTTTCACACCAGAAGTCTCTTGATCTTCCAATATAGTCTGTAACAAGAAACATGTCATCTCTAGACTGTGTGGTATATTGGATCTAGTCGAATAAGCACGAATCTTGAATACGGCTTCATTTTTCGTGACATTGTTAGCATGTGGACCAAAAATTTGTCCGTACAAAACCTTCAGTTCAAAAGGATATTTATATGGTGTAACTTGTGCTTCATGGCTCATGTCAAATCTCCAACTGTGGGTATATACGCTTGGATTTCACGTCTTGTGGAAGAAAAACGAATATTTCCTCTTCAGAATCAAGCGGACCCGTTTCAAAAAAAAAATAAATTTCATGATGCTTGTCCTCTGGGGTTCAATTAGCATAGGAGAACCACGACCAACGATCTCTGTGAAATGAAAAGAACTAGCAGTGAGTTGGAGAAATACTCTGAAAATATATCTCTTTCAGACATAAAAGGTGAGCTGAAGGTTGTCAAGATAGGGAAAAACGACAAAATCAGGAAGAAAGTAGATACATTGCTGAGGTTTGCACAAACCAAAGAAAATGTGGTGCTAATTGGTAGCCAAGAAGGAATACAAAAACTTGTCACAGTGGCAGAAATATTCAAACAAAAAATAAAAAGTAATGCAGGAGGGAAAGACAATAAACAGATAGCCAAAATACCCGAATACCAGCAGACTACGGTGAATGGGAAAGTGATTGAGGTTGAAGACACGGAATTCAACCAGTTGAATTACTTGGATTACCTATTGGACAGTTCAGAACACAGAAAGAGACGCAAAACCAATAAGCAAAACAGTTCAGGAATTGAAACGGGCGAAATAGAGGGAGTGTACTCGAAAAATGTTCTACAAGAGGTGTTGGGTTCGACGAAACCCGTCAAAAGACCTGTGATGTATGTGTTTTTTCAGTTCCACAACAACAGTCAACAACTGGTCCGAATGCAGAAGTCCGGGTGGAATCTTCAACAAGGTTAAACAATAAGGGAATGTTGATTATCTATAGATAGTAGATATATAAATAAAATAGAGTAAAATAATTTCAATAGTATTTTCCGCTACAAGGTGAAATCTATTTGAATCTTTCAATGGACAAATCACCTGGGAAAGTACCGTTTTCTCTTTGTTCATCCCAAGTTTGAACCCAGTCACCTGGACAAAGGGATTGGAAGGTTTGCCAGAAGACTTGACATGGTGCAAATTCTTCACCCTTCAAGGCAACACACTTGTGGTAATCAAGATAGGATTGGAAACAGTGCTTGGTTTGGTTTTGTTGAGGAAATCTGGCATCGAAACCTGGAGTTTGTAACTTGTGTTCGGACATGGTGGCTGCTTGGAAAATACAAATGCTTTCCTTTTCGAAAACACTGTGTGGTTCTATGTTAAAGACGTACAACAAGTGGTTTGATGATTTCCAAGACTCGCGCGCGCTCTTATTGGCTGTTGAGAGTGCTTTTGTGGCAGTTTTTCGATGTTCATAAGTGTGCCATCGTGAATCTTGTGATTGCTGTAATTAGTTTCGTTGGAATCAGAATAAAGTTGGCTACAGTTTGGTGTAAATAAAATTGTGCAATTGTAAGGGAAAAGTCATGCGGAAATTGGCCAATATTTTTCCCACATTCGTGACATGGACATTTCCTATTAAGGTAACTTTGGATTTTTTTTTTTGTATTTCCAGGTCTATATGGAAAACGGAGACTTTTGCTTCTAATCATGGGCAAACCAGTATCGGCGGCATCCATATTTCAGTCTTCGAGTAACGAGTCTTCGGGTACTTCGACACCCAGCAATGGCCCAAAAATAGTTAACGATGCAGTTCCTAAGGACGAATTTAATGTGTTTCGTAAAGTCCACAATGTGTACAAAAATGAAGAACCATTTCCACCACGATTCACTTCGTCTTATGGATTTCATGAAGGGATCAACGTGAAATCCTTTGAAAATTATAAACTTTATGCTCTAAGAGAAGATGATATCTTGGTTCTGAAAGGTCAGTATCAATTGTCCATCGTCAGCGGAACAGTGGAAATTGACTCATTTGTTTTTCGTGCACCAGATTCCAGAAAGTTCACGATAGATGCTTCTAATATCACTGCCCTTCCTACTATAAAATGTTTAGGAGGCAGTTCTTTGTCGAATGTAGAGGACTTTGAGATACTGGACAACAGACAATACTCATCTGTGGTGAAGGTTGAAAACTATGACGATTCATTGTCAACTTTAAGAACTTTGAGCCACCAACTTACCACCCTATACGAAACTCCTTCTGTTTTTGTTAATCAATTTGATGAAAAGTACACGTTTGTGAATATGAAAGATGCAGAGTTCGACCGCCCAGCAACTACTATACATCCTACATGGGTAAACCCAATCTACCTTTTATCTAGATTACAATCGCCCACTGTTATGGCAATTGGCCATAAATCTTGTGGGAAATCCGTGTTCATCAAGAATTTGGCAAATGCCATAATATCACAAGGAAAGAAGGTTCAAATTTTAGAAATTGACCCCGGGTTACCTGATTACTGTTTACCAGGGTCGATATCCTATTCTTTGATTAAAGAACCATTGTTGGGTAATATAAAATATCCCAATATAGAAAAGGAGAAGGAAGAGATAAAGTACTTTGGGTTTATAAATCCGGCCATCCAACCTCTATCATATATGACTTTGGTTTCAAGTTTGTTGCGAGAAGCTGATCCATCTATACCATTACTGATCAATTATCCAGGATGGATTAAGGGCTTTGGAATTGAACTTTTGAATTTGTTTCTTTCCAAACAATTGATCTCACATTTAGTACAATTAGACGAAGTTCTGAAGAATTTAGATGTGATTTCCGAAGCCAATTGGGATAAAACGGTCCAGATTTTGAGGCTGGTTTCAGTTTCAAGAACAACTTACAGAACCTATTCTCCGAATGTTTTGCGAAGCTTCAAGTTTTTATCCTATTTTCATTATGTCCATCAAACAAAAACCTTTGACTTCAAACCATTGCTGTTTAAATCCCCTTTGCGGGTGTCATATCTATGCTCCAACGACACGACTGAGATAGCCGACTTTCGAGGCATTGTTGGCTGTTCTATATTAGATTCACAGGGGGTCAGGGTAGCGGAAGCTTTTGATTGTTTGGAGATGCAATATGTGGCCCTTTGTGGCATAAAAACCGCCAGCTTGCTACAGCATGTCCAAAATGATAAGCTGGTGAGCTGTGCAGATTCTAAATTGAACCTCATCAACGAAATGCTTTTTGACATTTTGTATAAGGATCCATCCACCACCAACGACGTTCATTACTACGGTATGGCTGTTGTTCATTCTGTCGACCAGAAATCGCAGACCATCAATCTATACACTCCGATCAATATCCAGAAGATGCTTCTGTCGGTGGGAAGCAACCAGGAAAAGCTGATCCTCATCAAAGGCCGAGAAGACTTTCTTCCCGTGATGGAGGTCGGCGCCCATCTCAACTATCCTGGTGTTCGAGACAGTTGGAACATCTATGGTCTGGGATGTGTCCCCTATGCATCTTTGTCTCTTTCTTCGGACACTAAAGGTTCCAAGACCGACAACCGCATCTCCAGACAGTAGATCACGTCCATCAGATGTCCACTTGCACATCTTGCTCCCACAGGAAAGGCCAGCGATAACTGCGATAGCGCTGCGGAAGCGATCAGACGCAGCGCATTGCTAGCTGTTCGCCTATCTTCGGCGCTGAAGTGAGTCTTCCTCGAGCAGATTTGAGGAAGAACGAGACAAGAGACCAGAGCAGACACCGAGCTGGACAAACACACGACCAAATGCACACTGCAGAATACCTACCGGCACAAGCAACAGACATCTCTTCGGTTTTACAGGGAGGATACAACACTCCGTTGTTGAGAGAATGGCAACATGAAAGACAGCTGCAGAAAAGTATGTTCATTTTCCCGCTGTTCATTTCGGACGACGCCGATGATGAGACCGATATCCCATCGTTGCCTAACATCAAGCGGTTTGGTGTCAACAAGCTGATTCCGTACATCGAAGGATTGGTGAAAAAGGGACTGAGGGCCGTGATCCTGTTTGGTGTGCTGCTGAATCAAGAATCCAAGGATTTCGAAGGGTCCGCCGCCGACGATCCACAAGGTCCCGTGATCCTAGCCATCAAGGCCTTGAAGAAACACTTCCCTTCCCTGTATGTGATGTGTGATGTGTGTCTTTGCGAGTACACCGACCATGGCCACTGTGGAGTGTTACACGACGACGGCACCATCAACACCCCATTATCAGTGCGTCGTATCGCCGCCGTCGCCGTCAACTACGCCAAAGCAGGAGCAGACTCCGTTGCTCCATCCGACATGATTGATGGTAGAATCAAAGCCATCAAAAAGGGCTTGATAGACGCCGATCTGGCCCATAAGGTTTTCCTTCTGTCATATGCTGCTAAATTCAGTGGTTCACTATACGGTCCTTTCAGAGATGCTGCCGGCTCCTGCCCATCCACAGGCGATAGAAAATGCTACCAGCTTCCAAACGGAGGTGCCGGCTTAGCAAGAAGAGCTTTGCTTAGAGATATGAACGAGGGTGCTGATGGTGTTTTGGTCAAACCATCCACCTTCTACCTCGATATCGTCAGAGATGCTTCGCAACTTTGCCAAGATTATCCTATCTGCTGCTACCACGTTAGTGGTGAATACGCCATGTTACACGCTGCAGCAGAAAAGGGAGTTGTTGACTTGAAGAGCATTGCGTTCGAATCTCATTATGGGTTTTTGAGAGCTGGTGCAAGATTGATCATCTCTTATTTCACTCCCGAGTTCTTAGAATGGTTGGATGACCCTATTCCAAATTGAACTTCAACAGCATCAGTTTCCTGTATATAATATATGGTTAGATAGAAGCTCTTAACTTAGTTTCAGATGTTCTGTACTTTTTACTTTTTAATATCTACTACACTTAAAATCGCTGGTTATACAAGCCGGACTCCAGATTGACAATCATAAGGGTTCTCAAAAACAAAAAGAACAAAACAAATTATCTTTGTGTCAAACCCCCACTGAGTAGATGAGTCTAAAAATTCAGAAAATGCAAAAAAAAAAGATTCTGTTGTGAATACATAAAACTATGTTTATTAATTTCTATACAAAATGATGGCTTGGTATCAGTTAATTAACAAATAAAAGAAAAATTACCCCTCAAGCTCAAGGATGATGACAAACCGATTCAATAGTTGGATTGAAAACATAGATCTGCATTCATGACTCTTCAATTTGAACTTGTTTCCATTATAGACTCGAATTAATGATGTATTAGTTAGCAACAACGCCCTCTAAATTGAATTAGTGTGAAATAATGTATTCCAATTCTCAGCCAATTCTTAGGAAACGTGGTGAAGTAACTAGAGAAGCACTTCAATCTCATGGCAGTGGAATAGTAATATTCTATGATCAGAACAAAGTAAGTAAACTAATGGCAATCTCAGTACTTGGACGGGGTATTCTGAAAACTATTGAAAAAAAGACGACTCTTTTTACCCTTTATAATGAATTTATATTCAATATTCAATTTATAGGATGCAGTAAATTATATCCTAACAGTTACAATCTCAAATATTGAAGGAATCTCATTTTTTCGGCATAAAGAACACTTAAAACCACGTATGAGTGAAGCTTCCCTATTATGCTAGTTGCGGAATCCTTTGTTTGTTAGGTACAACATCAGCTTCTGTTTCATCCGCTTCTTCCTGGTCGCTTTCTGTTTGTTCTTGCTGTGCGTGTTGTTCATCATTTGTGGAAATTGGTTTATTGCTTGGTACTTCCGGCAGTGAGTCCAATTTGCTGGTCTCTTGCTCAACTTTATCTTGGGGGTTAATTTGAAGTTGTAGAAGTCTCAATTCTTCTTCAACTTCCAACTCGTCGTCCTGAGATAGCAGATTTCCCAACTTCGATGAGACTTCGTCCTGATAGGCGATATTTTCAGCCGTTTCATCGAGTAAATCGTCAATCTTATCTATATCCAATTCTTTATTAATGTCTTTCAGTGTTTGGTTTCCTATCTTTAGGCTCTTGATGTATTCCTTCTCAACTAGTTTGAACTCAATGGTGTCGATCAGCTCCTCGATATTCACTATTTGCGTGTCAATTTTCACCAGCAATGTCTCATTTCTTTTCCTTTTGCGCAGAAACAGCTTTGCTTTTGCGGTATTCTTGTCCGATAAACTCTGTTTAGCCAACATGGTTTCTTCTTGAATTGACGTTTCTATATAGTTTCTTGTTTTGAACAGATTATCCCTTTGGATCTTCATCTGCAAAATAGCTCTATCTTGCAGAGTAATTTTACCCGACGATGTATTATTCCCCATAATTCAGATACGTGCACAAAACGCGCAGTTAAACAAAACTACCACAATAGACACCATCTAATCTATCGTAATTAGTACCAGATAGTGTCTATCAATTGCAGTGAAGGAAATATCATGTCCAGTTCAGCCGCGAACTTTTTTTAACGATCGGAACTATTCATGATAATCGCAGCTGTGATCAGAGAACAGAAAATAAAAATATTTAAAATTTTCAGTTGAAGTTATTTCATAATAGATAGACAAAGATAAAGGAACTTCTTGTGGATATTAGTGCCAAAGTTTTTTTTAAAAGTATAGCATATAATAGTTGTTTTAAATTGAAGAGGTCGGACCTGTGATACTTTTTTTTGATTTTGAAACACAGATTGGAATCTCACAGGATAGACGACAATGGATACACAAAAATATCTCGAATCATACGGATGGATACCAGGCACAGCATTGCAAAAAGGTGGGCTGAAGAAACCCATATTGGTAAGCCACAAATATGACCTGAAAGGTGTGGGAAACACGAGCAAAGAAAGCGTGGCCTGGTGGGAGACGGTGTTTGATGGACAATTAAAATCGCTGGACGTGAATACAGGTTTCGTCTTCGATAAACAACTGAAAACCAAGGTTGAACAAGAGGAGCTGAAAAAGAACAGCCCGTTATATCAGATGTTTGTCAAAGGTGCCACATTGGTCGGATCCAAAGAAGTAGAGTCAATTAAATCCATTCCAGACGGGCCCAAGATGCCTAGCGATTCCCAATTGGTTTTCTTTGACTCCGATTCAGATTCCGACTCTGAAAGCAAAGCATCCCGTAAAGCTAGAAAGGCAGCAAAGGCAACGAAAAAAGCAAGCAAGGCCGCCAAAAAAGCCGCCAAAGCCGCCAAAAAAGAAGCTAGAAAAGCAAAGAAAGATAAAAAGGCCGCCAAGAAGGCCAAAAAGACCAGCAAAAAGGTTAAAACCGCCAAAAGTGGAGAAACCACTAAAAAGAGTTTACAAGACTGAGATGTTGAATATGAAAAAAGACCGGATTTTGAAAGTTTGTGCATACCAGAGGCCTACTCTTATTTGTATGCATGCTGTATCATTAGTAGTATATTTTTTCGCATGTCAAGGGTGGCATGCAAGGCATGAGTTGGAAAAGGACGAAAATCATGCATAGACTGAGATGTATTAATCTTGAATGATGCTACACAAGCTTTTGCCGGGTGATACTTGTATCTTGTGTAGCATGTATAGAATGACTTTGAAGCCTAAAATTAATTACAAGGGTCAAATTAGGTTAGATGAAACCACATGGTGACACATTTGAGATGAGGCTGTGACTTTGGCGATAAAATATACAATACCTAATTTGTACCTGGGATTTGCATCGTGAGAATAACATTATAAGGCTGCAATGAGGCTGATAAGAGACACTTCTTTGATGCTATTAGAAAATCTTTTTTAATGAAAATCCCCCAAAACACACAGTATTCTGTATTTTCAGAAAAAATCGACTATCTTCTATACAATCACACTGTTTTGCTTGATTTCTGGTCACCAGGGTGTGCCAACAAGGAACCTCTATGGATCAGCATTCATCACCAAAGTCTCGATTTGCCGCCATGAAGACTGATGTTGAATTTCAAAAAAAGATGACATTGTAAAGGTAACATCGTTTTAAAAACTTGGCTCCAATATTGCCAAACTCCTGAAACGTAGCATCCCTTACATAAGCATTTATGAAACCAACCGTTCCTAGCGAACCGTTAGTAATCTGCAGCAGAGATTGATCATCGGCAACTAAAATGCATCCGAGCCGCTACAATCGCGGCTCGGCCTAGATGGAAATCTCTTGCATATATTGTTGTAGTACTGACTAAAAATACACTATGCATGCAAAGAAATTGAACTGGAAAGTGCTATTTTTTCCTCTACATAATCAAGCAAATATGGTTGGTCAACAAACCTTATCAAAGCAACTTCCGACCCAGCCAGGGTTGTCCACTCAAATGCAACAACTGTTTGTCTAGCGGATTTTTGGGCAGAGGATAGTGCATTATATTTCACCACCCGGAAGGCTGATCCAGAACTACAGCACATCTCATCTCATCGAGCCATAATACAAAAAAATCTAAATATATTTAGTGCCGAAGGGGATCCGGCTTTTCAGGAACCCGAGCATCAATTAAAAATAACCTTATGACCCACTCTCCACAAACATTCCCTATAATCCGGATAGTTCCGGCTGCACCATTTTACGACATCAGGTATCATCCACTGCTAACAGCACATCTGCTCGCCATTCCCCACAAACGATTGCCTGACTGCCCCCGCAAGCGAACCACACCACCACGCCATACTTTAACTCTTTATCGTTGGCCACTTGCCGCTGTTGCAGTCGCGGCAAAAACCGCACGACGTGACAGGATTTTTAATTCCCTAAATAATATTTTGAGGTGGGTTGGATAATAATCTCTCCAGCAGCAACGATCTGTTAATAAAAGTTCAAGTGATATTATTATGCTTATATAGCAAGGCGTTTTCCTACGTGTTGGGGGCCGGAAATTCGAGGGTCATCGCCACCATGCCGTTTTCGCAGCTTCCTCCAGAGATTGGTGGGTCGGGATCAGGACCGGGGAAAGAGACCGATCCGGAAAAGCCCGTGCTGGTTCCGGTCAACAGTGGGTTGAAGTGGTACCCTAGCTTCCCACAGGGTTTCCAGACGACGCCGGGCCCGGTGCCGGTTCAGGGTGCCGGTGCGGGTGCTGGCGCCGGCCCGGGTCAAGGCCAAGGCCAAGGACCAGGATCAGGTCCCCAGGGATTCCAATACCCCATCAACTATTCCGCCCCCGAGCCACACATGAGCTATAACCAGCCGCAGCACGTTGCGCTGCCGATGCCTCAGACTTCGCCGTACTACTACTACAGCCAAGGCCCTGCCATGACCCAGCCGCAAAACCTCAATGTATACCCAATTCACTACGGCGCCATGGAGCAGTCCCATATGGTGCCGCCACCCAGTCAAGCGCAGGCGCAGGGGCAGGCGCCCATGGTTTCATGCTCGGCCCCGGCCCCGGCCGCGGCCGCCGCCAGTGGCGCAAACCCGAACGGCTTGGTAGGCTCCCGCCCGACATACACCAGCATAAACAGCGCCAGCAGCCGCGTCAGCCATGCCAGCGGCGCCAGCGTCTCCAGCGTCGCCTCCACCAACAACTACCACTACAACTACCACAGCGGCCTGCTGGGCGCGGGGTACGTTCTGCCCACGCCTGCCCCCACCGCGCCGCAGCAGGCGCCTGCACAGTCCCGCTCCTCACGCCAGGCGCAGCAGACCCGCATCTCGCCCGAAGTGTATGAGCCTGCGGCGGGCGCAGACGTGGACATTTCCGGCTTCACCAAGGACGACGTGCTGATTCTGAAAAACCTGCTAAGCCTCGCCGAAGTCCACAAGTGGAAGTACGCCGCCAACCGGCTGTCGAAGCAGAAACTCAAGAAAATGAGCCCCGACTACTGCTACACCAAGTTTCATCAGATGTACAACCTGCCCTACGACGACAAGACGTCGTTCCTCCACTCCAACTACCTCTTCAAGCCGGACGACGCGGGCGCCGGCGCTGGCGCGGGCGTGGGCGTGGGCGCCATGTCTCGTGCAGATCCAATTCTCCCGCCCGACGACCAGCACAAACACCCGCACCACATCCAGGGCCTGTTGGGCTCCTCTCTTCCCTACGTTGTGGCCAAAGATGGCTGGGAATCCATCGACCGTTCCTAGATAAATTGACCCGACGTATCCTTTCATTGCATCTCTATTTGTACTTTACTTCTACTTACACATTATAGCTTTCAACTGTCCTTTTCAGTCTGCCTTTCCACCCCCGTATAATCTGTGTGTTCCGCCCGTCTTTGGTGTGCTACTCTACTAAAAGCCGAAAAGGTCACGTGAGTGAAATGTCTTTTAGCGTCGTGGCGTCGTGTTGCGTGGCGTGGCGTGGCGTTGCGCAAAGTCAAATGTCAACATCTATAAACCGCATCCAATTCTAAGAATACTGATATGACAGACAAAAATAGCACGCTGATCTAAATCTGCCCGCAATACACTGTGTGCAATGACGATGGCTTACAGACGGGTGTTTGGAACTCTCATAGCTGGTGCCAAGTATGGTGCTGACTACAGAAATTATCTGGTGCGAGACGACAAGATTCTATCGTATTTCCACGACTTACCCCTAAGCTTGGACCGTCTACAGGCCACGGCGACAATGGTGGTGGAAATCCCCCGTCAAGAGCAAGCCAAGTTTGAGATTTCCAGGACGTTGCCCTGGAATCCGATTGTGCAAGATACTAAGAAGGGCGAGCTCCGGTTCTTGAACAATATTTACCCGTTTCAAGGGTATCCGTGCAATTATGGAGCACTACCTCAGACATGGGAAGACCCTACAGTGTTTGAAAACCTGGCAGACAACGGGCCCGTGGCGGGCGATAACGACCCACTGGATGTGTGTGAAATCAGCTCTGGGTCCAACATTCCGCTTGCTACCGTCGGAACCGTTAAAAAAGTCAAAATTCTAGGCTGTTTGGCCATGATCGATGATGGGGAACTCGATTGGAAAATTCTGTCCATCGATGCCAACGACCGTCTCGCAAATCAGATCAATGATATCACCGATGTGGAATCCCACATGCCCCACCTGCTTTCGAATCTCAAAACCTGGCTCAAAAACTACAAACTACCAATGAACAAACCCGAAAATCAGTTTGCTTTCGACGGACAATGGCAAAACAAAGATACTGCACTTGAAGTTATTGACGCTTGCCACTCCAGATGGAAAAGGCTAGTTAACGGCCAATTCCTTGATAATAAAAAGGCCCCAACAATCGAAAACTCGAGTCTGGAAAATACCCCGCATCATAAAACTCTTGCTGATGTCGAATTATATCCCCAAAAGCCTGATGCTGCCATCCCGCTTGAAGCTAGTCAAATATTCTATTACAAGCAATAAATTGAAGCACGCCATCATTTCTAATCCTTTTGGATTTGATCTATATAAACCTTGTACAAATTAATCTACTTTTTCCTACCGACGCGCCACATTTTTACGTTATTTAGCTTCGCCACATCTTTGCATGTTGATTTTTTTTTGCCACCAATTTGTTTCACTACCACAACAACAAGTCACGTCTTGGCTATCCATTACCGACACAAACCAACATGTTGGGTTACAGTTTGGCTGCCACTCTGTGCCAAAAAGGACCGGATCAAAAAGGTATGATAAATGAAATCATCAACCAAAACAAAGGTTCGTTGACTATGGGTGTGTTGCCCTACATCACCAACCAAACTGAGACGTCAGACGTCTCTACGATTGGCGCAAGTCCATCTGACTTCCTTGCCAAGAAACTCAATTTGAACACCCCAGATGTAGAAAAGCTGATTCAATCGCTAGATCTTACCATCAAGGCTGATGAACAACAAGGAATGTCACGCATGGAACTGCATCTGGTGAACAGTGATTTATGGAAGAATACAGGGGACTTCAACGACGAGAAGATGGTGTACTACATTTCGAAAATCATGAACGAAATGAAATCTTTCTTAAAATTAAGCTCTTTTTTAGTGACTTCGAAACACAAGGATGAAGACTTGGCTAAGGTATCAACTGAAATCAAACGCAATGGTCACATAATAATCCCAAATTTGTCTAAGGTTATTGCTCATGTTGTTTCAATATTCGACTCTCTTGATTTGACTAGCGCACTTGACACTTTGATATATTCGCATTTGGTGTCTCTCACCACTGAGGTATTAAATTACCAGCTACACATCATATTGTATTCCACCAAAGGTTTCACTGTCGATTCCATCGTGCAATGGTTTACGCTAATGGAAAGAACGAACTTCTTATCATCCATATGTACATCCTCTCCTGTTATGACAGAAACCTCTAGTTCTACAATTGAAAGTTTGGCTACATTGGTCACTCTTCTGTTCTTGGACTTGGATTTCAGCCACGGCTCTCTAACCGACGAAAATTCATTTATGAGCAATCCTGCTATTTTAAGCCAAATCACAACTAACATACTGAATGCCGATTCAAATTCCATTGTTTTATACGCTTGGTCGGTAATTTTACACAGACAACAACTGATTTTAGACGCAGAGAAATCCAATCCTCTAGCCCAATCTTTCATTAAGAAATTAGAATCTGGACCACTAAAAAATTTAGAATGGATGATTTTCAACTTTGCCGAGCAAGCATCCAAATTCAATGTGTGTGGTGCATTGATCAAATGTCTTGACTCTGTTTTGTATAATCCATTATTTCCAAACGTTTTGGGATCCTTTGTTTTGGCTTTCACACCTTATGTTGAACCAACTGACACAATAATCGACACTATCAGTAAAATATTGAAGGCGTCATCAAATGAAATTATACAAAAGTTTTTTGAAAGTTCCGCAACAGAAGAGCTACTGATTTTATTAAAGGCTAAAATTCCAATTACTTTGAACTCTTATCTCACACTAATTTCGGTCAATTCTAATTTAGCAGTTGAAGAACTGAGAACTTTACCAACATATTTATCTAGTATTACAGGACAAAACTTTTACAATAAATATCAGATTGATGATCAGCAACCTGAGCTTATCAAACTCTCGGCTGACTTCGAAGTGATGCTACCATATGAGACCAAAAACGAGATTTCATTGTTAATAAAAAAGGATACCAAGGCTCAGTTAATTTCCTCCAATAAATCCAAAGATGAATGTTTGATCCTATTTTTATATGAATATAACGGATGGTCTTTGTTAGGACGGGTATTGAAAAACTTATCTTGGGGTATTGGAGACAAAAATGATGAAAAGGACGCCACGAGAAGATTAATTCTGAAATCATTGGATGCCATTTTTAAAGACTTAGACCCTAGCACCATTGACATAGTTCTCAAATCAATGAATTCATTTGTGGGTGAGACCGATGTTATTGATATCATCTTTAGAATAATTGACCAAGGCATAACATTATTGGATGCCAAGTTGTTGTCTTATTGTGTTTCATTACTCATCACATTATCCACTAAAGGTTATTCATACCGAGTATGGTCTTACTTGTACAAAACAGATCTTTTTAGCAACAAACCAAACGGAGGACTTGCACAAACTATCTTGGATAGATGTGAAATTACCACTTCTACCTACTCATTTTGTATATCCATTCTCGAACTGGCCAACAAAATGTTGGAGCTTTCACTGCGAGTGGATGGTGAAATCAATTTCAAGTTGAAGTCGGTTGTAATTCAGAACTTCTCGTCATTCATGATAAAAATTTTTGAAGGATTCCATTTCTGGCAATACAACTCAGACACAGAAAAAGCCAAGATAGGATACTTGACTGTAAAATATTTTTCGTTGCTTATATGCATTGGACAATCTTTCAATTTCAATATGGATCATCCGTTTAGTAACGTGTACTCAACAAGCTTGGAGATAATAATCAATAAATTTTTGGTGTCGGATATACAAGATATGCGATCCCTTCAGTCATTGTCATATCCGTTTAAACTACTAGCAGATCCATTTTATCAAAAAGATAATAACAACGAAACTGGAAAGGTGACAACCCAATTCATTACAGAATTTTTGCACTTCATTGAGTCCTTAATTTCCTTGCGATCAATTGCCAAACCTGACTCACCTTCTAATATAGAAAGATATTTGTTCTCTAATATGACAATTTTGGTCAATGGATATCTTTTCAATGAACAACATAAATCAGAAATCTTGTCTCTAGTTAAGGGCTTGAATGATGCTACTTGGCCGGAGACCCATCCTTCCCTGTTGAATACCATGGGTATCGGGCATTCCACATTTTTAGTGAATTGCTTGTTTGAGGATTTAAAATCCAAGTATATTATGAGTTCAGCAAAAATTATGATTTTACAATTTATTTCATCCATCATTGAACACAACCAGAAGGCTTTATCTCTCTTTTTAATTACAGGGAAAATTATTGAAATGGAATCAATAACCACATTTGGGAAACTTTCTTTTTACAATTTGATTAAAGATTTGATGACCGACAACGACGAGACAATATCGAAGCTCACGTTTGAATATTTACATTGTTTCTCCTTGTGTCTTGGGGCGTCTCCTATATTGTCAACGGACAAAGAGGATTCTAAATTTATTGATAAGCTTCTTAAGATGGTTCAAGTTACTGTTCGTAGCAAGAAATCAAGTATGACAAGAGAAGAAATTGACAACTTGTCCCAAACCATTGAAATACTATCCCTTTATTTGTTTCTTTCAAAGGGTCAAAATAATGAATCAGAAAAGAAGATTTTTGATGTATTGAATGACAATAAATTTATCAATAGTGTAAAGGACATTTATGTTATTAAAGACAAAAATCTTCAATTTGCGATGGATACAGAGAAGAAGTTTGAATCTTTGGCCGATGGAAAGCTGCCAATATTTGACTTTACGAAAATTACAAACAAAAACGTTTATAGTTTTGACATTTTGGATTTATGTTTTATTCATAATCATGCATGGGAAGATATGAAATTAGATTTGATTGCATTGCAAGAAGATATTCAAAGAGTTGAATGTGAAATTCTCTTGGCTAAATCCTGTGGTGGATTGTTAGCATGTTATTGTAATGTCAACTCCAAAAAATTGAATCCATACTATTGTTCACTTGCTGCTTCTTTATTATTAATCAATTATGAACAAGGTATTTCATTACCTATATATGATGTTGTTTACAAAGGTAGGATCGAACTTGCATTCATGATTATTATCACAATAAAAAATTCGAATCAAAAGGCTGATGATGTTGATGTCTTCCAGACGCTATCAAACTTGGTGCGGTTGTTAGATTCCAGTGAAATAAATTTGTCATTTGGTTTGACCAGTTTGGATGTTGACTTTTACAAGCCGCTGCTCAGAACATTATTGCTGACCTTGTCTATGATTAAAACTCCAAATTTTGTTTCTCAATACTCTTCCACGCTGATTGAAGTGTTCAAAATCATTATCTGCAAATCCATCACAGTGTTATTCAGCAGTATAAGAAATACTGCTTTTTCAGTTCATGTTGAGGAATTTGGGGATTCTCAGTTAATAATGAAACAAATCGATGATGTGCTATTAATTCTATCTTTGCTACAAGAGTTTTTGAAGCTGAATCTTCCTGCAAAAATTGAAACCGAAATATCTGAAATTGTCATCAAATCCAATGCCTACAGATCCATTTGTCACATTTTTACTTCATCACATTTGATAAAGATACACGGACAGGAAATATTTGCCGATTATGCGTTAATGTTTTTATTTGAATTTGTGCAAAAGAAATACATCAGTGAGAAACTGATTAATGATGGGCTGTTCAATCTATTGAATGAATCTCCTCTCTCTGAAATCATACAGCATGGCCAAGTGAATCCGTATTCCAGCAACACTACCATTGTGAGAGTTTATAAGTTATGGGTTGAAAAAATGTTGCCAATTGTTTTGAACCTAACAGCTGATTTTGGACAAACAATTATTTTTCAAATTTCCAAATTCGTATTAACATTTAAGAAACAATTTCAGTACACTATTCAAACATGGCTAGAGAAGGATTCGTTGATCAGCAAACTTACAATTGAAGAGACTGAACAGATTGTGATGCTTGCCAAAATAATGAGCAGTCTTGATTGCTATAATTTTATCAGCAATGAACTTGGTAAATCTGTTGAGGAGATCCATTTAATTCCAGGTTTAGACACTGTTCAAGAGAGAAAAATGTTTGTCGACGCTTTGACATATTTGTTATCGCATCCAAAATTCTTAAACTCAAAGTTTTCATCCATTAATGGAGAGATTTCTGCTGATGAGTTGGCTGAAGAAGTCAAGAATCTCAAAGAGTCCTTGTTGATGTAAATTTTGGCTTAAGTTGTATGTCTTTTTTTTAGTAGGAAAGTGTATAAATTATATTACAATATATTATAAAAGTTGGAAAAAAAAGCTGAAAAAACTGCAGTAGTTAAAGAATGCTAAAATGTTACTATGTTTAATGCCTCGATGGCTGCTTGGTTGGTGTACTAATCCTCTAAATCAGATAGACCTGCTAGATCTGCTTGAGATATATTTGAGACTTGATTTTTTGAAGAGTAGCTTAAAATATTGTTCATCTTCTTAAATACCCTCCATTTCTCCTTATCATATTCTCCATAATATCCACTTGGAATCGAATTGTTGGTGGTAGAAGATTTATCGGGATTACTGACCAATCTCAGTTTATTTAAACTGTGGTTGGTAGGTATGTAATCTATTTCACTCAACGGTAAATTTTTCCTATATTGATAAGGCGATTTTGTTGGTGAGCTGCTCCGTGTTTGTGTCATCAATTTCGGCGAATCACTGTAAATTGGACTGAAACTTGGAACATTGTCTGTCATGGCCCGTAAGCTCAAGGACAGAGAAGATCTTCTTTTACTGATTGATTTGGAGCTTAGGGATTTGGATGACTGTTTTTTCCGTGGAGAATTCTTCACTGCATTAGCTAAATTCAAGTCGTCATTATCCAGTGAATTTCTAGGCGTTGTGAAGTTGTTCTTTGAGGATGATAAGTGTAAAGATTCCTTGAGATTCAAACCAATCATCTTTTTCAATGGACTTGGGGTTTTTGATTTTGAGGTTGAATTGAATCTCAAGTTCAAATTCATGTTTTGCTTTGATGGTGATTTTATGTTATGTGTTGAAATACTATCGTTTAGAAATTTGGATGAAGCTGGTGATTTCAAGTTGGAAGTTGAGATTGAATTTTTCAGTCTTTTTGATATGGAGTTCTTTTTGGATGAACTTAAATTTGGCAATGATTGTCTGGAATTTAGACCCGAATTCTGATTTCTGTGCTGTGTTTTTTGAGAATCATTTTGTATGATTTCTTTATTCAGATCATTTATGAAACAATGGGATTGTTCGTTGCCATGGGTGAAACTATTGACAAAATCGAGATTTGAGTCAGACTCAGAATCCGATTCAGAGTCGAAATTGAAACTAGAGTTGGGGTTGGTGTTGGTGTTGAAATTCAATTGTGCTTCTTTTTGATAAAAACCTGTTTGACCCAACTGTGGCGTTGCACAGTGGAAATTCAAATACTTGTTTGATACTGGCGTGTTATTGTTGTTGATCGGTTCGGCTATATTCAACATCCGAATGTTCTGTTCAAAAGTGAAATCGTCCAAATCATCATAAAATTCCTGTTGTTTTGTTGGTACATCATCCAAGATGAAGTTGGGGTTTGAAGTGTGAAAGATGTATGGCGCATTTTCCTTCACGGCTGCTGGATTCGGAAAAGCAAAGTTGGTTTTCTTCAAAATGAAGGTGTCATCCACGGTATCATCAATAGCAGACTCTTCAAAAAACATGGGGTCCACATGGTCTGGTTTGTGATAAGTATTTTGTGCAGTCGGATAATTGCAGTCGGGAACGTCGGACGAGTTTGACACATTATGGGTGTCCGTTGGTAACGGCATATGGATAATGTTGGAACTGAAATTGTTGTTGTGGAACTGAAACGATGACCGTATGCGATTCAGCGATATTTTTGCTGTGGATTGGCTTTTCTTTTCCATATTGGAGTCAATGTCAGATTCGGTGTCGGATGTGATCTGTATGTGGGAAGTCTGGATATTGCAATACAGTAGTAATAGCACGGGAACCTTGAATGCAGTGCTGGCCACAAATAAGTTGAGAAACCAGATGAACAGGCGGTTTTCGACAATCGACACTGCCAGGCCTTCATGGGCTTTTAACAGCACACGATCTGTCCAATACATACCGAGAATGACGGCGAATAATGAACATAGCATACTTGATACTACTAAACATGCGCTAAACCTCTTTATTCTAGCACCGGATGCCAATATTACAGAGCTTAATTCCAGGCCTGCGGCAGTTATCATAATAGGACCATCCACCGTTCCACTTCGCATGTCCACTCCGCCCGCTATTCCCACACTTGCAACCCCCATTGCCAGTGCCGTCCATGTGACCTGTAATATATTCAGAAAAGCCAACATCGGAGTGTATCTTCAGTCGGGGTTCTATTTTTATTTTTTGCTCCCGTCTTTTGCTCCCAGCTCCAAGCAATCCACCAAACCACAAACAGTTCTCTTGCAATTTGGACAGCAATCTACTCAAAGATGGGTCTGAAACATTCTCAGCTGGTGATGTTTATTTTTTGCCGTTTCTGGTAATATGGATCTGGCAGTAGGTGGTTGCCCGGCGCGTGGAAATGAAAAAAAGTATCAATTGGAAAATCGCGATCCAGTCCTAAACAAGAAATTCTTTTGCTTCCAGATACATTCGACTACACAGAATGAACGAGAACTACGCCAGTTCGAATACTGCGACTCCCGGCTGTGTTGGAATGGAGCCCTTACAACGTTGGAAACACCCTTTGATTCCCTCGGGAACCATAAGGCGGATTTCGCTCAACAGAAGACGTAGGGACTCGAATTCAAAGGCAGCGCGGTCGTCCACATAGAGGGTGAAACAGTATGCTTGTCTGTCCGAGGAAGAATGCTTTCTCCAGCCACAGCCAACGATTTCGTAGTGGGTGCTGTGGCGGTTGATTCGGTCGGTGGCAAGTAAAGAAATCATGGTTTTCCAGACATCGCACGCATGGTGGTAGGCAATGGTGTACACATATTCACCGTAACGGGTGGGGTTGTTGGTGCTGTGGAAATTCGGTTTGGCCTCATTTGGAAGCAAAAAAATTCTGTGGTCATTACAATACACCCATTTGTGTAAAAGAAGTTCGTATTGGTTTTGGACAGTTTGAATATGCATCTGTGAGTAAAGCGTGGTACAAACTTGGTATTGCTGTCTTTTTTCGGTTTTCTGGTTTAGCCATAAATTCCAGCATTGTATTGGTTCTAGTGGTTTTCGTGCATACATGAAGTCGATTCCCATCTGATTCACTATTTTATTGATTTGATACACGCTTGAGTGGGTTTTTTGGTAAGCAATTTGGGACGTTTTCTGGTTTTGCAAGTATTTCAACGTTGGATCGAGATATAATGACTCGATATTGAACCTGAATTCCTTTGACAAGCCATGAGTATCATTGCCGCTATTTATCTTCCCACTTTCAATTGTCGTATTGGTTTCTTCAAACAATGATGCTGCCAATTTTGCTGGACTTTTGTTCATTTGAGAGTAGTCGGAACTTTCGGAAAACCACTTGTCTACAAGCTTTCTAGTGAAAGGATAATAATCCATTTTCACAAAGGTTGAATACGCTTTCTGTGAAGTTTCTAAATTAGCGTCATTCAAATATAAGCATATATGGTTTTTGAATGACCTTTTATTATTGACGCTGTATTGAAGTCTATTGATTGATAAATGTGGAGCGGTGTCTGATGGTATTCTCCAACTGTAAAGTGAGTCGTTGTCAAAATATGTATAAGATCTTGAGTAATCTGTTGGCTCGACTTGACTGACAGGACGAAATTTGTGGAAAATGGAGAATTTTCGACTTAATGATCGTTTTGGTGACAATTCGGGATTGATGTTTAAATCATTTTTCTGGGAAATCGACAATGCAGAGCTCACGATATCTGCTGCCGAATTGGAGGTGGTTGGTTTCTCGTTCCAGAGGTTTTCTTGATCAATCTGTCTTTTATTATCATTTGATACTTCTCCATCATCACTTTCAAAAGCTAGATCTGAATCTGCACTACAACTCAGATACACCATTTTTGTAGAATTATCATAGAGTCGAGTGGTTCCGTCAAAAAAAAGATTTGTTTGTAATCCATTATTTTCTTGGGTTTTGAAACAAGTATTCTGATTGCTTTTCATAAAGTCAACCTCATTATTGACAGAGTTTACTTCAATTTCACCAACTTTATTACTAAATTGAACGTCCAAAACATCATGTGTGACTTTTGTTTCAGTCTCATTTTCCGATCCTGGATCGATATTCTGCTGTTTTCTTTCATTTTTCTTATTACCACCCCATGAAAGACTTCTAAACAACTCTTTAATTTTTTCCCGGCCTTTAGCTCTTCCCCGTTGAGTTTCATTGTGACAATTATTGTGATCTTGGTACAATAATTGCAACACCAACTCGCCCTTGTCAAAGGAAGTGTCTGGTGCCTCTTCGACTGACTGTTCTTCTGTAGACATTTCACAGTCCAAGTCGATGATATCCTTACTACGGTTATCTAAGTACTTTTGTGAAAACATGGCTATAAATAAAACTAGCTGACACGCACATCCAACAAAGAAAAAACAACCTCTTACTATTTGTGCTCCCCCCACCAAAACAGAGGCAAATCATCTAAAATAGAATAACACGGCTCCCCATCTCTCACGTGCAGCCGTACAAAGCCGCTGCATCACGTGACCCAGAGTAGAACATGGAAAAAAAATAAATTTTAGTTTCTCATTTTTCTTTTCCAGATGCTGTTGGGCTGAAAAATTTATTTGAATAGTGTCTTGAAGTTACTTAAGGTGAGCTACAAAGGGTAGAGTCCGGCACATAGCCAACAAATTTGAAGTAGAATATATATTTAAAAATCATAAGAAATAACAAGGAGAGAATATCATGAGCAGTAGACATCAGGCAAGAAACGGAGATCAGGGTGAGCAGAAGAAGGAGAGATTCCAACCTACATCATTGAGAGATAGACAATTGCAACGTGTGGATGAGGAGTATGTTGAAGCACGTAAGCATGCATCCAAGATGGATTATTTGCTCACAGAAGAAAGCGGGTTTCTGGAAACTGAGGGAATGGAAAAGACATGGGAAGTGACACAGGATGAAATTGTGAAGAGTGTCGATATCAGCACAGCTAACAAACGGTTCGAGCTGAAACTGCCAGATTTCGGTCCTTATACTATTGATTACAGTCGTAACGGTCGTGACTTGCTGATTGGTGGTAGAAAGGGTCATGTTGCATCGTTTGATTGGAGATTAGGTAAATTGAACTGTGAGCTTCATTTGAACGAAACGGTAAACGACGTCCAGTTTCTGTACAATACCCAATTGTTTGCTGTGGCGCAAAAAAAACATGTCTACATCTATGATAAAAACGGTTCCGAAGTGCATAAACTGAAAAACATGTTTGATCCTTCACACCTTGACTTCTTACCCTACCACATGCTCTTGGTGTCTGGAAGTAAAACTGGTTACATCAAATACCAAGATGTCTCGACTGGTGAACTTGTGTCGGAAATAAGAACCAAGCTTGGTCCAGTCACATCAATGTGCAAGAATCCATGGAATGCTGTCATTCATTCAGGGTGTTCTAGTGGTCAGGTCACCTTATGGGCGCCAAATGTTCCTTCACCTTTAGTGAAAATGCAGACTGGTCGTGGTGCTGTTCGTTCCATTGCAATCAATAGAGACGGTAGATACATGGCTACTGTGGGGGCTGATAAGAGTTTGAGAATCTGGGACATCAGAAAATTCGAACAAATCGACAGTTATTATGCTCCAACCCAGGGAAATACGCTGGACATATCCGACACTGGACTATTATCACTTTCATGGGGTAGAGGGGTCACTGTTTGGAAAGACATCTTCAAAAAACGTCAAGAAAATCCATACATGACACACAACATGACACGTACGCAAGTCGAGACAACTAAGTTCGTTCCGTTCGAAGATATTCTGGGTATTGGACATGATAAAGGATTTTCGTCCATCATTGTTCCAGGATCTGGTGAATCTAACTTCGATGCCTATGAATTGAATCCATTTGAAACCACGAAGATGAGACAAGAAGCAGAAGTTCAAATGTTATTGAACAAATTGCAACCAGATATGATCACACTAGACCCAGATGTCATTGGTACTGCCGACCGTAGATCAGGCATCCAAAAGGAATTGGGTAAGAACATCGATCAGTCTGATGCTGCAGAGCTGGCGTCAAAACCAGAAAATGCTGCAGCTGGCTCCGATGGTGATGATGTGACCTCAGAAGAAGAAGAATACGTCGAAGAAGAAGGGGAAGCAAGATTTGTTAAAGAAAAGTCCACCAAGAAGAACAACGGTATCACCAAGTTGAAGGCCAAAAAGAGAGCATATCTGGATAGCGAGCGTGCAAAACGTATTGAAGAGCTTAACCAAACCAAGGCAGAGCTTTTGAGAAAGAAAGCAGAACTTGAGAATAGCAGGAACACGCCTAGTTTTGAAAGTACTTTTGACAGATTTAAGTAAAATATCTCGTATATCAACGTTTTGTATATTATATAAGAAGAATTGTAACTCTATCCAAAAGGTGGTTTGTTAATTAAATAGCCCGATACATAGCATTACACGCCTGTATGTGTACATGTGGCAATATATATATAGATCTGTATAAAATCTCTATCAGTAATAGTCTACAGAAATAGTGCTATCCATCATTCATCGTTCAAATCTTCAAAATTGTCAACCGTTTCATCTATCTTGAAAGGACGAGGTAATGGAGCCGTGGTTCTGTTTTTCTCCTTTAGAGTCTTGATTATATCCATGGATTCGCCAGGCTGATTGTCTTTTAGAACAACAATCCCACTAATAGATCTGAATTTTCTTATAGGGGTGAATCTACCAGTTTTTGAAAATGTCACATATTTGAGTTGTGAAGGTAACACTCTAGACATATTTGGTATTTCAAATGGCTCTTTGACGTAAAGCGATTTATATGAATTGTCATGTAGCTCCTCATCATTTACATTGCTTTCGGTTGCGGTTGTAGTTTTATTGTCTTCACTCACATCCATCGCATCGTTGGTTTCAGTTTTCTCCTTCTTGGCGGCTCTATTTCTGGCTCTATGAGTAGTTGAAAGAACAGCTGTGGCAACCTTTTCTGCCTGTTTTTCTACTTGTATTTCAATCTTGGGTGGATACTCGAAGTATTCCTTTTTGGAATGACAGCTAATCGATATTTGAGGAACTTTCAATCTAGATGTGATACCCGTCACAGAAGTTGGTGTGAATGAAAGACATAAGAAATGTGCCAATGGATGCCAGTACCAATATTGAGTGAAAACAGCTACACCAACAATAGATTTCATGTTGAGAGTATTTGTCTGTGGGTTTTCCAATTGGATTGTAGTGTTTCTTCCACCGGCGTCTATGATACCTTGAGATAAAGTGGCACCAAATCTAGCTAAAGCTTCTTCGTGTTTATTACTAATTGTTGCAGCCAGGCTTTCTCTGAAATCTTTGACTTTTGGAAAGAGTTTTTCAGTTTGTTGAATCAAAATCATTGATTTGGCTAGTAAAGCTCCTTGTCTGACAAAATCGGTGGAGTCAGTCAATAAAGGTTCCAAAACATCTAATGCACTTTGTAACCCACGTCCAGAACATGAGATACCTAAGGCCATTGCAGAACCGTAACGAACATGTGGGTTATGAGATTGTGATAATAATTCAACAACGGTTGGAACTTTGTTATATTCACGGAGCAAAACAAAACCCAAACACATCACAGCAACTCTTCTCACATTATCAGACGAATCAGAAACGGCAACATGAAGTAACTTCTTAATAGCGGATTTGTTGGATGTTCCACAATAAGCTAAACCGATTGTGTAACAAGCACCATAACGCAAAATAGCATTTTTATGTGATAACATTTTTTC
This sequence comes from Pichia sorboxylosa, assembly GCA_001599115.1. Taxonomy (NCBI): domain Eukaryota; kingdom Fungi; phylum Ascomycota; class Pichiomycetes; order Pichiales; family Pichiaceae; genus Pichia; species Pichia sorboxylosa. The sequence goes on along the minus strand of BCGC01000004.1, from coordinate 268,400 downwards.
AATGTACTCGTTTGCTTTGTTCTCAATACCAAAACATATCAAGGCAATACCAAATGCCAAACTTCTGATTATGGTTTCGTGTTGAGTTTCTTGGGCGTAGACAAACATATCGTGTAGAGCCTGTTCATTGCCAGTACCCAACATAACTAAACCCATTGCCAATGCTGCTGCCTGACTTGCAATTGCTGAATCTGCGTATAATACTACGTTTAATTCGTTGTAAAGATCCAAGTCAGCTAATCCCATAGCAGAAATACCAATACCCAAGCAAGCACCGTGCAGAATTATTTCATTGTCTTTATTATCCACGTTAGCAGATTTGGATTCTAAAACTTCACGCAAGTATGGCAAAACTTGTTCGTGTTGACCAGCATATACTAAACCTAAACCATATAGAGAACCTCCATTGGTGTGTGCATTGGATGTTCCGCCTGGTAAATAAGGTTGTAAAACAGCACGTCCACTTGTTAAGTTACCCTTGTGAATGGCACCAAATGCAGCAGTTGCTGAGAATTTAGACCAGTGATTGGCTTTACCTAACCATTCAAGATTGGATCTAAAAAACGAGTCATCTGCAGTACCTGAATGAATGAAAGTCGTTGCAAAAGTAATGGCCGAATGGTATAAGGAATTTCTTCCATCTAATGCTTTCTTCGAGGCATTTAGAATATTGATATCTATATTCTTTTTTTCAGAAAGAAACGTTAAGTCAAAATCGCAGGTTGGGACACCGGAAAGGATGTTCAGCAATTTCACAGTGCTATCCTTGAGTTGATCAATTGATGTATCGCTCTTGATGTACTTGGAAGTTAACGATAGCAATTCCTGTGAACCAATACTAGCTAAATCAAATGCCATCTGATAGGCTAAAGGCGCACTTGAATCATTTGCAATCAAAGTTTTCAGAACTTTATGTGAGTATTTGGAATCGTTAAGTTGGACGACAATTTTCGTAACTAGGAAGTAATCAGGACATTCAAAATTCAGTAAAATGGACATCAAACTATTAAGTGTTTCAGTTTTAAAATTCACGTCGTTAATAACTGTGGTTGAGCATGTTAAAAGATAAGAAATCAAATTCATAATGGTGTCGGCCGCAACTTTGTTTTCAATCTGTTTTTGAATAATGTCGTTCACAATATCAAGACGGTAACTTTCAAGAGATATACCTAACGCCAACTTCACATCATCTTCGACACACTTTGACAACATCTGTTCAAAAATCCATGTCAATTGGGGATTGATGGAAATTGAGCTATCGGAATATCTCGCTTGCGACTCGGTGATGTATGTTTCAATACATTTGGAGATGATGGTTTCAACAAACTCGGTGTTTTCGTGAGGATTAAACGATTTTCCAGCCAGAAGAGAGTACTGAACTGCAGAATCGTAATCACCCAAGTTGTAGTACACCTTGGAAACAAGAATTGCTGCTAGTTCTCTATGCGAAAACTTATCGTCTTCATACAAAAGCTCGATGTCTGTAATTTTATTTGCAATTTCTGACCATAATTGATCCACTTGGTCAACCAAAGATTTCAAGGCGTAAACTTTCAATTCCGAATCTTGTTCATCCAAAAGTGAAAGGTAAGGCGCAGCAGACGCAATCACTGACATGTTGACCTTGATCTATTGCGGGGTCTTTTCTGGGTCTTTTCTGTTCTTCTAAACACTTCAACTCTGCAAGAGGGCAAATCCAAACTAGGTGTTTGCCACCGAGGAGAAGCTCGCTCAGAAAACGTCGCGCGCAGCCCGAAAGATGTGAAGCTACAGCTTCGCCTGTGGATTATAATAGGTGCGAATCAAATGAGTATTACCATAGCTTTAGGATGATGAGTTTGTATCAATGTAGATTTGTGTGAATTCGCCTGATTCAAAGCAAGAAGAGTAACAGGGTTTTTATCAATTGATATTTTTACTCTTTGGCAGCGAGTTACTAGTCTAAATGTGAATTGTTTTGTGCAAAGTCTAACCATGACCTATAGCTAGTATAGTGGGAAGAAAAGCAATAGATGATTGACAAAAGCCGAATTCCAACCACTCAGGCACGAAATATATGTAAGATAGTGTTTACTATAAAATTAAACAGGTATTTATTTTGTGTGTTGAACGTAAAAACGGGGTTTAAGAAACCGAAAAGCAAGAAAAAAGTACCTGGGAGCAAGCTTTTTGTAAAGTTCATTTCAAAAAAGCAAGAATAGAAGGAAGTATCTCTTAATTGTTCAATGAGAAATGTATAGAGTTAGGGGAATAATAATAGTTGAATAAAATGGAGAAAACAAGAACTGAAAATATGTGACATAAATTTAACCCAAAAATAAAGATGATAACAGGATCAGCAAATTCAATACAACAATCTGGTAGAGATAGCAAAAGGAGTTGCTTGTAATTCATCGTTCAAGTTCTTGATTTCAGCAGTATTGATACCGGAGACGTCAGCCATCAAGTAAGCAATTTCACCTCTAGAGTCGGAGAATTGTTTTTCAATGTTGTATTCGGACAAAATTTGGTTGACGGTTTTCAAAACACCAGGGACGTTTTGATGCACGTATAAGATTCTGCAAACGTTTTGTTCGTCCAGATCCAAGGCTCTCAAGGAGACTTCTGGGAAATTGACAGCACCAATAGTAGCACCTTCATTTAGGTATTTGGACAACACAGTACCAACTTCAATACCAATAGCAGATTGGGCTTCCTCGGTGGAACCACCGATATGAGGAGTTAAGATAACATTGTTCAAGGACTTTAAGTCGTCAACAAAAGGTAACAATTCATCACCGTTGAAATGTGGACCGTTTGCTCTTGGTTCCTTAGGGAACACGTCGATACAAGCACCAGCCAGCTTTCCAACCTTTAAGGCTTCGATCAAAGCTGGTAAGTCGACAACAGTACCTCTTGAGTTGTTGATAAGGTAAGCACCGTCCTTCATTTCGGCCAATTGAGGAGTTGAGATCATTTGTTTGGTGTCAGCGGTTTCAGGAACATGTAGAGAAACGAAATCGGAATTATTCAATAATTCTTGCAATGAACCAACCTGCTTGGAATTACCTAAAGACATGATCATCAAAACATCGTAGTATAAAACGTTCATACCCAATGCTTCGGCCAAAACGGATAATTGGGAACCAATATGACCGTAACCAACAATACCCAGGGTTTTTCCTCTGACTTCCCAACATCTGGCGGATTTCTTATTCCAGGTACCGTTGTGTAGTTCCATGTTTCTGTCACCCAATTCTCTTGATAAGGAGATGATTTCTGCAATGGTCAATTCAGCAACAGATCTGGAGTTGGAGAAAGGAGAGTTGAAGACGGCAATACCGTTCTTAGCAGCATATTCCAAATCGACTTGGTTGGTACCAATACAGAAACAACCAATGACAGCTAAATGTTTAGCATGTTTCAACACGTTGGCTGTCAATTTGGTCTTGGATCTGATACCGATGGCATGGACATCTTTGATTTTTTCAATCAATTCTTCTTCTGGAAGAGAACTTTTGTGGAATTCCACTTGGTAACCTTGGTTGGCGAAGATGTTGAGTGCGGTTTGGTTCACGTTTTCCAACAACAGAATCTTAATGTCTCCGGTGGAGAATGGCTTCAAAGCCTTGCTATGGTCGGATGGCTTGTATTGCTCCAAATAAGATGCATTTGGGGAGGTGGAGACGGTATTTTTCGTACCAAAGCCGGTTTGTTCAAAGGCTTCAGTTAATCTTGAAATTGGTTGTGGAGCAGACATTATGGAATGGGATGTGAAAGGAAATAATATATTACTCTCTTTTTTCGGTGATCCTATTTTGGCGGTGTCTTAAAAAAGGAAAATGGCCTCTATTAAATACAATGCCCGAACGAAGAAGTCAACCAGGGTGTCATTTGTGCATAAATTGGAAAATTCACATGTATCGCGTCGGGGAATAACTATGGATCAGTCATTCAAACCGGAATAACCTACATCACGTGTCTGCCACCAAAATGGAACCGTTTGGCGGCTAAACTGCGCGATGTCACCTGACCATAATAACATCCAGCATGTCGGACTCTGCTATTAATGAGGGTTTCCGTGCCATCTAGAAATGACGCCTTTGGACCACGAAACATACACAGTACTGCTAAACACAATCAACAGTGTAAGATTCGAAGAACAATACTAGCACCCCCAAAGGCTGTCAACCACTGCCACATCCCGAGTCAACCATTAGAAACCGTTTCTTTGTCTTGACGTGACTTGAGTACAGAGTGTCAAGGTCGAAGTCATCGTGTTTAAGACCGAAGTCAATTGCAAAAAAATGATCACGTGTTGTCACGTGTATGTGGATAGGGCTGCAACCCTAAGAAATCTTTTTTTTTTTTCCACACTTTCAGTTTCCTCGCTCCCGCACTCAGCGCTAGTGAAAAATTCACGATGGTTCCCAGACGGAGTCCAGGCACCGTTGGCACAGTTCTTTTCATTCACCAGAATTCTCTCAGTCGATTGAAACCCACCACCCCCGGATTTCCACGCCTTATTCCGACGAATTCAATAGTTAACTAGAAACAAAATGTCCGGTGCTCCACAACAAGATAAAGGTCCAAAGAGAGGTCCAAGAAGAAACAACAGACAACCTGTTGAAGAAAAGGCTTGGGTTCCAGTCACCAAGTTAGGTAGACTTGTGAACGCTGGTAAGATCACTTCCATTGAAGAAATCTACGCCCACTCTCTTCCAATCAAGGAATATCAAATCATTGATACCTTGTTACCTAAGTTAGAAGAAAAGGTTATGGCTGTTGTCTCCATCCAAAAGCAAACCAGAGCTGGTCAAAGAACCAGAATGAAGGTCGTCATGGTCGTTGGTGACTGTAACGGTCACGTTGGTTTAGGTGTCAAGGCTGCTAAGGAATTAGCCAACGCCATCAGAGGTGCCATCATCCAAGCCAAGTTATCCATCATTCCTGTCAGAAGAGGTTACTGGGGTTCCAACTTAGGTGCTCCTCACACCATCCCAATGAAGACCGAAGGTAAGTGTGGTTCCGTCACCGTCAGATTGATCCCAGCTCCAAGAGGTTCCTCCATTGTTGCTTCCCCAACCGTCAAGCAAGTCATGCTTTTCGCTGGTATTGAAGATATTTACACCTCTTCTTTCGGTTCTACCAGAACTACCGAAAACACCTTAAAGGCTGCTTTCGCTGCTCTTGGTAACACTTACGGTTACTTGACTCCTAACTTATGGGCTGAACACGCTCTTCAACCATCTCCATATGATCTTTACTCCGACATCAAATAAATGTCTTGATTAATTGTTGAATTTGTCGTTTATACGAATTTATAATTAAAAAAAAATCATCAAAAACTATTTTCTGTAGAATCGCTTCTCTCTCGAAAAAGGAAGACTTGCTCTCTCTCCACATGCAGGTTCTGCCTGTGATTTCGCTTCCTTATTTTAACTGTGGAGATTCACCAAAAAGTCGTAGTATTAATTTATATAAATCAGATACATAACTATGAAAAAAAGTCCAAAAAAAAAAAGCCAAAAAAAAAAAGCAAAAGCCAAAAAAAGTATACACATAGTAATTATAAAATATAGGTAGAATAAATGAAAATAATGAAAAACAAACCAATTGACATAACATGAAATTGAAAAACAAAACATAAATTTGAATGGCGGTCACCGCTGGGAAAGGGAGAGTGTTGGAATTCTTGACAGAACAAGATTCATGCTTCTTGTGGTGGAGCCTGTTCTAACACTTGATCTTCTGAAACGGCATATTGACGTTGCGCAGTGGAGCCGCTATTTTGGGTTTGCCCATTAACCCAGACCTTATTTCCTGTAAAGTTGTTAAATGAAGCAGGTTGTTTACCTTCTGGGTGTTGATATGCACATTTATCGTTGGTACAATTGACACCAAATCTGCAAACCTCGTTCAATGGATGTTGGAAAAAACAGTCAATTCTCGTACAATTAGCACCATCTCTGCATAAAACATGAGACGTGGCGTGTCTTTTTGGACATCTGAAGTTTTTGCAATAAGAACCGAATTTACATTGTTCTAATGTTTTCTCAGCACCTTCGCCTTGTTGCATGGAATGCTGTTGGTGCTGGATATTCATTGAAGGTTTAGGTTCAGGGACATAACATGGAGACGAGTGTGCTCTTGAACAGGTTGGAGATTTACAATTCTTGTTGTCCACACACCATTGCAAAATTGAGACTTTCGCATCCTTGTTGGCAGGAGTTGGATGACCAAAAGGACATAGCTCTTTTTGACAAACAGCACCAAACTTACATACCGAAATACCAGAGTTGATAGGTGCTTGCTTTTGAGAAAACTTGGCTTCTCTAACTCTTTCATATTCCTGGAATAGTTGGTCATCTTCTCCTGGATGTAAGTAAGTACAAGTACGATTTGTATTTGGACAGTTCGGGAAGGCCTTGCAAAACTTAGTAGGATGAACATTAGGACAAATCTTGTTAGGGCAGTGAGGAAAATCTTGACACCTGATACCAGTTGATGATCTTTCTGTTCTATTGTTTTGGTTGTTGCTATTGACAAAATTAGTGGTCATTTCATTATTATTGTCAAAAGACATTTCCACCATTTTTGATAGATTTTGTTGTCTTCTTGTATTTCCCTGTCTACCACCTTTAGTGCTATTTTTGAATGAGTTGGTATTTGGTCTAGTATTCTTAGCAAAGTTGAACTTATTGGAAACAACGCCGCCAAATGCACTGACAGGCGCATCTGCCTTTGGAAGCGCATTTTGGGCTTGTTCTGTGAAACGCACGCCCCTATTTTCGGCTCCCGTATTCATCATCGAGTCAACAACCATAGAATTGTCTTGTTGGGGTTGTTGTGGCAAGAATGACAATCCGCTTGGATTTGCATTCGGAATGTTATTTTGCATCATCATCGATGGTGGCTGCATGGCGATTTGTGGTTGCATTTGTTGTTGTTGTGCTTGCTGTTGTGGAGCTTGTTGTTGAATCTGTTGTGGTGGTAGTTGCTGTTGTTGATTTTGCTGTTGTGCTTGTTGTTGATTTGGCACTGATCCACCCGCTTGATGATTCAAAACTGCATCAATCACATCTTGAGCAAACTTCTGGTCAATCACTGAACCAAACAACTGTGTGAATTCGTCCACAATTTCTGATGGGCTTCTGTTGTTTTTCACCAAAACTAGTAAGAATTCAGAAACATATGCTGGATCATCCACGTTCAAATTCGATAACGTTTGCGCAATCTGGTTCTTCAATTGGATACCAAACTCGCTCTCTGCATCAAAGTCTTGGACGGCCATAATGTCTAGAGTTGGTACTTATCTTTCGAAAGAAAAAGATTTAACAATAATCAAGCCTAAATCCAAAGGCAAAAGGACATGCAAGAACAAAAACTTCATGTCTCCAAAGGCGCGAAAATCGTCTCGAAGATTCCTAAAATCGACGCGTCTGCTATACATTGCGAAGCAACGCTTATAAAGTTTGGGATTGGGAGAAAAAGACTTACTTTTTATATGCCATTTTAGTAAGAAAAACAGTAGTGAAGCCTAAAGCACTAATCAAAAGTATGTGCTCATAGTTGTTTGAAAATATGTCTAAAGTTGAGTGGAAGAGAAACTGAAAAATATTGGAGACGCTTTGCTGAAGTTGTACCTTTCCAGAGGAAGAAATAGCAGCAATAGAAGAAGAGTTGAGTGGTGGGTTGGCATCACAAGAGCTTTGGGTGCACACTGATTTAGGTCTTGGAGGCTCCAACGTTGCAATCAGATTTAAGCTGTTGGACGCTGTCGTGTTTAAATATTCTAAAATAATCATTAAATCATCGGCAGAGTCAATTGAAACCATGTCGCTTTCAGAATCTTTGTAGGCTAGATTTATTTCAAATAATATGTTTTCATAATTATATTTCTCCAGCTTCCGTTTTATGTTTTGTTTCAAGATATCTATGATATTAGGTTTAGTCAACGATTTGAGTGGGACATCAATCAAATAATTTTTATTATCAAGGCCCAGGTCAATAGAATTTATCTGACTGATTTTCACTTTCAAAAATAACTTGCTCTTTGTAGCTTTTTTCGATCTAGAGGAGTTCAAAGGTGACAGATTGTAAGGAGAATCTTGTGATAAAGAATGTTTGGGTGAAATGGCATCCGTCCAATCTATTGTTGACGAAGGGGCCTCTAGCTTTGAAATATCACCATTAGTTGCAATTTCCAAAAAATGTTCAGACGTATCTTTCAAAGGTATTTTGGGTATATTGGAAGCATTCACTGGATTTATCTCGGGAACTTTTAATGAGCTGTCATTATTTTGAGATAAAAGATTATTGTTGAGATTAACAAAGGAAGAAGACCTTTCGGTAGAAAACCGCCTTTCAATAGAGGTAAAAGAACGTCTGGGAACTGGATTCAAAGGTCTGTCCAGTGTATCCCAAAATTTGTTCCAAGCCGGTGCGTTATTGTGCATTGTCAAATCACTTTGCAGTTGTAAGACAGGTTGATTCAAGTTGGTTTGCTCTTCGTCTGAATCAGGCACAAAAGGAATATTTGATGTATTCAAAGTTTTTATTAGAGCATATGTTAGATCTAAAACATTTACTAGACCAATGATTTGGTTGTCTAGATTCTTTATTGGTAAATTCAGATACTTTCCTTCGTACATCAATCTCAAAGCGTTATGAATAGCCATTGAGTCGTTGGCAAATTGGGGCTTGGGGGTCATGATTCTGACTACGCTCGTTGATCTGGTGTCAATATTAAATTCCAATACTCTATAGACCAAATCTTTGGTAGTTAAAATGCCTATGACATTATCCACAGAGTTGATCACCTCTTGTTTTAGAGATTGAACCACTAATGCAGCGGTTATATTATTGTCAAAAAGTAATTGGGCTGCATCTCTGACCGTTGTTTTTATATCTATGTAATACGGTTTTCTTGCATTTAGATCATGATCGTCTAGCAATGACTTTAGATCTGGTTGTTTCATTATATCGATGAGATCCTTCAGCTCGTTAATGATCTTCCATTTGCGTCTAGATATTGAAAGATCAAATAATCCCTCGTTAAGATCGATGGTATCCACTTTACTGGCGGGTCTGCTCTTGGAGGAAATGGGAGATATTCTCAAGTGGTTCAAAGCATTGGATGGAGCCTGGTTGGAATTGGGCAAAAACATCATATTCAGACTTAAATCATTGTAGGTGCACTGCAACTCTTTTGATTTTTCTCCTAGACGTTCCAAACGGATCATTGCGTTATAAAAGCAAGTTGTTATGTTCAACATAGCAATAACGAGGTTATTTTCATCTACCAAAGGCAGATGGCGAATTTTCTTGCTCACCATCAGCCGCAAGGCGTCATTTGCCGTTGTCAGATAAGACACAAAAAACGGACTACGCGTCATGATTTCGGACACGGGCAAATCCAGGGGCAGGTTTTGGCACACGGCTCGGAATGCTATATCTTTGGTTGTGGCTAGTCCTACCAATTTGTTGGTGTCGTTATCGGTGATGATTAAACAATGTGTGGCACGTTCTTTCATGAGAAGCGAGGCATTCAGGATCGTCGTATTGGACTCGCATTTCACGGGCTCCACGGCTATCTTGTGCAAATTCGACAGAGATAACGAGGTTTGAGAGGGCGAAGGTGATATTGAGGAGCATGACGAACAAGACCTTGCTGGAAAATGCCGTCCTCCATTTCTTGATCCCTCGCTTGGTTCTTTCTTTACGCTCTGGCCATAGCATTGACCTTCCACTGGTCTATCCTCCATAGTTGAGGAATGATTGGTTTCTCAACAATATGATTCAAGCTTTTTTTGCTCTATTCTTGCACAAAAGACAATACCAAGCGCGAACTCCGTACCTCAACACCTCCGAAACCTGAGCCTCCACTTGACTGTACCGAAGTAGGGCCAACATGACGACCAAACCCATCATTCTTGTCTCAAGAAATCACTTCACCGCAACTTTTCGGCAGCTACTGCACTCATTAGCAGACTAACCCATCTTTTTTCTCGAAAAAAATAGCCATCAAAGGCAAAACCCACAACAGGTGCACTTCTTATCCGCGTCGATCGACGCGTTCTCAACGTCTGAAGTGAACGTTTTCACACAGCAAGCGCCACCATCTGCATTTCAATTCAATGAATTGCATCATCATTCAACACAATTCCACGGGCGCTTTGTGGCCACTGAGCCGCCGACGCGGCGGCGACCGCATGCAGACTCATTAGCTTTCCTAAAACGGCAATATGTTGTTCCCCCCTGAAAAAATTGCTTGTTGTTTTTGTTGCGCGCGCAATCTAGAATTTCTGCCTGTTTTAGGCCGAATAATTGGATCAAGTCAGGAAAACAAAGCTGGAAAAGGGGGGACAGGGCAGATTAGGAGAGCAGGGGGTCGTGTTATGAAGTAAAAGTTGTTGTAGGAATGATGGACAGTGTCGTAGGAGGTATGGATGGAAGGAAATGGAAGATAAAGGCGTTGCGGTTGCCGAAAAACGGGGGGTAAGAGCTTGGGATCAGATCGACCCGAATCCAGAAACGGCAAATTAATTGTTTTTTATTGCGCTAGTCTTATTGTGAAAAATTTCGGTGCGCCGTTTCATGAGCGTCTCGAGCATTTGCCCTTCGGAAAACTCTTGATCCACCCAGGTCGATTTTCTTTTTCTGCTGTTTTCCTCTTGGCTTTTCTTCTGCTTTTTCTTCTTGGCCTTTTTATATTTCTTTTTCCTTCTCTTTCTCTTTCTCTTTCCTTTCAGCAGATAGACCTCGTTTCCTCATTTCCAACTACTGCACGCTCCTTAACGGCATTATCCAACTTCTTACTATCTTTAACAACCCAGTTTAACTTATCCACTCCTTTGATCTGAAAAACTAGCAAAATGAAATTCTCCCAAGTGTCTATTCTATCGCTTTTCACAGCTATGGCCTCGGCCGCCCCAATGGCAATCAACCACCAGCACCATGCCCACAAAAGAGATGTGGTGTATGTGACTCAAACCGTTGTGGTGGGTGGTTCCCAGCCAACTACCGTCACTGGAAACCTCCTTGTTGATACTTCGGAAACCGCCGCTTCCTCCACTACAAATGAAGAAGCCACATCTGCTGCGGCCACAGAGGCTGCAGAAACCTCTTCTGCTGCTGCGGAATCTACCTCCTCTTTTTCCTCTTCCTCCTCATCCTCCTCCTCTTTCCAAGACGGTACTATTGCTTGTTCCGACTTTTCCAGTATTGACGGTATTGTGTCCGTTGACTGGTTAGGTCTTGGTGGATGGGCTTCTGTCATGGCTTTGGATGGTTCCACCGCCGACAGCTGTCAAGATGGCTTCTACTGTTCCTACGCATGTGATGCAGGTATGTCCAAGACCCAATGGCCTTCAAACCAACCTTCCGATGGTAGAACCGTCGGTGGTTTGTTATGTAAAAACGGTTTCCTATACAGATCCAACACCAACACCGACTCCTTATGTGAAGCCGGTCAAGGTACTGGATTTGCTGTTTCTCAACTTTCTGAATCAGTTGCTCTGTGTAGAACCGACTACCCAGGTTCTGAAAACATGGTTGTTCCAACTGAACTAACTGCAGGTGGCTCCCAACCTTTGTCTGTTGTCGATGAAGATTCCTACTTCACATGGAAGGGTTTGAAAACCTCCTCCCAATACTACGTCAACAATGCTGGTGTCAGTGTTGAAGACGGTTGTATTTGGGGTACTTCTGCCGCCGGTGTCGGTAACTACGCCCCTGTCGTCATTGGTGCTGGTTACACTAACGGTTTAACTTACTTGTCTTTGATCCCAAACCCAAACAACAGAAATGCTCCAAACTACAACATCAAAATTGAAGCTACTTCTGGCTCAACCATTAACGGTGACTGTTCTTACATCAACGGACAGTTCTCTGGTTCCTCTGATGGTTGTACCGTCACCGTCACCTCTGGTTCCGCCAACATTGTCTTCTACTAAATTTAGATGCACGTCGTTGCTAGAGTTCACATCTGCATTTTTATTGTTTCCTACGTTTGAGCTTTCAACTTGGTTGAATCTTGTATTTTTTGATGCATTTTTACTATTTTCCCACAAAATAAAAACGCACTGTTTCCACATGATGGAACTGTGGTATACCATTCATGTTCTTTTTTTACCCTTTTCTTCATGACTTCTTTATAATTGTTGATTGTTGTATATATTGATATAGATCTATGTACCATCAATTATGTTATTTCTAAACAGAAATCAAAGATTACCTGATCGGGGTAATGGAATCTAGTTTGTATCTCAGATGTCGCACCCCGTTACTTCTATATAGGAGAACAGTTGCTTCTTTTGATCCTTTTCTTCCATATAGGTCTCTTTCTCTTTCTCTCGGTGTGTGTGAAAATATTTAAATCACATTGCAACCGGACGGTTCTCTTTGTAAACAAAAATGCAGCTCACTTTTCAATTACGTGTGTTAAGCTGTGTAGCTGGCTATCTATTGTGTAGTGTGCGATATATACACGGCGAACGGCTCGCGATTCCGGAAATGTGGGGAGAGTCCGTGCCTTGGTTTATATCATGCTATCTCCCTAGTGGCTCTTTTTTATGCTTGTCACTACACACCTTATTGAGTAAAGAATGGCTGCGCATTTTTGTGGTGCCACCAATGTGGAAAAGGGTGGGTCCTATACTCAATTGAATGAGACCCCCACGTTTAAAACAGTCGACTCAATTTATGAAGGCAGATTACGTCAGTTTATCGATGCTAATGGCGGTTACCGGGACTTGATGTTACCCAAATTCTACAACAGAAAGCGGTTGACGTTATCGGACACTAATAGCCCAGATGAAACCGAAAAGGCGGGTATTTGGCTGAAAAAATGGTCAGCTCCGGGCTTGACCAAGCCTCTTTTTAAAGACGTTGTTCCGTCCAAACTAGAGGAGTTTAAAGTGTGCGAAGCCTTCAAAACAGTCTCCATGTCCCCTAAATGGAGTTCCCATTGGATTCAGGTCACCGCCAGATTGAATAAAGGTTGGTTAGATGACCTTGTTGAAGGAGAAGCCTTCGAAAAGAAGGAAAGGTTGACTTTTCTATGGGATTCGCATTCGGAAGCAATGGTTTTCGATTTAAAGGGCTGTCCTCTGCAAGGCCTGACTGGAGATGGTGAAAGAACCGAATGTGATTTACCATTGGATTGGTTTAAAACTGTTGGTGGTGGAAAATACGTAGAAACTACCTTTTATGTTGAGATTGGTTGTAACTCGATGTTTGGTGGTGGTGGAAATAATTATCCACTATCAGTTTGTGAAATTGTCCAGTACAATAGACAGGCCAAAGCCTTGTTTTACGACTTTTGGGTTTTATCCGATTCTGCAAGAGAAAATAGTGGAGGTTCTCAAAAGCACAAAGCGAGAGAAATTTGTAACAGAATCATGGATACTTTTGATCCTACTGACGTTGAATCGGTGGAAAAATGTAGAAAAATTGCTTCAGAATTCTTGGGTGAAAATATAGATAGCAACGCAGTCTACCAGAAAACCAAACTGAACAAATTTAGCGCTGTTTATGGTATTGGTAACTGCCATATTGATACTGCCTGGTTATGGGATTTTGCAACCTCCAAAACAAAAGTTGCAAGAAGTTGGTCCACCCAGTTGAGAATTTTAGACGAATATCCGGAGTATGTTTTTGCGGCATCTGCTGCTCAACATTTCAAATGGCTAGTTCAATATTATCCAGACCTTTACAAAAAGGTGAAAAAGGCTGCAGATGATGGTAGATTTCTTCCATTGGGTGGCTCTTGGGTTGAAAATGACACCAACTTGCCTAGCGGCGAAGGTCTTGCTAGACAATTTTTATTGGGACAAAGATATTTCCAAAACTTGTTTGGTAAAAAAAGTGACATTTTTTGGCTACCTGATTCTTTTGGTTATTCTTCACAAATTCCTCAAATTTGTAGATTGGCCGAAATTCCAAGGTTCTTAACCCAGAAGTTATCATGGAATAATATCAACACTTTTCCCGAAAACTCTTTCAACTGGGTTGGTATTGACTGTTCTCAGGTTTTGGTGCATATGCCTCCAGATAACACTTACACCGCTGATGCAAATTATGGCGATGTTCAAAGAAGTGTGAAAAATCACAAAAATTTGTATGATGATCAAAAGGGTATGCTATTATATGGTAAAGGTGATGGTGGCGGTGGTCCGACTCCTGCAATGGTTGAGAAACTAAGAAGATGTCGTGGACTTGCTGACACTGCTGGCGGTGATTTTCCACAGGTTGAAATGGGCCGTACTGTTAAAGACTTTTTTGATGATTTGGAAAATGACACCAATTCGGGTAAGAATTTACCTTCCTGGAGAGGAGAATTGTATTTGGAATATCATCGGGGTACGTACACAACGCAAGCCAAAGTCAAAAATTACATGAGAACTGTTGAACTGTTGATGCATAATGTTGAAATGTTTGCTACTTTAGCTTCAGTTTTCAAAACGGATTATAAGTATCCACTTGCAAAAATTGAAGCATTGTGGGAAACCATTTGTCTTTGTCAATTTCATGATGTTTTGCCTGGTTCTTGTATCAACAAAGTTTACAGTGAAGATGTTTGGCCAATGTTGGCTGATGTTGTAAAAAAAGAGAAGAAACTATTACAAAAGGCACTACTTCAATTTGATGTTTCAACGGAGAAAGACTCTACTTATAAACACCTTATCAAGCTAAGCTCTCTTCCATGGAAGAAGTCCTCCTTTCAAATAATTGAGAATTTACCAAATTATTTACTTTCACTGGCACAAAGAGTTGACGACGGTAAAAAAATCATTTACATGACAGGTAAAACAATTATGAAACCGTTTGTTGGTAAAATTAAATACCCATCCACCATTGCTCAGACTGATGATGGTTTGTACGTTATGCAAAATTCAAAATTCAAAATTAAGATCAATTCCAATGGTATCCTTTTGAGTATTTATGATCTGGTTCATAAGCGTGAAATTATCAATAATTCTTCTATTGCTGGTGGTAACCAATATGTTATGTATTCTGATACTCCTTTGAATTTTCCTGCATGGGATACGGAATTGTTTTCTTTGAAAAAGTTCAAATATATTGATACTTCTGTTAGCTGTAAAATTAAATTGAGCGGACCTTTGATCAGTTCATTAGAAGTTACCCACCGTCTTTCAGAAAGAAGTTCAATTACTACTGAAATATCCCTTGAAGGTTTAAACGATTTATCTGAAACAAGCATTATAAAATTCAAATGTGATACATCTTGGGATGAAACCTATCAATTCTTGAAGGTTCAATTTCCTGTCAACATTTCTGCAGAAACGGCAAGTTATGAAACACAATTTGGTATCACCAGGAGACCAACTCATTTTAATACCTCTTGGGATGTTGCAAAGTTTGAATGCTGTATGCACAAATTTGTTGACTTTTCAGATTACAACTATGGTGTTTCATTGATCAATAATAATAAATACGGTGGTTCTGTCCATGGTAACGTTATGACTCTTTCATTACTTCGTGCTCCTAAGTATCCAGACGAGAAAGCGGATATAGGTGATCATTCTTTTGAATATGCCATTTTACCTCATTCGGGACCTTTGAGTGCTGAAACAGTAAGAGCGGGTTGGGAGTTCAATGAAAGAATGCCTTCTGAATTATATGTTTCAAGCTTTAGCAAAGACTCTATTTCTCTTCTTGAGGAATCTATCCAAATCAAAGGTGATGAAAGCATTATTCTATCTAACATCAAGAGAGGTGAAGATGACTCTGATGTCGATTATGCTGGCGGTTTAATGACAGAATTACCCAAAAAATACGTTGGTCATCAGACCGTTGTGTTGAGAGTTTATGAATCTTTGGGAGGTATCAGCACTGCAACAATCTCTATTGCTGGTGGCCTGAAAGTGTCAAAAGTCTTTAAGACCAACCTACTTGAAGAAGAAAAAGAGAAAATGACCTTGTCAGCAGAAAATAATTCATTCAGCTTTCAACTGAGAGCATTTGAAATTACAACATTCAAAGTTGTACTTGAATAAGAACAACAGATTAATTTACAAGCCCAATGATAACTAAGTAGGTTTAAACTGTGTATTTTTAATTCTCAAAAAAAAATTCGACCAGAGTGAGGATTGAACTCACGATCTTGCGATTAACAGTCGCACGCCTTAACCAGCTTGGCCATCCAGTCTTTTTTAAAAAATTTTTTTTTGCATCTATTAATAAACATGATTTTAAATAAATTGTTTATAAATATATCATTTTTTATAGTGATCTATTCCTGATGTATTGCTTTTTCTTTGTGAAGAGGTAATAATCAATAAGTTGTTAGGCTTATCTCTACTATAGTAAATCTGAAGATTCTCAAAAATCTTATGATTACGTAATACATATATAAATGGTAGCGCAAGTCTTGGATACAATAAATTTGCAGACATTTGCCTGTTTTACATAATTTACTTTCATCTGTATTCCCCTTAAAACTTTAATGGCATCGTTCTACACACATATAGAATCATCAAGGGTGGACTTTGAAGTCATCCTAGCTTGATTATATAATTAACTATCTCTTGCTTAAGTATACTAGGCAGCATTGAGTATACACCTCAACATTGTTGAGAATCAGCATTTTTTTAATTGGTTTATTTTATCTATCCTATAGTAAATCTTAATATTCACAGAATTTATGATTATGTAAATTTATAAAGGATGTGTTCACCAGTTCGAGTGATTATAAAACTGTACCATTACCCAACTGGATGATTTTCATCGTATAGTTTGGAAATGATAATTTATATAAACTTATAACATAAATGAGTCTGTCGGGATTATTTAGTATGTTTATTGTCTCCTGGAATTCCGTTATTCAATAGAAAAGAAGTGTTTATAATAAAAGATTATAAAGATAGAGAATATCCTCCTATATAGAGAATAAAAGGTGCGACATCCAAAATACAAACTAGATTAAGTAACCCCTATCGGGTAATTCTTTTTGCCTGTTTAGGGACAACATGCAAGCCTATAGCACTATGTAATAACTGATTGCTATCAACTAACAGAGAAGCAACCAATAAAAGAAGAAGGTTTTGTTATGACATACGAGTGTAGTTGTATAACACCACCAAGTAATGAAATAATGCAGTTGCATGATCCACAGGAAAGACAGGAAAATAAAGCGACTATTTTTATTCTACAAATATATGCATATACCAAACTACTTGTAAAAAAGTAACAATAATGTTGTTATGTGAGACAGAAGTTGAAAAGTGTATAGTTTTTGCTCTCCTGTAATACAATTTCAATAAATAAAAAAACGACCAGAGTGAGGATTGAACTCACGATCTTGCGATTAACAGTCGCACGCCTTAACCAGCTTGGCCATCCAGTCAATTTTTGTTGTCAAAAAAATGTGCTTTTTCTTATCGCTATTTTTTTTCAAGACAAAAAGAGAGAATGAATGGTGTTGTTTACATTTTAACCTTTTTTTTTAAACAAAAAATGAATTACCATGATTTTTATAATTTTTAAAATGTTTTTGTCCAACGTTCCTTGGAAAACATTCTACTTTCCGAAAGCACGTACAAATAAATTTTTTTGATTGATATTGCCAAAAATATTGTTTAGTCCTTAAAGCCAATTTTGAAAAATAAGCTAACAGTGATGTCAACAACAAAGTATGGCTTCGGTTTTTATTCAAAAGTTTGAGTCGATATTGGGTAATGGGTTGAATTATTCCACAACATATCTCTTTTCTTTCACAAACATCACCAAGACCGTGCTTCAGGAGAAGTGTTTCTGTACAATGGCCATCCTGAAAAAGGTTTTCATATTTTGAAAGCAAAACTTTCAGTATCTAAAAAGCTCACTTTAGCTATAAATAACGGAATACTGCCGTGAAAGTAAAGCCAGACTACTAAAACCCCTTCAAAAAAATTTCAAAGTTGAACAAAAAAATACAGTAACAAGCTGAGGCGTAGCAATATACGTTCGAAGGAAAAACCACTACAAAAAATTTAGTATTCATTTATATAAAAATTTAAAAACAGTCTCGTTATAGGAAATGATAAAAAAACAAAATACATTCAATATGGTCTTCTAAAGTTGAAGAGTACTCATGTTTCTTTTTCTTCCTCCTTTGGTACATACCCAGGTTGAAGCGTACATATTGACTCTATCAATAGCATGATTAGGTGTTCTAACGGCTGCCGCTTCACATGTGAAACCGATTTTCTCAAAGTTTTTGATATACCAAGGTTCAGTTGAAGCAGATCTGAGCATAACCCTACCGTTAGGAGCCAAAGCTTGGTACAAAGCGGCAATTTCGGCATCAGCATCAATACCATCTAAAGCAAACCAATCCATGTGATCCATGATAATTGCGATTGTTAATGATCCAGCAGTTAATCTAGCAAATACATCATTCAAAAAGTCAGTGTGAATTCTAATACGATCAAGAGGATTGTCATTTTTTCTTGAAAATTTGTTGAAGGCTTCAGAGGTTAGGTAATCAGGACAGTTATTTTTGGCATAGCGGCCTTGCAGACATAGGTAATAAAAGTAGTTATCAGTTGAAACCAAAGAGCGTTTTACCATTGGTGCAAAGGTATCTTCCACATATTTTAGCACTGAAGGTCCCATCATTGATGCTTGATTGGCAGGAACACCCAAGGCTTTCCAAAGGAATAATGGATTACCTACCAACAATTTGGATACAAGTGGATTGAGCAAAGTTGGTCTGATTTTTGTATCCCATATTTGTTTTTGCTGTTTCATAGTTTTAGCATTACATAATTCATCAATATTTTCCTTGATACCAGTGATTGAAAATAAATAACTAGCCATTCTAAGTGCCCATTTAGAAAATCCGGTGTCATATAAACCTTTTCCTGCAATATTGAAAGTTTTTGGACCTTGATGATACCAATATTGGAAAGCATTTGAGGACATATGAGGAGATAGTTTAGTTACCAACAAATCAACGAAGTTGTCAATTTTACCTAAACCAAACATCTGCCAGATTTCTTCCTGTGTGAGGGACTTGAAAGCAGCTAATTTTAGTTCCATCAAGTGACCTTGACAAGGGTTCAGATCAACGCAATGTATTCTTCTTGGGGCATTTGGTAATTGGGCATACGAGAGAACATTATCACCAGCAGAAGTAATAGCTAAAACCGTATCATCCGAGTTGAATTTCAAAATGTTGTCGTCTTCTCTTGGATCTTCCCAGGTGAATGCATAAATATATTGATTGTTGAATTGGTTGTATTCAGGTCTCATTTCATCATAGTAAACCCTATAAATATCTTCTTGATAATAAAGTGAAGGGTATGGCAAGTTTCTCATTTGATTATTCATAGCAGCTTCATGTCCTTTACTGGTTTTCATTGACTCCATTTTATCAAGAGCCTCATGAGGTGCCAGATAAGGAGATTCAGTTGCCAAAGCATTGACTCTATGCAAAAGAGCTGGAGATCTGTCTTTGTCACATCCCAGCCAAATGTAGTAGGGGATTCTACCCAGAGTATGATTGTAAAGGTTCAAAGATTTCAGGGTACCAAATCTGTACTCCAAGTAATCTCTTCTGGAAGGATCTAGGAATACTCTATCTGCTTCAAACCAAACTCTCCAAAAGGTTCTTAAATACCAAGGAATGTGTCTGTTTGTCAATCCACCCACAGTGTTTGCTCTGCCTGTGGTTGTTTCCGACGATTGGACACCGAAGTCAACAGCACAAATGACACCGTTTTTATCCAGCAAGCCATTGAGATGGTCAATAGCCGAATGAAATGTAGGAATCATGGATAAGGAGTAAGACAACGTAATCAAGTCCGCAGAAGCATATGGGATTTCAAAGGTGCAAGCATCCTCTAGAATGCAATGGACATTTTCAAATCCTAATTTGGCAAATCTTTCTTTTGCAATATTGAGGAGAGAAGGAGACAAATCGACAATATAGATTGCTTTGAAGTTTTTGGCCAAACTTGAGATACTGTCCATGTACTCGACATTCCATCCTGTGCCTCCTCCGACATCGATCCAGACAATGTCTTTCTTCTTTTGCAAGTGGGAGATTGCTAGCTGCAAGGAGGCTTCTCTACCCTTTAGAAGAAATGGTCTTGTTGCATCGTAAATTTTGGCTTGTGCTTCATAGAAGGACTCCAAAGCTGATTGCTGGCCACCATTTTCCTGCGCCTTTTTTTTGGCGGACTTGGTGAACGGAGCAATGAAACAATGATAAGCAAACAATGCCAGGGATTTGCCTGTTTCACCAAAAAGGACCAACAATCCAATAAACACACCAACCAATGCTGCTACAGATATCGTGTAGTTAGGCACTAGCGAATCCACAGAGAGCTCTTCTAAAGACCATTTCAAATTGTTCATGGACTCGTTGCTTTGCACCATTTCCACACCGACCAACAACAACTCCCTGCTTCCAATCGCACATTCCCAGAGAACCTCTCACTCTTATATACTCGTTCGTTTTCACGTGGAGCCTGTTTTCACAACAACTACACATCTTCACATGCCTCCATTTAATTTGGTTCCACTTCCACGTGTGTAACCGTTCTGTGACTTTTAGGGGTACTAATGACCTTCACGGGATGCTCCCCCTCTGCGCCACAAACTCAGCCACTCGCATCGCTGACGCAAATCCTCAGGCTCGCGCTGGCAACAGCTGCGGCGCCAGCAGAGATTCATGTCACAAGTCGCGCGCCGGCAGACGTAGCAATGAGAGTGGAAGTGGAAATGAGAGTGGAAGTGGATTGATGAGAATGGGAATGGGAATTTGAAAATGAGAGCTGAGAATTGGACTTGCAATAGAGAGAACAGAGAAAGGGCGCGCGACATGAAAAAAGAGTTCATATCGATCTGTATTCCACGCACGATAGATTGTTGAAGTAGGAAAAATAGAAGACGGAAAAGAGGTTAAGGGAGAAGGTGCTTTTGCATAGTGGGCTTGAACGGTGATGCTGGGACGCAGATTGGGGATTTTGACCAGAATACATAGCGGTGTTGGTGTTGGTGCTGGTGTAGGTGTTGGCTTTGGGGGTGTACGGAGGTTTGGAATTTTATCTCTGGCGTGTAATAGCAATAGCAGAAAGGTTGTAGACAGATTCCAAGGAGCAAAGCTAGGATGGCCAGTGAAAGCTGTTGCACACATTAGAAATTTCAGTTTGTCGCCAGCCAGAAACGCTCCGTTTTGGAAAGTAGGCACCAATGTGAAAATCCTGAGAAATATGCTGAAGGAATCGGGTAGCTCGCAATGGAAATACCGGTTGGTGCTGTTTCTAGTGGTGTTCACCATCTTGAACTTTCTGTTCAACGTGATGCTCACATTTTTGACCAATTCGTATTTGGAAAAGATTCAACCATCGTGCTGGGATTTTGGGTTCACCATCAATGCGGATTTCAAGACAGGTTTGGTTGACGAATGCATCAAAATGGATGAAAATCTCGCCAACACAAACTACTTTAAATGTATCAAGGCCCTAGCAAAGAACCACGGAATAATCTTGAACACAGATAAAAAACATACCATTGATGACTTACTTCTATCGATTGAGGAACTGGACCCATATTATGCCAAAAATAACCTGAAATATATCTCCGTTTATTGTGACCTTTTGCTGCGATATGCCTTGACAGCAGATGAGTCCAAACACGTTGAGGTCAACCATATAATTGATACCGCTTTTGAGTTGATTGAATGCTATGAAAAAAGATCCAGAAAAGAAGTCGCCTCCTATGGTTTGAAGAATAAAGCTCTCAGAGTTCAGGCTGACCTATTGAAATACAATAACGCTTCATTTGAGATAGTCGAGAAAAAACTCTACGAATCAATTCAGCTCATAGTTTCGCATGAATATGTCAATGAACATAATGATCTAAAAGATGTGGCTATTGTTCCTGCAGATGAGATTTCCTCCAACATTTTGACTAACTCTTTGTTGGATCTGTGCTCTTTTTATACAGCCACAAAGGATCAAAAATATATCCAAAAATCGCTGTTCATTCTGTTATCAGAGTTGAGGTCCTTGGAAACGGAGTTTGAAGCTCTAGATTCACAGTTTGGCGCCAGTGAAGTTTTCAACAAAAAAGCCAAAACCTTAACTAATGCCAACGAGAAAAGATTGATGGAGTTGAGATTTGAGAAGATTCCTTTGATCAATATGCAAATCAGTGAACTTTTATGGTTTCAAAAGAAATACGATAAAGCCATCGAGATAGCCAAAAACTCGGCCCAAGTAGCCAGCATGTATTCCCATTTCAATTTCAACTCCGCAAAGATTGCCAAAATGGGCTTCATGAACTTGTCTACCATGTTCCAGCATATGAAGGACCAAGAAGGTTCTGACTTGTGTTTACAGAGATCAAAGGAAATAGAGATTCCTTTGGATGCGTTTGCAATGCATTCAGGAAATGTTAGAGACGTTGTTTTGGAATATTGGTTTGGTTCCTGGGGTAAATTCCTCTTCCCTGGTTAAAGGGTACCATTGCTTTTCCTACTTGTAAATAAAAATATACATACTCAACTGTTTACTGATATATAGTTGTAGATTGGATTGGATTGGATTGGACTAGACTGGACCGGACTGCACTGCACTGCTTTCTCCACATGATGTGTGTTGTGGCCGTTTGGGCGCATCGAACCAAGTCTCGAAACCATGTGCACACGCTGTGAGGATTTCCACCCTTGTATTTTAGTCTTTGTTCATTTCACGTTTCGCAACATTTCAACCCTTCTTTTCTTACTACACCCAATGACCACCACCCAAGTGGAAACATTTGAGAGTTTAGTATCCAGCTGTTTAGAACAATCGTTGGAGGTGTCTAGGTTCATCAAATTGTACAATGATTTCCACGAAGAGTATCGGAATACCCAACCACAGAAAAAACTGGATACCAGGTTCTTATTCACAGAGCTAGCCACAAGTGGTTTAAAAAGAGAATACGTGTTTGAATTTCTGATCAATAATGACTTCAGCAACAAGTCTACAGAGCTGTGCAATTACTTTTCAGTAACGGCGCCAACTCTCTGCGTAACGGATCAGATTTCAGTCCTAATGCTTTTCAATCAGTGTTACATCAGAAAACCATGGCAAGCACATATAACCTCTCCATCGACCCTCAATTCTCTATCCAACTATATTGAATATACTCAAACACTTTTTGGAAATGAAGACAAAGACAATAAACTACCTTCTCTTATTGTCAAGTTGATCAAAAACATTTTGAAACTAGCAGGCAAACAAAGAATAGATCCTTTATTTGTGAAAACTATTAGAGGATATAGTGGATGGCTGAAAGAAAAAGGATTGGACGCTTCTAATGAAATCCTGGAGGATTTGATCTCCAAATATACACTGGCGTCAATGTCGTTTGAAACTCATCTGGATAGTACCCAAACTACACCGTTTCCATCGACTTCAAACCTACTAAAAATGAAAAACATAGTGGAAAAAAATAACTCAAGAATTCTATTGATGAAAAAGACCGTATGGTTATCACAGAAAATCACGGTTGAATTTACAGCATTGGATGACGATTTTGTAGTGCAGTTCAAAGAATTAATCAATCTATCGGCCAGCACGGCTGAAAGCTTATCTACATTAACCATAGAGTTATTGAGTGGAATCATGCATTGCATAGAACTGTCAACTCCCAAAACTTTTTTTATATGGAAGCATTATTTGGTATACAAACTTCCATTGTTTTTTAAAGATATTTTGAAAATAAGTGATAATAAACTGCAAAAAGCATTGGAAAATGCTGTCAAGGATGACTTCAAAAAGTCCAAATTGATTTCTGAAGTTCTACCAATATTTGAAAGAAATTTGCTGCAGCTTGAGCTTATAACATCAGGATTCATTAGCAATAGCAAAACCTCTTCTCCCATAACAAACTCCATCAAATCGATGGACGAATTGAATAAACAATACCTCATTAAATTTGTTGAATGTAATCCAGAATTCACATCTATAGAAGAAATTGGAATTGAGAGTTTTGTGAATGAATTAGAAAGTTCAATAATGTACAAGCAGAAATTTTGTCAACTTTATAGAGACTCGGTTAGCTCGTTCATTTTTACGGGAGAAACATCAAAATTGCGTCGACTGATGCTATCTGCCTGTATCAATTTCGATATTTTGGATTCCATCATTTTGGCTGATTCTCCACTTAAGTTCCTCAACTCCGTAATGCAATATCTTGAAGGACAAGTATTGACTATTCCAGGGTCCACAAATATATCTGCTGCCGAATCATATCTTAACCAGTCAACACAACCCGAATTGTTGATGGATTTTGACCTTAACAACGATGATTCCTCCAACGCACAAGAATTCATAAGTGATATATCAACAGTTTTGGTGTTTGTTCAAACAGTGATATCTAGATTCAATATTGTTTTACCCGAGTCAATGTTATCGGACTTGCCAAACACTGTAGCTCTTCTTTCATCATCAACAGAGGTTTTTTCAAAAGGCAACGGTACAAAACATCTTAATAGCATCACGCTTGACGATGAGATTATGAATAAGTGGATTTCTTCAATGTTTGATTCCTCAAACGTTGATGGTATATCTGAAGGTTTGATCAAATCCATTTCTCCGTTACATTATGCCCAGTTATTACCAAAAATATTGGAAGAAGCAATTACATGTAATAAGATTGGCTGGTTAGATGACGATTCCTTTATGAGTGGTTTGGAGTATTTGCACGAAAAGTTTTTGATTGGATGGCTGAATTATGCTATTGATAAGATTTGCAATTTGAAATGGTCTCTTCAAGATGAGAAATCCGGAGTGATTTTGGAAAAAATTTTGCAAAAGCTATTGACCACCGTTGATGGTGATTCTATGGACAAAAGAGTGGTCATAAAAATGGTGAAACTTAAATCCAGTGACAAGATTTGGATGTTTTTCCCTAATCTTAGAGATTTTTGCAATAATCATGTACCAAAGGAACCGATTCAAATGGAATTGAATAATTTGATCAAATATTCGATTGCAAATGATAAAACGGAGGAGAAGAGATCATTTGAGTTGATAAACATATGGGATAGCATTGATAATAACCAATTGGCTATACAAGCGTTATTTGATGAACTTTTAAAGTTCACAAAAGAGTCTCAGATGATACTTGAACTGAGTTACGAGACTGTGTCGTTTTTGATTGTTACGTATGGTCAGTGGAAGGTTGGAAAAAGGCAAGTACAAACGTGGCCAATTGCATTTGCGAAATTACAAACCAAGGAAGAAAACTCCAAAAACAGAGCTGAATATGTTGAGCAATGTCGAGATCTTATTTTCACTAGGATTCCCAAACCATTGAATGTTAGCCAAGACCAGGATAGTACAAATAGCATTACCAAGAGGGATACAGAAAACGAATTTTTTGGTGTGCCACAAGAACCAAATGAAGATGAAATGGTTGTGGATGATCCAATCTCGAGGTTTGAGGTCGACATTTATTGTTCCAACATCATGTACATGATTTTTGAAAACCGGGAGCGTTCTGTTGTAAGAAAGCTAGAGGCCAAAATTGTCAGCCTTATCAAATAATGCTTGCATTAGATGAACTACCAAATGGCCGTGATTCAAGGAATATCTATAACTGGATGTATAACTAGATGTATATCTCACAAGCGGTGGTTGAATGTTCTGCAAAGCTTATACCAATCTGTAAACACTTCGAATGTCTTGTTGATTTGTAGTCAAGACCCTAACATTGATGTTCATAAAATAGAAAGCCGGCATCTTAGTTGAGACCTTCATATTTCGGTTCCTATTAATGTGTCATTGCCAATTTTCAGAATATGAGGTTTTCATACATGGTATTAAAGCTAATCAGCTACTCCAGTAGAAAAATTACTCACTCTCATCTACTAATCTACTCATCTACTCGTCTACTCATCTCGTGCAATCTCAACAACTATCAGATAAAACTTACTGAAACAGTTGGAAATTGCATATTGGGCATTTTCCATGGTTGGAAAACTAAAACCATTTGGTAGCCTTAGAAATAAAACAGGCCTGTTTCCCAGTTCTACAAATAAAACGCCAGAATAGCATTATAATTCCGCGGAAATACTTCAATTGGAGAGTGAGTGAGTGTCCGGTGATAAAAACTGATAAGATTTCCACACGGAAAAGAGCCAAAGACTGTTTCAGCACACAAACAAGATGTCTAGAGTACCAATAGTGTCTTTTCCTGAAGAAACAGAAGGATCGAGAGTCAGAATTCCTACACATCCAGTGGTTAGGTTTGTGAAAGTGTTGTCCAGATCGACGTTGTTGGTCACATTTGTGATATTTCTGGTGGTGAAATATGTGGTTCAGCCTGCATTAGCTACAACGCTAGAAAGACGGTTTGAATTGCAAAATTTTGCCTTCATGCGTTTGAAAGGTTTGAAAAAAAGGTTGGATCAAACGGTGGAACACCCGCCTTTTATAAAAGTGGCGTATGGTGATGTCGAATTGGTTGATCGAACAACCTGCACCGATGACATCAAAATAGAAGAGGCTAGAGAAAGTCAGTATGAGTTTTTCAAGAAAGATTCCAAAAGAAGATCGTATAATGTACAGTTCACAGACGAAACAGGCGCAAAAACAATATCTTCAAAGGAGAAATCAAGTGAAGATTTGTCAACGTTCACCGAACTCAACTCTAGAATCGACCACAGTCAATCGAAACTACAACAAAAAATCATAGACCTGAAAAGCCGACTAGCTGGGCTTAACGTTGTTGAGTATAAGAAATTGTCTCCGTCAGGATTCAGCGATGGTGATTTAGAAATGAACTCATTGTTGTATCAACTAAAACAATTGAAGAATTACATGGAAGTCATGACTTCGGAGCATCCCAGAGAAATGCTTTTCAAAAAACCAATTTCCCAGATCCAAGTAGGAAGAAACCGTAATACAAGTGTCAAATTCAATTACTTAGATGTTATAGATGATAAAATCAACGGGTTGAAAAACATGATAGATGAAAAAACCACTAAACCTCTTTAGCAGTTTCGTAGTGTGGGTGTGAGTGCTGGTGTTGGTGCTGGTGCTGGTGTTGGTGTTGACGTGGGTGTGTATGTTGTTTTAGTTGGACGATGATTGGATGATATCATCAACATATCCAGCGACTTTCGAGTCTTTGATTTTGGATCTCTCTGTTCTAGCCATATTCAACTCTTCAAAATCATCTTTTATATTTGCAAGTCCGTACTTTCTATAATACTGGTACAAGTCACGTTTGAAAAAGGGCGGAATCTCCATTTTCATTTGAGATTCAGTTTCGGCTACGAATTGTTCAAACTTGTTATCAATCATTCTTTCTGTCATTTGTTTGACCGAGTTCTTTTCCCACCTCTTTTGAAGCTTTTCCAATTCTTGGTTTGTGGGTGTCCATCTGGATTTGAGAATTTTGGCTATGGCCACAGGAGACACCTTGAAAAATTCCGCCAACTTCTGGGTCTTCAATTCTTCCGGAAACTCATCATGGAGAGTTCTTATTGCTTGGGCCGTTGTGGGACTCAGCCTTTTCACCTTGGACAAGTCGATTTTCATTGTTTTTTCCTTTAGAGCATATTTGTGTTTTTTCCACTCAGGCAAATTCTCCCGTTTCCGCCATCCTTTAGGAACCGATGCACCCTCTGGTTTGAAAGTCTCAGATTTGGAGTTTTTTGGCTCGTGTTTCTTTTCACTGGTCAAGATCTGGGTATTTTGGTTCAAATACGCCGTCCAATCTCTTTTATTATAGACCTTTCCACGAAAACCTCCTGGCAGTTTCTCCAAATCCGGTAGGTTCCAAGTGGTGGGTCTTTTCGGCGTCTGTCCGTTTTCTTTAAGTAGACATTTTCCACACTGGAATAACATCTGAATAGAACCTTTCATTTTGGCAATTTCTTATGCTGACACAATTTCCACGTTCCACAGTCCGCTCCACTGCAAAAGTCGGCCACTCTGAAATATTCAACCACTTTGTTGCTGCAAACAAGCTCTAGAAATACGGTGATTCCAATCACAAATAAAGTGACAGGTCAATGTCTCATGCTAGCAAGCTGAAAAAATTCATGCGCCTCGGATTCCTTTTCCACAGACAAGAAAATTTACACTCCATTTACGCATTCCACATATCTGAGAGGAACTATTGTGCGTGGTTGTCTCTTTCTTTCTCTCTTTCTTTCTTGAGGAGCTGACGGCAGAGGAACAGGCAATTGCAAGCGGGAATGAACATTGTAAAACGGTTCTTCAAGAACCAGACCACATACACAAATGAAGATTTGTGCTTGCTTCCTAGTGGACAGCTTTATTTGGTGCGTTCGCCCTCGTCACCCAAGTCGGAAAACGAATGTCTTTACAATGACGCCATTCTGAGCATTCGAGGCAGCAGCCATCAGTTTAATCAGCAGTTGGTGGTGTGGAAAGGAGACGCTTCAGATTCAGACACTTTGCAAGGCGAAGAAGAAGATGACGGCCAGAACAGCGGCCATTTTTTCGACTCAGAATCCAATATCCTGAAATCCTTTCTAATTGATGCGACTTTGAAGCTGTGTTTGTTCGAGAGATACACCCAGAAAATCATTTCCTGGAGAGATCTGGAAGGCGATGTAGGCGACATGTTTGAATACAGAATATCGACGGACGTGTCAATCCAAGCCATTGAAGAATTCATGTCTCACGTGTATAAATGTCTTTATGAAAGAAAGTACAAAAAACAGGGTCAGGAATTGAAATATGATGATATCCAAGAGTTCATCGTCGACCGAAATGAACTTTTTGGAAGTTGCTTGAACTCAGCAAACGGTTCAATATCAAGCACCCTGAATATGAACGGATTGCTGCAATCAACATCGAAAAAGGACCTTGTCAACGAAATCGAGTTCTCAGAAGAAGAAAGTGACGACGAGGAATATAAACCAAGAGCCATGAGGTCTAAAAAGGCCACCAAAATTGCAAATGTGGACGATTCCTCCGATTCCAATTCCGATTCCGATTCCGAGTCAGAAGATGATTTCGTTGATGCAGTGGATTCACTGCCTCAAGATACCACATTACAAGGCCAATTCCAAACAATAGTGTGCGCATATGACGGCAATTCCGGAAAATTCAATGGAATATCCAGCACAGGTATGGCTTCATTCTACCAAACTGGAAAATTCAAATATTGTCTTGAAGTTAATGATACAGTTACCAAAAAGAAATATTTTTCCTTTCCGATTGATGAAGACTGCGATCCCACATTCAAATCCAACGGATTTTTGTTTGTAGTAAATGTGATTTCTAAAGACGGCGCAATCAAAACATGGCTACTAAAGCTGCCCAATATTGGAATCTACAACCATTTTACTGACCTGTTTTCCAAATTGAAATATAAATCTAAAAATCAAACCGATAAATATGTGACAGACAAGTTTGCAGAACAATATTTGGTGGATGCGTTGGATCTGATGCAGATTGATGATGACGGCGAACAAGAAAGTGATTCTTATTCAAGCGACTCCGAAGAGGAAGATGATGAAGCAGCTGCCAAAACTCGTTCGATCCAAAACACAAAAATCAAATATTTTGCCAGTGATTCTGAAGATTCGGGTGAAGAAGAAAATGCATTCATGAAGAATGAAGCCAACTCGGGATTGGTGTTGGGGTTGAAGTCCGACAGGGCCTTCATTTCCAGAGGTGACAAAATTGGAGTGTTCAAAACTGGTGGAGACAAAACTATTGAGTTTTCAACTGCCATCAACAAATTAAGCCAGCACAAAGACAAATCCAAATCCGTCAATGCTGATAAAATGATGCTATTGAATAATGATGGCACGATGATTATTCAAGACAAGTCGAATCGTAACACCTTACATAAAATAGATTTGGAGTATGGAAAAATCGTCCAAGATTGGAAAATGGAGTCGAAAGACACACCAGTGACAGTGGAAAGCTTCACTACCAACCAAAAGTTTGGTGATTTATCAACAGAGCAAACCTTCTTGGGAGTGAGTTCCAATTCCATGTTTAGAGTGGATCCAAGATTATCCAACGGTTTTGTCTCAAGTGACGGATTGAAGAGCTACAAAACCAGAGTCAAGTTCAAGCAAGTGTCCACTACGGGTAAAGGATACATTGCGGTGGCAAGTGAGAATGGTGAAATTCGATTGTATGATTCGTTGGGCAAGAATGCCAAAACTGCCCTACCTGCTTTAGGAGATGAAATTACAGGATTAACCATATCGGAAAATGGAAGGTACTTGCTAGCCACATGCAAAACTTATTTATTATTGATTGATTTGATGATACATGACGGCAAGTACGGGGGATCCGGATATTTGGGATTTGAGAGATCTTTCAGCATCGATTCCAAACCAATGCCGAGAAGATTACAATTAACTCCCCAACACATGGCGTATATCAGATCTGTCACCAAGTCTGAGTCCAAACTTCAATTTTCCGTCGCAACCTTCAACGAATCAAGTGACTCTCATGTCGAGCCTACGTACATAATCACCTCATTTGGGCCATTTGCAATCACATGGGATTTCCAGAAGGTGTTGAAAAATATCAGAACGAGTTATAAGATCAGAAAGTATCAGGACGATATTGTGATGGGCGATTTCATCAATAAACATAATCAAAATATGGTGTTGACCTTACCAAACAACGTGACCGTAGCTTCAACCAAATCTTTCCGTAGCCCCAGTGATGAATTTAGTGTTGTTGAAACCAATTTCTAGTTTCCAGCTTAGAATCTAATATATTGTAATAATTTTTCTGTTTAGTTTTCTGTGTAATTTATATGTAACTTTTATGTAATTTTTTTTAGCTGATTTGATTTTATGTTATTTTTTTCAGATGATTTGAATCTAGGTGATTTTCTTATACTTGTTATAACACCGATTGTGCTTCATTTCCTGAACAAGAACGAGTTCTTCATTTCCTGCCCAAAGATTATCCAGTAAGCTTTCACTTTCTGACGCATAGTAGGCCTATAACTATTATTCACACTCCATCCCAACCCCGCAGTATGTTCTTGGTGGCCCATTCCTACCCCCCGGGGCGGTCTAGGGGCTGGTAGATCATTCATCATGGCATGTATCACTCTGACATAATGGTTAAAGGTTGCAGAGTTTCTCAGCTGTTTCAAAACGAATGGGTGTCCAATATTTTTTGTTAGTATCATTCAGTAAAACCCTCTTTTGCACCAACATTTCACAACAATCTCACATACATATCGATATAACCATTGATCCCACATGGTTCTAAAGAGAAGCTGGAACTAATCAGTATTGTGAAAAGTATAGCTATAACGGTGTTCATGTTGACGTCGATCGACGCATGGAAGCAGGTTTGAACCCCAGGACGATAGCAACGTCAAATGACTACATTAGCTGCTATTTGGACTGTTTTGTGATCAATAGAACGGGGAGTTCATTTGGTCTATCCATCTCTCTCTCAATATATTGTTTGTGTTGGTTTGGAAATGAATAGGAGTGCATGACTGGCGTGTCTGCTGAATTTCTGAAACGAGTTTAAAAGTATTTCGTGGTTTTGCAACAAGATCGATGGAAAATCTTGCAGAGTATCAGATTAAAGTAGCTAGCAGGAAGGATAATAACCATGATTTAACTTTGAAGATTGTGGTACTGAATTGGATCTTAATTTGGTGTATAGTTTGGTATTTATTACCATTCAGATAGCATCCATTTTGGTTTCTGTGGTTAACATCATTTCAAAGATATTAATAAAGTCTTTGATGGAGCTGGATTGATGACAAACCTTCCAACTTTAAGGTAAGGTATTTGACAAACAGCAATGTTTCAAGTTTTTTTCTGCATTTTTTGTGTTTGACACACTTGTTCAAATAGCGTTGAAAGTTCTCCCTTTTTGACTCTCATTTGACAGAAGGGCTTGCCACTATCCATTTGAATTGTTGTTCTTTCCTTTTGATCAAGAAGAGAACCTGGCTTTTGCAACTTTTGTGATGGCAAGATTCGGAAAGTCATAAAGGTTTGCGGGTCACCAACAGTAAGATTATGGCTAGCAGAAGGGTTTTCAAAAAGAAAAAAAACAAAGGTATAAAGATGCGAAGCTTGATAAATAGAGCACGTAAGAAATGGTAGTGGAAAATTTTAGTAGGAAAAAAATGATTCAACACTCTGTGTGTATTGACGAGATATTAAAGGATTTTCTGTTTTCCAAAAGGAATAAATAATTTTGTCCATCTCAGATGAATAAATCCACGGTAAAGAAGTATAGGTAGTGCTGAGGGTATCAAACAAATGACTGATTTTTAAAGGGGAGTCCAGTGTGTGATAGTAATCTGAAAGACTAGTGGAATTGTTGAAGGAGCTTTTAGGAAGCAAAATTTGAAGAAGACTGTTGATCATATGTGCTAACTCTATTGTTTTTTTGTAAAGCATTGTATAGAACGTGACAGAATCCATTTTTGTGCGCTTGCACGAGAGTTTTGATTTTGTTGTGCCATCTAAAGTAACAAATGCTTGAAAGTTTTCTTTCAAATAGAGAGACCAAGTGGTGCTGGATTCATGGATGAAATGGGTGACTGAGAAGTTGTTTGAGGGTTTTATGTTGATGTATTTTAAAATCAAATCAATACCAACATTAAATCGCTGAGGTTGCAGTATGTCTAGAATCAACTCCAAGGAAGATAAGCCAATGTTTTCGTTGATTAAGAGATTTTCAATAATTTTGATTCTCTCAGGAGACAGTGAACTAAAATGGAAGTTCGTTGAAGGTTCTGATTCGTGGCAAAGCAAAGAAAGAAAATTAACCGAACTCTCCAATGTTTGGTTGAAGGTGCAGGCACCAAAATTGGATGGAGGAGAAAATAATCTTTTTTTTACATTTGAAAATTGTGGTGACGGGGAAGGTGATGGAGTGGCTATCAGATTATCAAAATGTTTTCTATGCTCTTCATACACAGCATGGTTGAGTTGCTTGTGCAAATTGTGCAGAGGGTGTTTCTGAATTTGAGAATTTGCAATTGGAGAATTGGTTCTCGAGATAGTTGGACTGGAGGAGCCAGAGCTGACATTGAAGTACGATTTCAAAGAATGATTGATGTGCTGGGCTGGAACTGGCTTAGCTATGCAGTTGTGCGATTCCACTAGCGAGGTGTCAATATTGGTGGCATTAAAACACAGATTCACGTCGACTGAATCTAAATAGTCAAAGGTTTCACTACTGGAGTTTGCAGCTCCGTTAATGTTGTAATGAAATAAGGGGTTTTTCAAGCTGACTGTTCTGGGACAGACTAAGCTGGAGTTTGTTCTATCGACTGGCGTCGTACATCTGCTATAATTGCACATGTCCATGTTATAGTTGTAATTGTGAACGGTGCAATTGTCATCGACACCTGAATTTTTGCAGGTTGCCAAATTCATTTCAATGGATATGGGAGAGTCCGACATGTATCGGTCTACTTCTGACCCGTTTATCTTCCATGCGTCGATGTACGATTTACGTGAGAAGGACATCAGTTAAAACTTGAACAAAAACACACACACACACACACACACTAACCACAGAGCAACAATCTTTCCTTATTGGGTAATTCAAGTTTGCACAGCAGCGAGTTTATCTTTTCCACTCACACCTAGGGATGACCAAACTTGCCTGCTGAGACGAGAATAGGCAAAAAGAGAATACAACAACCCCATGCTCAAATTCAAAAAACAGTTGAAATCACCCGGTTTAAATACCACTTCTCCACACCAGAGCTCGGTTTTTGGCATCTTCAATAATGGGCACCGAATTCTTTCCATTGATCCTCCTGCTTCTCAACTTTTACGAGACAATCGAAATCTAAAATATTACTGTTTTAGGTCAAAGCAAGTGAACCGACGGCTCAGCGTCTGTGATGTTTTTTTTGCTCATGCTGTTCCCCCGGCTCAGCGCCAGTTAAAGTTTCGAATATTTGCTTTTACCACAACCGGACCCCGATCAGACCTCTGGAGGCTGATGTTCCGCCGGCAGTTCTTTCTATGGACATCGTTGAGGCTTGGCCATTGCTACGGATTGGAGGTTTGACACATAGTCATCAAATGCCTTATCAGCAAATCTCTGGGCTCTTTCTGTGGGGCTGGAAAAGACTCATTGGAGATGGAATCATGATAATTGTTCTTCCTTGGATATCTACATATTCTTCACCCACACTTCAGCATCTGTATATGTGGCAAGTTGACTGCGGAAACTTTAATCTTTAACGCCGTAACCCCTGTAGCAAGAAACACGACACCACAACATATCATCAGGATAATAGGATTCTATGCGATATCAGGATCTTATCGGGACCGAACTCCGCTTTTTGAGGTTTAAAGTACGCACGTATCGGCCCTTCCCCGGGAAAAATAAATGGAAACCTATAGCAAGATACGCTGACTGGCAGGGGGGGCACAAAATTGATAAACAGCAGCCCAAAGACAAGCTGAGCCTTCAGAACTGTAAAATTTCTCGTATTAAAAAAGAATGCCACGAACAAAAAAAAAATGTATCACGTGATCGGCGTCACACCTGTGCACCACCACAGCAGCGAATGAAAATCCATCATGAAAACTGAAAAGGTCCAAATTACCAACTCAACGACTGCACCCTACTATAGGTTCCTTCATCAGCCATGTCTTTCGTTGTCAAGAGATCCCTTACCACTTTGATTCCACCAAAGATTGCCTCTCCAAGCAACTTGGGCTCCAACCCTGCTGCCAAGAGAATGGAAAAAATCGTGTCTTTCTACTCCAAGTTGCCAAGAGGTAACAGTGTTGTCGAAACCCCAAGAACCCCATTCGCCATCTACAGAGAAAAATACAGAAACAAGGGTGGTCCAGTCTTACATTTTGCCGTTGGATTCTTATTATTAGGTTACGGACTTGAATACTACTTCCACTTGTCCCACGAAAAGGAACACGGCCACTAAATGTCTGGATTTGTTTACGAATTATTTATTTATTTGAATTATTTATTTTATATTCATATCTTATAGTTCAGCTATATACACCATGATATATAAGATTAACGATATACTATTATACTATTACAGGTCGTTTCTATTAGATGCGTACTTTGGAGAGAACATCGAGGGCTTGCCATTCAGGAATTTTGCCGTTTTCACGTTCGTATTTCTGCAGCAATAACCAATCGTCCCAGGAAACATGATCAGCTTTGTATTGCAGACCTTGTTTGTCATCGTTTGGCAATTCATCAAGTATTTTTTGGGAAACGGTGTTGGAGTCAATGAGGGTGGTGTTTATATTTCCATTGGCATTATTGGCCAACCAACCGACGACATATCCATTTGTTGAAGGTATTTTGCCGTTATCATTGACAATTCCATTTTTGAAGTTGATTCCCAGCTGCTCGAATCCATGGAGTGGACTCATCGTATAACCCGTGGCTTGGATGATCAAATCCGTGGGAATTGAAGAAATTCCTCCTGTCGGAGTGGTATGAATCACTTCCGTCAAGTTTGATGACGAAGGAGAGGTCTTGATACCTATTGGATTGGAATTGAACTTGAAACTCCACGACGGAGCTTGGGTGCTCAACTTGGCCTTTTCCAAGATGGATAGTTTACGTGTCTGGATACGTGATAAATTTTCGGGCAGTTTTTCAGGAGAGTTATATCCTGCAAAATTGGTCAACGAAAGCAACTCTCTCAATTCTTTGTTGGTGAACTTAGAGTCGACAAGTGAGGATCGGCCAAAACACGTGAGAGACTCGATTGAAGAAGCTTGGAGAGACTCCATCACATCTTTGTTGATGTCGGTGGTCGACCAATGCGACAGCGGTGCCATCAAGAGTCTGATGATATCCAACGCCACATTACCTGTACCGACGACGGCGACGTTCTTGACCTTTGAGAAGTCGATCCTGGTAGCCAGCGGTGTTTTGGAGTTGTACCAGTTGACGAAATCGTAGGATGACACAATGTGCGGATGGTTTGGCAACGCACTTTGACGTGGTCCATCCGACCCGTACGCATACACCACGGACGAATAGTTGCCGTGCAGCTCCGACACAGACACGTCTTTACCCACGTCGACATTACCGAAATACGCAAACCGCTTGCCATACTGTTGCACCGTGTCGAAGGTGTTGACGCAGTATTTCACGTCAGGATGATCCGGTGCGACTCCGTACCTGACCAACCCGTAGGGAAGCACGCTCTTTTCAAACAGATGCACCTTGACACGGGGGTTGCCCTTCAGCAGCCCCAGCGCCGTGTAGAACCCGGCGGCACCAGCTCCCACGATTGCAACAGTGCCCATACTTACACAGCAAATACACTCTACTTGGGAATATGACCCACGCACCAATCTTGGTCTCGCAGAAGAGACAGCGGGTCCCGCGGCCGTTGTCTGCGCGCCGCCCGCAGCAGACTTTCCCAGTCCACGCCGCCGACAAATGTTTCCCGCAGCACTTGTCCTGTGCTGGCGTCCACAAACACTCTCCAGTCTCTGACCTTGACGCCGAGCCCGTCCAGCCGTAGAAACCACCGGGTGCGCACAAACACGGCGCCATCTTGCATGGCCCGCACTCTCGTAGACGCCATCACCGCCCCATGGTCGTCCATCTCATCTTCGTACAACACAATGCCGCCCGAGAACAGCACGGGGTTACTGGGTCCGAGCCGCGTGCCGTAGGGGATCCCCGCCGTGGCTGAGTCCGCCGCCATCTTCACGGGCTCCCAGGTCCAGTCGTACAGCGGGGTGTCGTTTTTGGCCTGCTTGGCCCAGTGCGAGAGCTGCGCGGCGGCCACCTGAACCGGCGGCGGCGAGGAATGGTCCACGGCCGCCAACAACTGCGCCGCGGTCCAATGCAAGCCTGCGCCGTCCGCGTTGTCCGCGTTGTCCGCGCCTCCCAGCGCAGCGCCGCCGCCGTCGCCGTTCCTGCCCACGCTGATTTCGCCCGTGAACACCATGTCCGGCAGTGGTCCCACCTGCTGCTCGAGCACATCTCTCTGCGCAGTGTCCAACATTGTTCCCTGGCGCACACACACCGTCAGTCCGTGCGGAGTATCGAATCGTTGACTATGCTGCATCCTAGACGTCTGATACTGCTGTTGGCTGCGGGAATGGCCTTGCTGCTGCTTCTCAACTCGGGCGTTCCGTCCTCAAATATTGCAACCTCCAAGTCCACGGCGGTGGAAACGGCCGGCACCAAAGGCAATGCCGCCGGCGCTGCCCCTGTCTCGGACAAAGACGCCTCGGTGCCTTTCGCGCCCGCCATGGCTAACGCCACCGCTAAGGCAGAGCTTGGTCGGGCGGCCTGGCTGTTGCTGCACACCACGCTAGCCCGGTTTCCGGACGAGCCAACCACCGAACAACGGTCGCATCTCAACAACTTCATCCACTCCTTCTCCAAGGTGTACCCCTGCGGCGACTGTGCCAGACATTTTGCCAAGGTGCTGAAGGATCATCCGCCGCAAACCGGGTCGAGGAAAAATGCTGCTATGTGGGGATGCGTAGTGCACAACGTGGTGAACAAACGCCTGGGCAAACAGCAGTACGATTGCACCACTATCCTGGACGACTATGACTGCGGATGTGGAGAAGACGAGCAAAATAGCCAGGCGGACGACACTCTGAACAAAGAAGCAGACCGGGAATCCCATCTGAATTCCATCGTAGTGGAGCAGTCCGAGATCAACATCGGAGGTTGACCCTTTTTGCGCCTTTCGCCCAGTTGTAGCCTTATTTTCTACAGTTTTTTTTTCTACACAAAATGTATACAGTGAGGAACCAGACCACCGTGCAACAACGGTCTCATTACTGAAATGGAAGCATCATCCCATTGATCCAAAGTTTTTCCGAATCATGTCACCATGCATATTGGGCAGCGGAGGTTTCGCTCTCGCACATTAGTCACTATATCCGCTGTCTACGACTTGCGGGCAACTATTGCTTCCCTTCTTCAACAAACTGGAAATATCGGTCCGCACAGTCTCTGCGCCATTTCTTACCCCACCAGAGGATAACAGGAATGGAGACAAGATTACAAATCATCAAGCAGATTCCCCAAAACGTCATCATCCAGCCATATCCCGTGGCATCCAAAAACTCTTGACATGTGTAGTTGGATACAAAGCCAATAATGGACGAAAAGATCGCCAAAACAACCACCAGCTCCCCGGAAATACCGCTGAAGCAATCCATTGCATAGGATGTCGCAATAGAACAGGTGGAAACTTGCTGTGCAGTGAGGAAACACTGGCCAATGGCAATCACATACCAGGGAGCAGCCGCTTCAGCACCCCAGCCATAGATGAAATAACCTAAAATGGTGAAAATGAATGGAAAAACCATCGAATACAAACGGAATTCGGGCTCCTTGACACCGGAATTGCGTCTTGCTGCAAAAATGACTATATAGTCAGAAACAGAACCAAACATCCAGCCAATGATAGAACCAACCAACGCACCAAGACACATCAAGCCAGTTGTACCTGTATCGTAATTATAGGGCGGATCCATCAAAATTTCTGCAATTGTACTGAACGAAAGCAGTCCGGAAACAATACCAAAACCAAAATTGAAACCAGAAAACAGGATGTTTGGGAACGTCAAAAGAATAAATGGACGACGAAAATATTGCCAAAAAGTCGTTTCATCCTCTGGATAGTACATCCACCATTTGATGATGGATTGTTTCCAAGTTTGACCAGGGTAATCTTCCGGGTTTGGAGGCTGATACGAGTCGACACTAGAGATTTCTTCAACGCAAACATCTTTAATGTCAAGTTTGGTTTTTTCACAGTTGTCAAGCGCCGCATTAATGCCAATGCCGTCGTTCAATATCTCGATCTGACTTTGTTGGGATCTAACTTGTTTGACGTAGTCACTATGTCTTGCTCTGTCAAATAAAAACCTAGGAAAACACGTTTCCTTAAAGGTAAAAACCAATAGAAAAATAATCCCAACATCCATGATGGAGACGATATATTGAGACCACCGCCAACCAATTGACTCTTGGATAAAGCCTCCAGCAACTAATCCTGCAACAATTCCTATTTGTTGAAATAAAAGATAAACAGCCAACGCTCTACCTCTCTCATGAACATAGAATAAGTCAAAAATTGTCAATTGCACCAATGCTTCATATCCACCATTACCCAAACCACTAACAGATACTGCCATAAACCATTGGGCATTTCCATTACATGCTCCGATCCAAGTCATTCCACCGATAGCAAAAATCGTTGTACCGATCAAGGCTGGTCTTCTACCGAATCTCATTGCCAACGGAATCCACAAAATGTTGACGAACCCCAACAGCAACCAATTCAGGGCACTTCCACCGTTCATGTTATTCATGTTGACTCCAATATCTTCCGAAACAATTGTCCATGCAGCTCCCAAATTGAACTCTCCAAAAGCAAAGGTTGCAGCGTAAAATGAAATCACCATCAAATGCCAATACTTTTTGGGCTTGCTCCAGGTCAATGGATCTCCCTTACATTTTGTTGGTTGGGGAATTAAAATAATGTTGCTATTAGTTTCTTCTCTTGATTCCGACCCGGAATCATGTTTTCGAACATCAACTAGATATTCTGTTCCTGGAATACCGTCAATGAAATCTTCTCTCTCCATTTTATTGCAAGTTCTCCCACTACTCCAAAAGTCTTTTCAGAACCTGTTTTCTTCTCCAATTGCAAATACCGCTTGTATTTATACAGCAAAAGAACAAGATACACAATCCAAAGGGAAAGATAACTCATGATCCGTTATCTAATTCACCCCCAAAGAGAAGCAACCACTTGCTATGATAAGCTCGTTTACATCAATTCATTCGCAAATCTTATCCTGAAGATCCACCCATTTTTCCTAAACCGTCCAGAATATCACCTGCCATTGTACTAAAGAAGCTCTAAACAATCTTGCAAATGGAAAACGTCACCAGGGCGGCTTTTCCCGACCCAGTCCGACATGCTTGCAGCGTAAAGCCATCTCCGAACTCTTATCTGCTTATCATCACCGGAAAAACTTTTGGGACACGCGTCGATCGACGCCACCAGGCAGTCCCGGGGTTGCAGATCTGTGAACCCTAAAAGTCCGCGCACGCGTCGGTAATCTAAAATGTCCGTTTGCCGTTTGCCGTTTCTCCGGGAAGCCAGCGGGGTCCGAAATTTTAATTCACGCGGACTCCATAAGATTTTATTCGTTCAACGCTCACAGGGAGGTCAGAAGTGCATGGAGAAGTTTTGCAGCCATTAACACCCCGTGTTTTTCTGGAACGCCAGGGATGAATACGCTGAAATCGTGTGCCAGGTGTCGGAAACACAAGACACGATGCAATTACACGTCGACGGCACCAAATCCTTGCACCTCATGTGCGAAACGAGGCATGGTTTGCAAGCTGGAGCAGGTGCTCCCAGTGAAAAGATCTAACATCATCAAAAACCTAAATGCCGACATCCAGCAGCTCAAGAAACAGGTACAAATGCTGATCCAGCGAGACACGTATTTGAAAACCCTGTGCTTGCAAAAGGGTCTAGTGATCGACGGGCTTGTCGAAATACCCACTCCAGAGGACAGCGAAGAGGAACTTCTGTCGTCTCCTCTCAACAAACAAATCCCGCCTCTGTATACTCTTCCATGCTGCTGTTTCTCGCACACCCAGATATCTTCCATTTTTGAAACTTTCAACAAGTTCTATTTGCCATATCTTCCCATCTTTGCCTCAACACCACTTCCGTCTCTGTACCACTCCGAACCATCTACATTCTGGGCTATTGTCTATTTAGTCTCTGGAAACTTGGATATTTTCAATAACTACCTACTGCACAACATTCATGATCCAACTGTCTGCATATTGATTTCAGCCTTCCCTTCAAATTTCAGCACAAACTCGCCAACCCATTCGAATTTGGATTCAACAATTTACAACTGGTTACTGGATGCTAAATGTTTGATATCGGTTGATCCAAGTTCTCCTAGCCATGTAAAAAACCTCTGGGCCACCTTGTTTATTCTGGGGAACTTCTACTCTTTTAGATTGGGATTGAAATGGAATCAAAAGGTTGACTCAACATTATCCGAGATATCTAAATCCGAATCTTCATTCATAACCAATCTGTTGAATTTAATTATACCCTTTTCGTCCAGTCTTAAATCTCATGAATTTCAAGCTCCTCCAAAATATAAATCTCCAGTATTGCACTCGACTTCCGTTTTCATCAGCTTAGTGGCTTCCCTTCATTCAGAAAAACCAGATCCAGACCAAATATATTCCCTATGTTTGCAATTCTATTCATCAATTTCCCATTTAAATTTGATCCAATCACCTATAATCTTGAAAATCTCGTTGGAATTCGTCTGCTTGGTATTGACCAAGCTCTCATATACTCCTTCATTTTTGGCCACACACTCCGATTCCACATTGTACGTCAATTTATTCAACAAGCTTATATCCTTCATCCAATTTAATGACACCAAGTTTATTTTTGATTCCCTAGTGGACTTTGATTCTTCAATAAATATCCATTCATCGCTTTTGGACATTTTCGACATGTCCAATTTCAAGCAGAAAATGTTGCCCGGATTAATTGAAGATCTAAAAGCAATTTCAATGGAATCTTCGAATTCTACCTCTTTATCGCTTTATCACAATAATGAACCAGATTTGACCTGTGAATTTGAGGACAAAAACTTGTCTTTTGATAAGTTCCAACAAAATTTCAAATCTTTCAAAAACAATGTTGATCTGGTTCTACTCTACTCTAATGAAATTTTACGACTCTCTCAATCGGAAACTGATAATGATGCCGAGTCTCCACTATGGGATTAGCTTGAATTTCCCTGTTGGCGACAAGCGCCGTTTATTCCAATTTCACTGGCAGGTTCCGATTGATACTTTTTTTATACCTTCTATTTATTCTTTTTTCTTAGAAATTTATTATTCCTTTTATATCCTTTTATTTTCTGTTACATTTTATACACTTTTTTGTTTGAATCTATTCATTTATAGCCAAACCTAGACAATTACACAATCGTCCGCCCCAAAACCATAAACAACTTTATCGATATATTTCTTGATCTTGACCCAGTCACTACGCCTGGAAACAAATTGGTACACCTCTTCGGGCGTGAAAACATTGTTTGATCTTCCAATATCTATGATGAGTTTACCCAGTTCTTTACATTGGCTCTTATATTCTTTGCTATCCATGCTTGAGCAATCAATCAGATACAGTTGGTCAATCTTTTTGAAACCAATCAAATACTCAATTGATGGCTTGATCCTCTCTTTCTGATAGAACAAATATAGACAGTTGATATCATAAGTGAATTGAATTCCTCCAATGACTGAAATTCTAAACTTTTTCAGCAGTAAGGTTATAATCAACATAATTAGTCGATCACCGAGCTCTTGTTTGAAAACATCCATGATCGACTTGTCAATAGAATCCTTGAGTAGGTTGAAATGACTTCCTAAAACATCCAAGCAGATGCCACACCATTGACTTGTCTTACCTTGATTCATCAATAAAGAATCATTATCAATCAAATTGTATACCGTTGATTCATTTACAACAGAGGTTGTATAGTTTGACGAAGAATTGGTAGTAGTAGTGGTGGTGGAAGAAGAAGAGGTTGGTGGCACCATATCACTACCAGTAGATCTTATACTAGATTGACCTTTGATAGGTATTGGACCGATACATTCTTCAATTTTGAATTTAATTTCCCCAATAATGATATTGATACTGATATCCAAACCATTTGCAACATAAATATCAAGTGTGGACTCTAGCAACTTGATTGATTTTTCAATTGCATTCATTCGAAGAAAATCTTTGGACATTTTGTTACCGGTATCTTTGATAATACCATTTTCAATCAATTCATGTTGATAGAAAACATTGATCATTTGCAAAATCAAGTCACCAACATCAACTAATTCAATGAAATTGTTCACTGGTTCCACAATATTTTCAGCTTCTTCATCATCCAAATCAATCGGCTTATAACTTTCCAATCTATTCAAAGCCTCACTGAAGCCAGGTTTAATATGTTTATTTATCAACAGAGTAAGCATATCACTGAAGATATTGTTACAGGTTTGATGGATTTGTCTATTCAATTGATCAGTAGTGGAATATTTGGTTAAACCAAGCAATAAATCATAGCTGTTTTTGATATGTTGCAGTAAAAGAATGGTTAAATCAATACTAACCAATGATTTGAGAGTTTCCACCTTGTTAACCAAGATTTTCAAACTTGCTGCCATTTTGGAGTATTTTATTACACCTTCTTTCTCCGGTTCTTTGTCTTCTTCGATCTTCTCCTTGTTTTTAAAGTTGAATAAATTGGCGAAGGTACTAAATATTTCGAAATTGGATTTCTTGACATCATCTTCATCTTCCACCAATTTCAGAATCTCGTGTTCCATATTTTTTTGAACATTTTGTTTATTCGTTTGCCATGCGTTTATCAGCTTTATCAATGATACATGGCATAGTTTTGGCAATTCGTTTGTAAATTCAATAAGATAAGAATCATAGTAAAAGTTGATAAATTCACAATTGACTCTGGTATAGTCCATCTCATTAAATGTTCCATTGACTTGAATTTGTGTTTTGGGATAGTTCAATTCATGTATCAAGGTTATTAGTTTGGAATGGATGTAAGGGACGGATTGAAAAAACAGCGATTGTTCGTTTATGATATTTATATAGGGGTCTTCATCCATTCCATCGTTTTCGGGTTGTATAGATTGTGCGGTTTGAGCTGATTCCAAAGTACTCAATTCTCCAGTGTTGGGGATAGTCAATAAATCGATTTCGTCCAGCAAGTCAATCTCTTTCGATTTCAGGATGATTCGATCGACCAATCCACCTATCAGATAGTTTCCCAGAAAATTTTCTAGCACCTTAAGTATGATGGGTATTTCGTCGACATCTTTTTTGATATTTTCACTATAGAATATGTCGGTGATTTCCTTCAATTCTTGATTTAGTACAGTTTTGATATTTATGAAAATTTCATCAATTTTGGAAAAATTGAAACTGTAACCCTTGACAATTCCACGCTTGCCTGTTGGTGTCTCTTCCTTTGTAAAGCACTGGCTGGGGAGATCATCATTCGCCAGAAATACATAGTCGTCGTTGTATCTAGTTATGAAGAATTCCAACAACGACTCCAATGGATCGATTTTGATGTTTGGGTTATTTGAGACGTCTAGGTAATCCAATGCTATAATCATATCAAGGACATTTTGATATTTTTGATTTTTCAGCCCCACTTCTATTTCTTTAATGACGGAGTTGACAAACAAGTTCAATATTGTGTTTAGCCGCATCACCAGGTTGTCGTAATTGTCTGTATTTTGCAGCACGGGCAAGAAGTTAGCAATGTTGGAAAACAGCTTGGATTGCAATTTCGGAGTGTCAAACTTGGTGAATATGGATGAGTTCTGG
Organism: Pichia sorboxylosa; assembly: GCA_001599115.1. NCBI lineage: Eukaryota > Fungi > Ascomycota > Pichiomycetes > Pichiales > Pichiaceae > Pichia > Pichia sorboxylosa. Next base: position 224,015 of record BCGC01000004.1, on the reverse strand, counting down.
AAGTTGGAATAATTATCCACCAACAATTGTTTCACAATTGGTTGCAAAAACACATATATGGTGATGAACATGGTTCGGGCTTGTTTTTCGTCACCTGTACACTTATCCAGACAATTCAACACCATCATATGCTTAGTTTCCACCCTAATAGCGGCATTTTCATCCCCTTCTTTCCAAACACCCAATCTGGAAAGCTGTCGGGTCCATATTCTATTGTTCTTTTCCACTCTTTGATATGTTGCCTTATTAACCAACGAAAAATTCACCAAATCGCTGAACCCATGCACATTGTAGCTTATCAGATCCACAATTGCATCGGGGATGGTCTGCGTGGTCATCCACTCTACTGGTTTGGCTACACAATCCAACACAACACCATAAAAACACTACAAAACACTACAAAACACGACGCTATTCAACCCTACGTGTAGTCGCCATCCTAACAAGGGAGAGAGGTATATAGATTTGAAGCGCGGAAAGAGTGGATGGATAATTTGCCACACGGAGAAAGAAGAAGAAGGTTGTATGTGGCGCAGCAGCTTTTGTCGGTATTTTTGTTCCTAATGAGGAAATAGTATCCCGAAGCAGTTTCAAGATGTAGAAATGGCGAAATGGTATAAAAAGAGGACACCAGAATGATCAAAATGACGGTTGTTACGGAAATTTGTTGAGAGGCAGTTTCAGATTTTCAGAATTTCTTCTTGGTTTTGGCTTGTGCAAGAAGATTTTTGAAAGCGGTCCAGAAAGACATATTGTTCAGTGGTGAGATAAGATAGCATGTCTCAGGGTAAACTATTCATTAATCCAGGATCTCCAAGATCCAATTGGTTGGGGGCATTGGCCAAAACTTTGAAAGTGGATGTTGAGGTTGTGGATTGTACGCAAAGCAAGGAGTTTGAAGCATTGTTTCCGTTGAAAAAGACACCCGCCTTTGCCGATTCCACAGGATACAAATTGACGGAAGTTCTTGCTATCATTGAATATCTCTTTTCATTTGCAGCAGACAAATCCTTGAGAGGTGTCAGCTACAAAGATCAAGCGCAGGTGATGAGATGGCTGTCGTATGTTAACCAGGATATGGTCAACACATGGGTGGATTATGTGTTCTATGCAACGTCCGACAGCGCCAAGGCTAAGGCCAGTCAGATCCAAGCAAGCCAATTGCAATACTTGAACGACGAATTGGTGAATAGAAAATGGCTGGCGGTCGATTCGTATCCAAGTGTTGCAGACGAGTATTTCTTCTCGTGGTACCAAGGTTTTGCAGATGTTGCAGGAGGAATTGATAGCAGCAAATTCCCATATCTGGTCAGATGGCATGCAGCTATGAAAGCAAAGGATCATGTAGCACAACAACTTTCCAAATTATAAAGTATATAACAATGTTTATTCGCCATCATTTGCGCTTGACGTGGGGGGAAGATATGGGGTCAATCTCCAGAACAACCCCGTCCTTGAATTTGAAGCTGACGACGCTTCCGATATTTTTGTTTCGAACAGCCAATCTTTGCTTTTTCAGCAGATTCACATTTGTCTCCGTGACGGGCTCAATGAAATTATCGGTTTTGCCCGAAATAGCTAGTTCGTTGTTGATTTTAAACACTTCTTTTTTCAAATACGTCTCAAACATTTTAATTTTGAAGAAATTGAGCAAATACGATCGTATTTCTCTGATGGTCATTCTATATTTTATAATCAGTTCGTCCGAGTCCAAAGAGTCATGTAATTTGGTCACATTTCCCAGACATTGGATCAATCTATTCATTTGATCGTCGGATATAGCAACGTCTTCCACAGTAAAGGTTCTCAGTGTTTCTTTGATGATGTTTTTCTTCAAATCGATTCCTAGCAATAGCAACAGCTCGATGCAGTTATCAACTTCGGTCAAAATTTTATCCTTGTCAATGGTGGTGAATTGCTTTTCTTTCTTTGTGTATCTTTCATGGATTTTATGATACTGCGAGTCGTCCAACGGATCTTCCATTGCGTTCAGTTTGGCCGTTTTCCTCATTCTTTTTCGTCCACCGCCATGATCCACTAGATTTATCTCAAAAGTATCACCAATGGCGGCTCTCAAGGAATCAAAAGAACTGGTTGCAACATCGTTCAGGCCCAGTTGGTTCTTCAGCTTTGTCTCTGTTGCGAAATCGTCAATTATTGAGATTTCGTATTGTTCAGGAACGTTTTCCTTCAAAAAAGAGTCAAAATCGTATTTTTGACCATTGCCATTTATCACTGCATCTTGGTATTTTCCAGATCCACTGTCGCCCTTTCTGGACCTTGTACGCCGTTCACCATCTTCCATTACAGCAGATGGTTGTTCCAATCTCAGTGTTCGGCGCTGTTTACTGTGAGAATAAGTTTCATGGTGCGGAAGAAATGTCCACAGATCTGAAGATTTATAACTATGTATTTGTTGCGAAGATGGAGATTGGCAAAAAAACGGTTTGGGTTCTTGGACGTTTTGTTTGATTTGGAGCCATCTTTTTCTTCTTTCTCTGTTCGGCTGTTCATTATGGATAATTCTTTTAGGCCGAAACACCGGAAACATGGAAATATCGAGAACACCCCGTTTCTGTATGAGAAACACATGCAAGATGAAGACCCTTACATGAAGAAGAAACCAACCATGGGGCCAATGAATCGAGTCAAGCAATTGATGATCATTATTGTCGTGCTGCTGTTTGAAATCCAGTATTTTGAACGAATCGAGCCGTATCTGACTATCCAGAGATGTCAATGGAAGAACTGGGAGAAGCTGCCTCCAGGCGCAACCCCACATCATTCCATCATCATTGGCGACCCGCAAATAGTGGATGCATTTTCGTATCCTCAAGCTTCATGGCTGAGAAACAAGTTTGCCAAAGTGCTAGCTGACAATTACCTACACCGGAATCACGAAATATACCACCGTGTACTGAAACCAGACAGTATTCTGTTCATTGGAGATTTGTTCGATGGCGGTAGAGAATGGGAAGATGACGTTTGGTATGATGAATATAGACGGTTCAACCGGATATTCAGGCAGCATCCAGGCGTTGAACAGTTTCGGCAGATTCCGGGAAACCACGACATTGGATTTGGCAATGGAATCGAACCCGACAAGTACAACCGATTCAAGGCGTTCTTTGGCAATGCCGACGAGGTTGTTTTGTTGGGAAACCATTCTATCGTTCTGCTGGACACGGTTTCGTTGAGTGACGAACAGAATCCCCACATCAGTCGGATCAGTGACGCCTTTCTGGCCCAATTTGAGTCCGACAACGTTTCCTACAAGAGATATCCTAGAATCGTCTTGAGCCACGTACCGCTGTATCGGTTTACGGAACTGCAGCTGTGTGGGCCCTTGCGAGAGAAGTCCAAGCCGTTTCCAGTCATGAGAGGCACCCAATACCAGACGGTGCTGGATTATGACATGAGTCAACGCATTGTGAACGACATCAAGCCCATCATGATTTTTTCTGGCGACGACCATGATTATTGCCATATTCGACATCCAATCAACAAGAAAATGAGCAAGGACCCTGCGGATCACACCTTTGGTGACGGAGACTATCCCGGGATAGCATATGTGGACGAGATCACCGTGAAAAGTTCGGCCATGACAGGCGGAATCAAAAAACCTGCTATCCAACTGTTGAGTCTTTGGAACCCCGACCAGTCCGACAAAGCCGCCCACCCATCCGACAATGGACTGCATGAGAAGCAGAATGACGATTCATGGCGTGTTTCCAACGATGAGACCAGTCTGGACGTGGATTCGAACAGTGCCGTGACCCATTTATGCTACCTGCCATCGCCGTACCGGTCCCTCCTGGTATACATTGTGAGTCTCATGGCGTCAGTCCTGTGGATAATCGTCAACTCACTTGCTCTTGCCGCTAACACGGGGCCAGATTGGAGGTCCGTGGCATTGACCTGTGGTTCTGTCGTGGCCTTGTTTGGCCTGTGCTTCGCATGGCACATAAACTACATATAATGTAACGATAAATAACTGTACACAATTTACTGATGCCAGGTCTCTTCACACCAGCACATCACGGGGGGATGAGAAGTTTAGGTCCACACACGCCACCTCATGGGCAAACGTGCTGGCGTACACCATGTCCAGCGCCAGCGCCATTCGGGCAGTCCATGCGTTGACGGAGTACACGGTGAAGACCACCACGATCACCGCGGCGGCAAAAAGAATGCGGCGGGCGCTGTATAGGGCCGCCGCGGTGGGGGTTTTCCCGCTGCCGCGGAAAACGGACCACACTTCGGACAACGACCCACGACGTCCGCCGCCGCGGGCCCCGGCTCCGTGCACCGTGTTAACGACGCGCATCTGGATCGCCACACACACGGCGTACAGCACCAACGCCTTGCTGTGCAGATTGGCGTTGTCGGACGCGTCAATGAAGGCGAAGCCGGCCAGTGCGGCCTGTTTGCGCAGCGCAAGAAGCACCAACCCCAGAGCCGGGCCCAGCGTGGGTCCCGCCACCCACACTCCCAGACGGCTCGCGGCACGAAGAATTCCCGCCCACACCCCGGGACGCCGGGAATTGCCGCCGCCGCCGCCGCCGCCCGCGACCATCACCAGCATTGTCATTGCCAGCAACCCCAGACTTTGCACCCCCAGCTGCGCTGCCACCACCAGCCGCCACCACCCGGACCCCTGAGGCACCACCACCGCCGCCGCCCCCGTGGTCAACAGAGCCCAGCGCCACACTCTTGCCACATCTGTACCTTCCACGTGCATTGCTCCCACAGTCTAGTACTCGGTTTGTTCACACACCCGTCCAGATTTCCAGACGCGTCCAACACACAACTTCACTGCTAAACACAACACCCACGCTCGCACCTTTGTCTTTGTTGCGTGATGGAAACCACCCGTCTCGGACAACATTTACAGTCGGCGCACAAAGCTGTGCAGGCCGCACAGCGCAGCCAACAGAAACGTGTCGCGGCGCTTCGCCAACAGGTGGATGCGCTGCGGCCCAGCAAAGCGCGCCTGAAACAACTGGCGCCAGCCAGACTGGTGCGTGCGCAGAAAATCAAATCGTGGGCCGCGCAAAACAAAGAGCTGTCGCCGTGGCACTCTCCGCCGGCTTCCACCGCCTCCGCGGCGGCCACGACTCACTCCCCCTCGCCTGCCCCCACACACGCTCCCGCCCACACATCTGCTGCGAAAACTGCGCCCGACGCCAGTGTGAGTGCAGACGCGCTGTTCAAGTTGGCGGCGGTTGTGTTTTTTCTCCTGGCCATTGTGTGGGGAATGCTGTGAGACTCTCCCGTCTCGCCATGGGACTCGCTGGCAGACACAACTCGTGTTTGCTCCGCTTTTATATCCGTGATTCTATCCAATTTGAAGATGCATTCATGTATTTAGTTCTTCATTGGCGTATTTGATTATTTATTTATTTATTTATTTATTTATTGGTTTGTTGGTTTTTATTTTTCATTGTAAGCTATTGGGATCTTTCTCTGATGCAATATAGTTGGTTCTGCAATTTTCTTTCGTGTACAAGCTTGCATATACCAAATCCAACATGATATTTGTCTTTCCATCGCCTAAACGGGAAACCATGATGGATTATGTGGTAATTTTCGTTGGTCTCTCATATATCTTTGGCATTGAGTTGAATATTTACCAAGCCTCCAAAAACGCGGCTTGGCATAGTCATTGGTGACCAAGGAGTCTTTTGTTGTATTGGGAACTCAACACCATCAATATTGTCTCTGGATTCCAGACAACAAATGGTTGGAAATATATTCAAAATTGCAAATCTAATCCAGCTCAAGAGGAAATTGATGTTTGTCTTTTTCCATTACAAAACCACAGACATTCAGAAAGAAAAAAAAAAGACAGGAAAGCAAATATCAATACAGATCATCGCTTGTATGAAATAAATTGGTTTTTGCATCACCTTTTAGATGACTTATTATCTCCTAGAATCCACTGCAAAACAAAGTGTAGAAACCCCCCACTCAAACAAAAGGGAATATTCATCATGCCGTATTTATTGGCCATCATCTTTCTCTTCCTCCCCTTCCAGCCACTTCGTAAATCATGTTTTTTTTTCTCTCTTTTCCTATATATTTCAAGCGACTATATGAAAACCCCAATTGACCATAAATCATCCATCCACATGTCCACCTCCACACCCACCAAACATCCCACAGCCGTTTCATTCGCAGCTAATTCACCCATTTGGTATCTCCGTAGCACATCGAGAAGTCTTGCACGCGATTCAGAAAAAAAGTCCGTTATCAGTAAATTAGACCACAGTTATCAATCTCTTGTTCTTAACCAACAACTATGGCTGTTGCAGACGCAGATGACTGGGATATTGTAGAGTCCGTACAAGGAGAAAGCTACGGAAAAGACGACAAAAGCAAAAACGACAATGAAACAAGAGGTGCTGGAAGAAAAAAGTCCGGGTCATCGACTGGGAAGGGCAAGTCGGAGTCATCTGAAATTGAATCGAATGAAGCGCAGAAAGAGACTTCAGTCTTTGTCAAAGCATTCCATGCTGCAGTTGACAGCTTCACGGAATTTCCTTTGGTGCAACAGATACTGTTCATTGTGGTGGTTCCTTTGATTTTTCTCTCGGGAGTGAAGTCCGTTGTAGACTTCCTAGGCATGGACTGCCAGACTATTTTCAACAACCACCAATCGGCATTGTATGAATGTGTGTCCTCCGGCTCCGATAGAGATAAATGCTTGTCCAACTTCATGTACCACATTGATAAATATAAAAGTTCGTGTGGATGGGACCCCGAAGTGCTATACAACACAGAGAATCACATAATCACCAGTTTGAAATACAAGGCCATGTTTTCAAAAGTTCTTCAGCTAGTTGTTGACCAATATTCGACCTTGACAGCTTATTTTTCTGCTGGATTTGGTCATGCTACTGAATATTTATCCAACAGCTTCACCATTGGGTTCAGACATTTGTCCAGGGGTTCAAAACACCTGCTAGGACAATCTGTCGATGTTGCAGAAACTCTTTCCAGACAAATTTCAAATGGTTCAAAAATTGCATCTGGTTATCTTTGGAATGCATGTAAATGTTTGGCGCAATATTCGACCAACGAGTCAAAATTGGCCTTCCAATATCTGAAACATTTCTCCAACAGTTTGTACCAACAGGTCCAATATAGTTCCAATTCACTTGGAAATGTTGTCAGATCCTACTACCATGATTTATTCAGTTGATATACCCCCGAAAGCACATTTTTGTGTTTCTCTTTAAGTTTGATTTCATTTGATTTTCCTTATGGTTTTTTTCTTTTTCTTTTTCTTTGCGTTCAGTTTTCTGTTTCTATAAATAATATACATGCTATGTACCACCGAAATTTGTGGTTGGATATTTTGTGTCTATTTGATTGAGATTATACCTTTTGGTATTTGAAAAGATGGCTAATGGTCTGGGTCATCGACACCTCAATGCGTAGAACATCGTCTTCATTTTCAATGTCGTTTTCTTGTTTGATTTGGTTTCTACAAATCAACCACCCCCGAACAACAACCAGCGTGCAACCGGCCATAAAATAGGACAAGCCAACGAAAATCGATGCTGGTTGATATTGCAAAGGATTTTCTGGACCGTTTTTTTTCAAAGATATTCCAATGATTGGAGAAACAATACCAAAGGTAGCAGCAACAATCCAACATAAACCCATCGATATGCCCACCTTTTTCAACCCAACAATGGAGGCATTGATACTTGGCATAGTTAACCAAATGGTTCCCATCAAAGATCCGGCAAACAGTGCAAAAACAATGGCTACAGGGTATGTTCTGCATGGTATCCACATACTCAGGGAGAACAAACTCACCAACCATGAAGCAACGATGGTGGCATTGATAGGACCAATCAAATCTCCCAATTTTCCAACCAAGGGTCTGCCAAAGATACCACCAACGGCAACCATGGTAGACACAATTGAAGATTGGCTAGTGGAATATCCCAGAGATCTGGTGAAGTCCGCAAGGTTGTACATCAAAACCAGATAACCAAACTGGGTGAACATGATCCATACCAATAGCAGCAAACAGCCAATATTTTTCCAGATCAATTTATCATAAACCTTGAAAACAGGCTTGATTGACTCATTTCTAGACTTGACCAAGAACAGAGCTATGATATTCAAGCCCAGCCCAATAAATGCCTGTGCTCTCAAGGACCATCTGAAGGATTTTTCTCTCAATAATCTTTCCAAACCAATGTTATACAAAACACCACCACAGCCGGAACCACCTGCACAAATACCCAATGCTAGATTTCTCTTTCCTCCTGGACCGCCTTTGAACCATTGTGGAACAATATTAGTACTTGCGACACATATTATTCCCATTCCTAAACCACACAACCAACCTTGGAATAAATACACTTGCCAGAGAGACACTGCAAATGATGCACCCAAAGTGGCTCCAAAAAACGTGACAATTCCAATGAAAATTGTGATTTTCAGTCCAATCTTACCTATAACATAATTGATTATTGGAGCCATTCCTAACCCGGAACCAAAGGCCAATCCCCCCACACACGCATAATCGTACTTATTACCACCAAAGATGTCATTACGCAGATATTCCTGTAGATAAAGAGCATATGCCGCATTGGCACCCCAGGTATTGAAGCTGAAGATGAAAAACCCTATCACGGAAGTCAACCCCCACCCACTGAATTTGTCTGGAATCTCATCAACTGTGATATTTGCCAATTCTTGTGCTTCCACACCGATTCCAACACCAACACCGGCTTCGATATCTGTGTCCGAATCTTCAAACTGTCTCGAGTCATACGATTCCACTTCAAATTCCTTTTTTCCAATCATAGAGCTGTTGTTTGACATTATTTCTACCCACTATCGCCAAACACTATTTGATTCACCACAATTGTGCTACCACCACCAATTTTCTAATAAACAGCAATGCTCCCAACGTCCCGTCGCACTTATGCAAACTATACTATCTCATCCAACACTCTAACATATAAAACATCATTCACAGCCAAAAATTCACCCTTTTATTTCTTCTCTTTTGCTATTTTGTCAAAACCAAATTTTGCTACCGCTGCGGAACTATACTTCCATCGTTATCTATGACCCCAAAGCATTTCCAAACGGCTGCTGACAAAGTTTTCTCGGTTATCCCGGTGTTGTATCGCCGTCTTTCTTAGGCCGGTAGCGGGCCGCTGACGGCGAAGTTAGCGCTGCAAAATGTGTTTTAATTGCGTCGGAAGTAAAATGGTGGTGGTATATTCGCGGCGGGATTAATTTGGAGAAGTCGCAGCTTTTGTGCTAACATTGTTGTAGGATGCAGAGTAGTACTTGAATAGCATGGTATTATAGGATAATGTCCATTTATATATATATAAAAATAAATAAATACAAGAGTTTATATTAGAGCTGAGTATATTTTGAGTTTATTTTACCATCACCGAGAAAAAAAAAAACAGAAGTACACAATTGTAACATATTAGATTAGTGGTGATGCATTTATGATTGTACTTTTGGACACACATGAAGGTATTTTTTTCGTTTATTTCCTTTTTTTTTTTTGATACAAAACCCATTGTTTTTGATACAACACACATTGTTTTTGATCCAACAAAACTTTGCTGCTAAACTTTTTCCAGCACAAATATGTTAGCAATTGTTTCGGTGACAGACACCTTGGTAGCCAACATGTCGTCCTCGTTTTCAGACTCAATGTCCAATCGCCTGTTTCGAACAATTAACCATCCTCTCACAATAAGCAGACTGAAACCCGCCATAAAGTAGCACAAGCCCACAAAAATCGAGGCCGGTTGGTACTGTGTAGGGCTGTCTGGTCCATCTTTTTTCAATGAAATACCAATGATTGGAGATGCAATACCAAACGATCCAATGATCAACCAACACACAGATAGAGAAATACCCACTTTCTTCAATCCCACAATTGCCACATTAATGGTTGGCAATGTGGCCCAAATTGTACCCATCATTGACCCCACGATAGCAGCAAAAGCTATGGCAGTGGCATAATTTCTACACGGAATCCACATGGCGAAAACAAACAAAGACACCAGCCAGGAAACCAGCATTGTAACGTTGATTGGTCCAATGACATCACTCAATTTGCCAATCGATGGCCGCCCAAATATAATACCCACAGCAACCATGGTTGAAACCACCGAGGCCTGGTGGCCGGAGTAGCCTAAGGATCTGGTAAAATCACCTAAATTGTACATCAAAACCACGTACCCCAAAATGGTGAAAGTCGCCCAGCACAAAAGGCAGTGAAGACCAAAGTTTCTCCATACCAAGGAGTCATACACTTTGAACACCGGTTTGATCGACGCATTTCTGGACTTTACTAGGAACAATCCACATACATTCAACCCGACACACATGATGGACTGTGCACGGAGAGACCACTTGTACGATCTTTCCTTCAGTAATGGCTGCATTCCAATGTTGTAAACTATTCCCCCAATACCAGAACCCGCTGCCTGGATGCCCATAGCCAAATTTCTTTTCCCGCCAGGTCCACCTTTGAACCATTGTGGAACTATGTTGACACTTGTGGTGGTGATGAACGACATCCCAAGACCTGCCAGCACACCTTGGGTGCAATATATTTGCCATAATTTTGTTGAGAACGACGCCATAAACGTTGCCGCAAAATAGATTGCAATGCCAATACACAAGGTGGTTGTTACGCCGATTTTGCCAATTGCATAGTTGATGAAAGGCGAAACAAGCAGCCCCGAGCCAAATGCCAGTCCTCCAACACAAGCAAAATCGTACTTATTTCCATTGTGAAACACGTCGTTATTCAAATATTCTTGGAGGTACAAGGAATACGCAGAATTAGCACCCCAAGTATTGAAGTTGAAGATGCAACACCCTATTACCGACGTCAACCCCCAACCACTGAATTTATCTGGAATTTCATCTCGAATGGTCTGGATGGTGTCTACTCGGGACAATGAGTCCATACCATTCCTCTGTGCTTCCTCTTCGTCTTCGTCTTCGTATTCGATTCCTGGATCTTCTTCTCCATCGTACGGATATAGTCCCCCATTGAAATCTTCACTTCCAGTTTTGGAATCTCCAATCTCCATCTCTGACCCATGCACCTCTTTCTCCATGGTATTTCCCCTCAAAGTCACAACAAAGCCAGTCTTCAAAACCCCTTCTTTGTAGAACCAATTCTCTTTTCTTCCCGCTCTCAAATTTGCAAGATAACAATAGATTTTAGCCGAGTAATCATTCTTCGTTTCCATCGGTGTTACAGCCCCAGTCAACGGTTTTCAGCGGTGTTTAGGCCGAAGAAAACCCCCGACAATCGCCGATGCGTCGGTCGACGCCATTCATGGGATTTGAATAAATCTGCTGATGAAAAGAAAGATATTGGTTTCCATCTTTCGGAGTAGTAGACAGACGGTTTGACGTTGGTTGAGTTTTGGAAACGCCTTCAGTGTCATTAGCGTATACGTCGATTGTAACTGGTTTTTTGCAAATTTTGTTAGAAGAAAATATACACAGGAAAAAAGATATACGCACACACCATGTCGGCCAACCCAGGTAATTCCATCAAAGCATTGAGAGCCACGCCACCAGACAGAGGATCGTTTCCCTTGGATCATTTCGGAGATTGTAAGGAGCAAATGACCAAATATATGAAGTGTCTGAAATTGGTGAACAACGAAAACGCCCCAAACTGTCGGCTGCTGGCTAAAAGTTATCTGAAATGTCGTATGGATCACGAATTGATGGATACCCTCGATTGGAGAGATTTGGGTCTTCCTACAGATGAAGAAGAAAGCAGACTGAAGAAACCAACTCCGTAGATACATTCTGTGTGGCACAAAGCCAAATAACGGAAATACAACCTTTTCTATCCATCGCTTCCATGTACAAAAAATCCCCCCTCCTGTACACGTCCTGTATAACGAGCTCCGTTACCCTGTATAACGCTCTGCTACCCTGTATATAGCTATAGGAGAAACACAAATCGATTGACATATAATACATAATACACAAACGCTTCATCAAAAGAAAACAAACGATGGAACCAAATATACAAGATACGTGGCTGAAAATACAGAAACAGAGAACAGTAGTCCGACTAGTTGTCGATTGGCTGGTCTCGCACAATCTTTCCATAGATGACATCGATTTTGTCAGATAAAGCCGATAGAATGGAAAACTGCTCTTCGGTGAGCTGTACTGGCGATTGGCTTATGGACGAACTGGACACAATATCGGACAAAAGACTGGAAATCAAGTTGACATCAACTAGTGGAACGGGAAATTGGACTAGTTTATTTCCATTGGAACCGTCTACATCGTGGTGGTCGTCGACGGTTGGATCATTGTTTAAGGATTGCTGGGCAAAAAAATTGACGGAATCTTCGGTGATTTTGTCAGACTCCGTTGCTTCGGACTTGGTCTTCTTTTTGCGTCCTCTTTTTGGCTTGGAGGTTTCCATATCCATGGAGAGCGAGTTCTCCTTGTCATTGGAACCACTGTCCCCGTCATTTTGCTGCTCACCGTCCTCAGTTGAAGAACGCTTTCTTCTGTACTTTCTTTGTTGGAGTTCCTCAGCACTCATGGTGGAGCATTTCAATTTCGACGTCAGATTGGTGTGTCTCAATAGAGCATCTGCTCTTGCAAAAGTCTTGTTACAGGATTTGCAGGTGAAAGGCTTGACACCGGTGTGTCTTTTCTCGTGTCGTTTCAGGTCGTATTGTCTTCTGAATGTCAGATCACACACTCCACACACGTAAGGCTTGGCACGACTGTGAATCAGTAAATGCGCCTTCAAATTGTGTGACCTGGTGAAAGTTTTCTGGCAGATATCGCATTCAACCAGCTTGGTTTCACGTCTCGGTGGCGTTTGTCCACTATGACCCACCTGGATTTCGGACCCAGCATCACTCATCAAATGGGTGGTTTTAGCTTGGTCTCCAGGAATCGTGCTTGTGCGGGACGACGTCAATTGTGCATCCAGTTCCCGCAAACCGTCGTCTTCGATATCCACATCTCCATCCTCATCGTCATCTCCGTGATTGTGTATATTTTGACCCTGGCTGTTTGCTGCATCCACCGACTTGGCAATGGCTGCCAATGCTGCAACCACTTCCTCCTGATTAGGACCTTCCATCTCTTTGTGATTGTGTCTGTTATTCAACACATCCATACTTCCGTCAATGTCGTGCAACCCGGACATATCAAAATCTGTACTCGCAAAATCAATTCACCTTCCGTAACGCGTCCCGACACCTCTTCTACACCGTCCTTGGGTACCAATGGAAGCCTCTGTTTGGTGGTATACAAAGCAAAACAAAGAAAAAAACAAGTCACCGCCACACAAAAAAATCGTCCCAAATTCGCCACCTCCAGTTGATGAAGAGTTTGATGAAGAAAGGCGGCGTCGATCGACATGAAGCCGCGCAGCACGCCTCGTTTGGCGTCGATCGACGGCCAGGCCATGTGGCTCGCGCAACATGAATCTGCAGATTAGCATCTGGCGCTTCTTATTGTGTTGTATTGGCTTGTTTGAGGACCATTTAGGTACAGCAGGGCGAAGAAAAGATAGACAAAGGGGCTCGGACCAGAGTTTGAAATGATGACAACTACATTAGGTTTGGCGGACAGCAGAAAAAGACAAAGAATGCTGTCGAATACGTCGGGGACGTCGGGCAACTCCAACAATAGCCATGCAGGCAACATACGTAAACATTATGAAGGAACGGCTACAAGCATAAGCTCCAACAACGCAGACAAGGGCGACATGCAGCAAATACCGAAAAGACAGCAGTTTGCACAAGAAGAATACAACACGGAGGTGATTAATCTCGACTCCGAGGACGAAGACTATATTTTTAACCCCAACAATGGCAATTCAAGGGCAAATCTTGTGATAGCGGCGCAAAACGGCGTCTCCGTGGAAAGTGCAATGGCGCAGCAAGATTTCACCCACAACGACGCTTACGGGTATGACGACACAAATCAAAATGTCATTGTGGAAGATGACAGCGATGGAAACGACATTTTTGCCGACATTTATGGTCAGCAGTATCAAAATGGAGCAGATGACATGGATATATTGATGCATCAAATCACAAATGAAAATCTGGGAAATGACGACATGATAACTGATATCAATGAAGATGATCCTTTTTATCCATCAAATGAAACCGCTCATACAAATAACAATAGTTCTGACAGCCAGACCTCGTCATCGAAACATGCATCTTTCACCTCACCAATCAATAATTTCTTCAGTAAAATACTCAAAAAATCATCTACTGGTAACATCCACGAACAATCTCCAAGTTATAGCTATTTCAACAAAAACAAAAAACGGACTAAATCCTTGCCTCAATTAGCATACTCCAAAATGACATATTCTCCCTCTCTAGATTCAAATGAAGTCAATATGAAAATTGGAGATGTCAAGGCGTCATTGATCAGCCATCGAAAACCCAATTATACATATTCCAAAAACAGGAATATCAAACGAAAATTATCATTCAACCGTAACGCCTCCACCTCAAATTCCCACTCGAATTCATCCGACTCAGAAGACACAACTGCTATTGTGAAGTCAAAAAAGAACAAGATCCAGCAGATTATCCAGGAAGATATGGAATATGACACCGAAGAGAATAGTGACGGCAATTGTGATGACGAAGATGGGTACTATATCATCAAAAAGAACGCCCCTTTTGTGAATGGGCGGTTTGTGGTGAAAAAACTATTGGGACAGGGTACATTCGGTAAAGTGGTGCAAGCTTATGACAACACTACCAAGTCGTATGTTGCCATCAAAATCATCAAAGCCATCCCCAAATACAGGGAAGCATCGAAGATCGAACTGCGAGTGTTAACCATGTTGAAAAAGCACGACCCAACTAACAAATTCCAATTGATCCATTTGAGAGAATGTTTTGACTACAGAAACCATATCTGTATTGTCACGGATCTATTGAAAATTTCACTCTATGATTTTATGGAGAATAACCAGTTTCTTCCGTTTCCAGGCTCGCACATCCAGGCCATAGCTAAACAGTTATTAAGGTCGGTGGCATTTTTGCACGATTTGAAACTCATCCACACGGATTTGAAACCCGAAAACATATTGATCAAAGATGACAGTTTTCATAGGAAATCATACACTAAATTGAGCACCCATGTGAAATACTCCAGAAAAATCTTGAATGATCCCAAGATTTACACAATTGATTTTGGATCAGCTATATTTGAAAATGAGTACCATTCTTCTGTGATATCAACCAGACACTATAGAGCACCCGAGATAATTCTAGGGATTGGATGGTCGTATCCGTGCGACATTTGGTCTGTTGGATCAATTCTCGTTGAATTGTTAACAGGAGATGCGTTGTTCAAGACACATAGAAATGATCAGCACCTAGCCATGATGGAGAAAGTTATGGGTAAACCAATTGATTTTGAAATGGTTTACAAATGTTTCAAGTTGTATTCGAATGCTAAACCAAATCCAAACAGCAGATTTGATATGAGTATTGTTAAAAGCTTCTCCCCTGTTGATGGCAAATTGGTGTTCATGAACACCTGCAAAGATGAAAAGCTAGTACGTGAAGTCAACGAAGTGTCACGAATTGAGACAATTGTTGAAATCAAAACAGGCTTCCAATATGATCTTGCGTATTCATATAAGGACTCTATTAAGATATTTCACATCAAACCAGAAAAACGGGACGAATACATTTTCTGGTATTATTTCATTGATCTGGTTCGGAATATGCTTGAATTTGATCCCGATATGAGAATATCTGCCAAAGATGGTTTATCTCATCCATGGTTTGATCATGGGATTTTAGATGATGGTACAAAGTCTTGATAAATGAATGATCAATGATACGTTTCAACTGTTTGTTTTCTTTTGCTATATTATGGCACTTTTTTTGCTTTTTATTTATTGCTTTCCTTCCCTTCTTTTTTTTTTCTCGTTGTTTTTCTTTTCTTTTCTTCTTTTTTTTCCCGTTTGATTCCGTTTTGTTTTTCTGTTTTTTTCTATTTTTTTTTTCCCTAGACTGATATTTCAAATATGAAGCCTGAGGACTTTCAGTTGTATGTTTTTCTTTTGATTTAATTCTAACCAGTGCTGATGATTTATTTTCCTCACATAAAATTCAGCTCATATAGATATATCTTTAAAATTGTTTTGACCTCTCTATATTATACCCTCATTTGTACTTTTAGTTCTTTGTATTTCTTTAAAGCGGTAATGCAGTGGGTTTTTTCTAACTGTTAGAAGTGTGCTTCTCGAAGCAGAAAAAACATCCAAGAACGCACAGCGATTGTAGCTTCATTTTCTTGAAGTTGTTGCTGCGCGGGTTTTGCGTAGAGGGTTCTCAGAAAAGATGAGAGCAACCTAGGTTCACTCGAGCCAAAAGATGATGAGTTATTGAAATACGATGGTCGGATTGTGGAATGAACAGGACATTCTTTAGTGACAAATTGAATACAATGTTTAAAGAGTTAGTGGTGGTGTAACTTTATGTGGGATAATTTTTGATGATTAAGTGGTATTAAGAGGGTTGTTGGACCAATTGATGGTTAAAGGGTTTTATAGTATACTCAGCATGAAATGTATATTGTGATCCATATTGGTGATAACCACACTACTGATCAAGGGTTTTGGAGTGTTACGAGAATTTTTATCAAATAAGACATATAGTTACAATTTAACTATAGATGATATCAGTCTATCTGTGAAAAAACAGTTTAGTTTCTGGGCACATAAGTAGAAAGGTTGTTGTACAATGAAATCTCACAGAAATCCCATGACTAGCTATTGTTAGAGAAGTTGGCAAATCTTGACATTATTCCAAATCTAGAATAAAAATCGGCGTTAAAATCATATCAGCAATCGCTCTTTGGATAATGTATAAGTTAACTAGTTTTTTTTTCGGATGTTGAAACATTGGATGTTTGGTTTCAAGAATACTTTAAATATAATTTCTGTAGAGAGATAACAAAGCCAATTATTGGCTAAGCACCACGCTTCTGATATTGTATGGGCCGGTTCCATGTTTGTAATCAAGGGTGAAGCATATTTTTCACCTTTAATGATAATGTGCATATTCCATGGCCCATGGTGCTGATAATCATCAATCCCAATATTGATTATTCCTGTACTTTGATTTTCAATCAGTGTAAAAAACAACTTTTTAATATGCTGTAAGAGGGACCATTATGGCATGATGTTTTTTTTCATGCACCCTCTCCTTCGACAAATTTGCTCTTTTCCCTATTGTTATTTGATTTTGCTTTTTTTCTCAACCTGACACATTAGACTACAGGCATGAACACTTGGTTTGTATCAAGCTTGACTAATAGTGTCCACGAGATTCCCGATATAAATCACTACTAATGTATTTTTCTGTGGATGGTATGGCAATACTATTGATCCTCATAACTCCCCTCATTCATTCATATCATCCAGCCTTCGCCTATCACCACCAGCCCTTTATCTGGTAGCCTTCGTTCATCTTGCTATTGTCTGGCGCGTGGCTATTTTTGGACGGACTTTCACCACTCATCTCGGCGGAGAATGTCAAGGGCCCGCCAAAAACCGTTGTCCGCCGTGGCAAATTAGCTCCGTCTAGTCACTCCGAAGCAGACGGCTTTACTGGCGGCTGTGGCCGCGGAAAACCTTTATACCCGTAATCGGCCGGGGTTTAGCACTCCCTTAGCCGTGTGATGTGCGGATACCTCGTGTTGATCGCGATAGAGGCGCTGTCGGACAGGGAATTTATAAGCTTTTTGCTCGGGCTCAGTATGTGACTGATTTTGTAGGGACTAGGATAAATAGCACGGATTATCCCTGGAGGCGTTGAAACCGTAGACCGATGTGTAGGTGATTTTTTCTGTATATTGTTGCTAAAGTATGTCGGAGCTGGAAAAACAAGACACGGACGAGATGCAACTGCAGCAGAGAACGTTTACGTTCTTGCTGGGCAAGAAGGTGCCGCCAGTACCCACCGAGGAGGAACGTAAGCCGTACCCGGAGTACAGGTCGAATCCGCTGTCGCAACTGATGTTCTGGTGGGTCACGCCGGTGATGAGGGTTGGCTACAAAAGAACCATCCAACACAATGACACATTCAAGGCCATTGAGGCGCAGAAAATCGACGTGCTGTATGAAAAATTCAAGAAGCAGTTGCACTCCAGGGCGCCAGACGGGCAATACACCAACATGATCATTATTCGATCGCTGATTCCTGTTCTCTGGTACGACTTCTATTTTGGTGCCATTGCCAAAGTGCTCTCGGATGTGGCATCGACGCTTTCGCCGCTCTTACTGAAGAAGTTGACGGATTTCGTTGAGGAGGCCACATATGTGCCTGTTTCACAAGGCAAAGGTGTTGGGTATGCGTTTGGGTGTGCGCTTTTGATTTTCACCTCGACGGTGTTGGTGAATTTTGCCTTCTATAGAACCTCTCAATTTGGAGCCAAAACCAGATCTCTTTTGACAAGATTGTTGCTGGAAAAATACTTCCAAGTGGACCCTAAGGGAAGACACAAATTCAATTCCGCCAAAATCAACTCCATCATGAGTACAGATCTGAACAGAATTGATATGGCGTGCATCATTTGTTTGTTGAATTTCCTTGCTTTCATACCACTCATCATTGCTATTGTACTATTGTTGGTGAATATCGGTGTCTCTGCCTTGGCCGGTTTAGCATGCTTTTTTGTCACCTTCATCGGGCTTGGAATGTCCTTTAAGTCACTCTCTGCTCTCAGAAATATGGCAACTAAATACACCGATATTCGGGTCAATCTCACAAAGGAAGTGTTGAATAACTTCAAAATGATCAAACTTTACAGCTGGGAGAAATTCTATGAGAATAGATTGCAAGATGCAAGATACAAAGAAATGGCATATGTTTTGAAAATGCAAACAGTCAAAAATGTATTACTTTCTGTTGCAATTGCACTACCCAATATTGCATCCATGGTGGCGTTCTTGACGCTATCCAAAGTGTCTCACAGATCAGCTGGTGACATCTTCTCTTCTCTATCTTTATTCCAATCGCTTTCTGTTGTCATCTTCATGTTACCACAAGCTTTAAGTACAGGTGCCGATGCCAATATTGGGTTCAAGAGAATTGCTAAATTTCTTTCTTGTGATAATTTAGATCCTACCCAATATGACATGAAACCATTTTTGGAAAATGATTCGATAGCAGTAAAAACTGACCATTGCCAATTTGAGTGGGATCAATTTGATGATCTTTCCGATGATGAAGATGGCGCAGAAGTCAAAGCTAAAACTAAAAAAGATGCAGGGATGGATACTGATTCAGAAACAAACACCGATGTCAACATTACACGTGTAGATTCCATGGCCAAAACGTTCAGCTCTGAATCGCAATTGAAAACAAAGAATGTTTTTTCCAAGTTGCAGGACATTGACTTTGAAATTTTGAAAGGAGAGTTTGTTGTTATTGTTGGCTCAATTGGATCTGGCAAATCTTCATTATTGAATGCGTTGGCTGGTTTTATGAAACGTACATCTGGTGATTTATACGTGAATGGTGAATTATTGCTATGTGGATATCCGTGGGTCAAAAATGATTTAATCAGAAACAACATCACCTTCGGTCTTCCTTTCGAAAGCGAAAAGTATGAAAAGGTTGTTCATGCTTGTTCTTTAGAAGATGACTTTAAACAATTTGATGGTGGTGATTTAACTGAAGTTGGAGAAAGAGGTATCACTTTATCCGGTGGTCAAAAGGCAAGAATTAATTTGGCTAGAGCGGTATATGCTGAAAAAGATATCATTTTATTGGATGATGTTTTGAGTGCCGTTGATGCAAGAGTTGGTAAACACATTATTGATAATTGTATCACTGGTTTATTGAAAAACAAAACTGTTATTTTGGCAACACATCAAATTGGTTTGGTTGAACAAGCAGATAAATTGATTTTCATGAACGGTGATGGTACAATTATATTTGGTCCTGCGGACACTTTGAGAAAGGAAAACCCGCAAGTCATGGAGTTTTTTAAATCGATTGCTGAAGATGACGAAACTGATACCGAACAGGAGAAATTTGAAACGGTGGCCACTAAAATTAATGAGAAAGTACAGGAAGTTGACGTTCGTGATGAAAAAGTGGTCAAAATTATTGGTGATGAAGAAAGAGCGGTTAATGGTTTTGGTGCTGAAATCTATAAAAAATATTATTCCTTGGGTGTTGATAAATTCAAGTGGACTTTCCTACCTCTATTTCTATCGTTGGTTACGTTTTCCACGTTTTGCGATTATTTTGGTAGTACGTGGTTATCTTTCTGGGTTGATCAAAAATTTGCAGGAAGAAGTTATGGTTTCTACGTTGGCTTGTATGTCATGTTCAATATTTTATTTGTTATTTTCACTACATTTGAGTTCATATTGATTGGTTACTTTACTGTCAATGCATCTAAAAAATTAAATATGGCTGCCATTACCAGACTATTATATGCTCCTGTTGTTTTTATGGACGTTACGCCAATCGGCAGAGTTTTGAATAGGTTTACTAAAGATACTGATGTTTTGGACAATGAGATTGCCGATCAATTCAGAATGTCAACTTTTCCGTTGGGAATGATGGTAGGTGCTGTGATTTTATGCATTATTTATTTACCATGGTTCGCAATTGCTGTTCCTGTCATATTTTTTGGATACTTTTTCCTTACAAATTATTTTAGAGCAACCAGTAGAGAAGTGAAAAGAGTTGATGCAATCAATAGATCATTTGTCTACACGCATTTTAATGAATCGATTGAAGGTATAGCTACGATCAAATCTTATAAAAGAGAAGGTGACTTCATTGAAAATTTGTCAAATTTAATTGATCGTAATAACGAAGTATATTTTCTCACTTGGGGTGTTCAAAGATGGCTATCAACTAATTTTGCTATTGTCAATTTTTGCTTCATCATTGCCATTGCGTTGTTATGTTGTTTCCGGGTGTTTAACATGAACGCCGCATCGACGGGTTTGCTGTTGACTTATGCTATGAATGTTCCTGATCTTTTAAATTTGGCTGTTAGATCGATGGCACAAATTGAAACAGAGTTCAATTCGGTTGAACGGTTAACGTATTATGCAAATGATTTGATGCAAGAAGCCAAACATCAGATACCCGAGACTGAACCATCTAAATCGTGGCCAGAGAATGGATCCATTGAGTTTAAGGATGTCAAGTTAAAATATAGACCTGAACTTCCTTATGTTTTGAAGGATATGAACTTGAAGATAAATGCAGCAGAAAAAGTTGGGTTTTGTGGACGTACAGGTGCTGGTAAATCGACATTTATGACATGTTTATATAGACTTACTGAATTTGAGGGTTCAATCAAGATTGATGGTGTTGATATTTCAGAACTGGGTTTGCACACTTTGAGGTCCGCCCTTACCATTATACCACAGGACCCAGTTCTGTTTGTTGGTACTATACGGTCAAATATTGATCCATTTGATGAATATGACGATGATACGCTGTGGAAGATATTGGTTACTGCTGGTTTGATTGAAGCATCTGACTTAAATGATGTCAAGAGCCAAACAGGCTCTGATGGTAATTACCATAAATTCCATTTGAAACGGTCCATTGAAGACAACGGTTCCAATTTATCATTGGGAGAACGTCAATTGATTGCTTTGGCTCGTGCTTTAGTACGTAGATCCAAGATATTGATTCTAGATGAAGCTACTTCTAGTGTTGATTATGAAACCGATGAAAAGATCCAAAACACAATTGCTACCCAATTCAAGGACTGCACTGTTCTTTCCATTGCTCATAGATTGAAGACCATCATATCTTTTGATAAGATTGTCGTCATGGATAGCGGAAAAATTGTTCAATTCGATACTCCACTCAATTTATTCAACGACGAAGAGGGTTTATTCAGATCCATGTGCAACCAATCCGGTATAGAATTGGCTGATTTCACTCATTAGATTCCACAATGAAAAGACTGGAAAAACTGGCATATTTTTTTATATTTTTTCCCTTTATATTTACATTTATAATCTGCAAAAATGGTTTTTTTATCCATCATCCATAACGTTGATGCTGTAGATTATATTTGCGACGGAATTAGCACCGATAAGACGTATGTTTCACTTCCGCAGAATTAGTAGCTATACGGCGTATGTTTTATATCCGGCGGAATTTATTTTGCCGCGTTTGCCGTGTGGAAGTTCCCAAAGTGGTAATTTTGGTGAGAAATCCAGCGCGGTAAAATGTCAAACCCTGAACATGATTGTAGCTACTTGTGTTTTGTCTTTTCTCTGTGAAAAGGAGGATTTCTTTTGTGGAATTTCTTACTGGAACTTGGAAATTGGTTTGAAGATGTCTCATCAAGAGATTGCAAGATACAATTTCTTCTCAGGACATCCGTCTGTGGATCTGCTTCCGAATGAAGAGATTCTAGAAGCATCACAGCATATTTTGACCAAATTCAATAAAAGTTTGGCCAATTATGATGGCAAAAACAACACACATCCGTTGAACTATGGACCAGATTTAGGCAATTATGAGGTCAGACAAATCATCAGCAAATGGAATGACACACTTTTCAAGCTGGCGAAGGAGACAGATCCGGATTGTCTGAATTTGACCAACGGTGCATCATTTGGTGTTATGAATGCATTACAACAGTGTAGCACGCCATTTAATGATATCACCAAACAGATTTTTGTGGTTTCGCCAACATATTTTCTCATCAACTCGTGTTTTATTGATGCTGGATATGGTGGAAAAATGACTGCCATTGAAGAGTTTGACGATGGACGTATCAACATTCAGAAGATTGTCCAAGTTATTGAACAAATCGAAGAAAAAACACCATCTAAGAGACATCTCACTCCAACGGACATTCCACAAATACATGATCCCAACAAGCCGTTCAAGAAAATGTACAACTACATCATGTATTTGGTTCCGACTTTTTCAAACCCCAAGGGTGGAACAATCTCTTACCAAGACAGACTTGAGTTGATTGAAGTAGCCAGAAAGTACAACATGCTATTGATTTGCGATGATGTGTATGATATGCTGGATTTCAAGTCCAACGTTGCTGGACATGAATATCATAAAAGAATGGTTTATATTGATCGGGAAACCCTACCAGAAGGTGAAGAATACGGTAATGTGATTTCCAATGCCACGTTTTCGAAGCTTCTGGGGCCTGGTCTTCGGGTTGGATGGCAGGAAACCGCCACACCCAAGCTTGCCCATCTTTTATCATGCGGTGGTGCCAATCTTTCTGGGGGAACTCCAGGTCATTTCAACACGGTTATTGTGGGAGAACTGGTCAAGACCGGAAAGGCAGATTTGATCATCAAGCGCCTGAATGAAACTTACAGAGAACGAGCTGAAGCGTTGAAAAGCACACTCCAGGCCGAAATGCCCCAGGGTAGCAAAATCAGTGATGTTGCGGGTGGATACTTTTCATGGATAGAGTTACCAGACGGGTATGATACTGGGGCCATTGTTGATGAATGTCGCCAAAAAGGTCTTATTTTAGCCAGTGGAGACAACTTTGAGGTTACTGGCGACAAGAAGGGTTGGGGAGCACATGGTTTCCGTATGTCCATCAGCAACATGAATGTTTCGCAGATCAAAGAGGCTGTGTGTTTGTGGGGTCAAGTGTGTAAACACCACTATACCCACGGCGGAAAATGATGCTGCGGCAGTTTCTGGGTGTGGGAGAGGAGTAAATCCAGTGTTTTGGGGTAACTGTATGTGTAAACCATAGTAACTATAGCTAAGAAAGCAAGGTTGTTCCAAATCTGTTGGTTTCGGTAAACTGTTCTCGCTAATTTTAGTCAGCCGCAATTGCAGGTGGGCAATTTGCCACTAATTCCGGTGGCTGAGTTGATGCTACTCATCGAGATCTGTATGATTGCAGAGATTGGTGGTCTTTCTTGTCTGGAAGTGCCAGTTTCAAAGGTGAAAAAGAGTGGAATGGTCAAAATAGTCTGATGACTGGGTTCTTGTTTGCAGAGTGCTGTTCATGCTTGTGTCTATTTCTTTAAATCGCAGCAGCACAAGCTTCAGTTTCGTCACAATGTGTGTTGGGTGCTTGCTCCCAAGTCCTGCTGTATATTTGCACAACATGAAATATTAGCGAGGACATTAAGCGAGAATGTTGGCAAAGATCACATAATGCGTCCAAATTCAGACAGAAACTTTGGACGGTGTATTAGATGGAAGTCTAGAAGTGCAGCATGGGAGTGATGTGGGTGTAAAGAAGGAAACTGATGAAAATCGGGGCAGGAAAGTGGGTTCCTGGGGAGCTGGATGTGGCACTGGGGAAAATATTTTTTTTTGCACGGCGAGTACTGGGAAATTCCTGAGTTTCGCAGTGATTTTGGTGGGAAACTGCGTTTTTCGCAGCGAGTACTCGCCATACCAGCTTTTCGCAGTCGAGTACTGGGGAAACCGCCGCGGCGGCGCCCATGGCGCTGAAAAGTGGTCTTTTCACCACTTTTTCTTCTTCACCGCCCGACGTCGTCTACCCATCGCAATGCTAGCAGGCAACAAGGTCACCACCCGGGCGTTCCACTCGTCAGCAGCCAGTCTGCTCAAGCGTCCTTGGAAAACATACAAGGACGGCACGCTTTTCTACGGCCAAACCAAGGCCGGAAACAAGAGACTGCCGCTGTCCACCAAACAAGGTAACAAGAACTTCTACAAGGGTACCAGATCGTCCGGTATTGGGCGTCTGGACGACAAGGGAAAGTACGCCATCGACTACAACCGGGTCAGGACGTTTGTGGTGCCAGAAGACATGTCGACGCCGCTGAAGGCGCTGGTGTCGGCCAGCGTTCCCGTGCCTAAAAACACCTTCAAGGGCTACACGGGCATCACCGACGGCCGTCTGTGGCTGGACAAGGTCAAGGAGTACGTCGAGACCGGCAATGTCCAATACACCGTCACCGACACCGCCATCGAAAGATACTAGCTTGGCATGTATAGATATATACCCTGTATATAGTGAATTATAAGTTGTACGACATGACTTTTCAGGCGTCCGGGAGCACCAGGTCCTGGTCCTGTTCCTGTTCCTGTTCCTCTTTCTTTGCAGCGAGTCCGCTGGGTTCTTCAATGGGTTCTTCGTCGTTTTCCCCCTCCACATCGCCGTTTTCCCCCTCCACATCGTCGTTTTCCACGTCCACGTCGTCGTTGTCGTCGTCTTCCACGGCAGGTTCAAATGCGGCGCCGTTTTTCACGTCTTCGATCAGCTTCTGCGCCTTTTCCGTGTCTTCGGACCGCACACGGACCGTTCCCGTGGCCAGCAGTTGTCCCAACGACACCTGTTTAGGCACCAGGTCCTTGGCGAAACTCAGACTGGAATCGGTGCAAATGGCTTTCTGGATATCTTCATATTGGATTTTCTTCTTGTTTCTGAGTCGGGTCTGTGCCACACTCTGGTTGATGAGCTGTTTGATGAACAACTCGGTGGATTTTCCCAGCAGAAAGTTGCCTGTCTCTGTGCAAGAAACATGTTCCGGGTCCAGCTTGACTATTTTCTTGATTCTCGACATTGGCAATTGACATGTACTGGCGTCGGCCTCGGTTTCTTCGTTCATGGCTGTTGAAATCGTCCACTGTGTCCACTGAAAGAGCTGTTTCTCTGGAAGGGTCTGGGAAAAGTATGGGAAAGTCTGGAGAAAGTATGGGAAAACCCTCGGGAAACTATCGGTGTCTCTCTTCAGGGAAGAAACCTCTCTTCCTGGCCAGAAAGACGTGTTGTGTACACACCAAAGAAAGTCGCGTCCAATTTCACTAGTCAGATGACCTCGGCCAGTTCACCAGATCGTCGATGTTCCAGTCGCTAGTTTGGAATCTTCGTATGCAGTTACCAAACTATTGATGAAATATTTGAGCTCTCCTGATCTTGGAGAACATCGTGATGTATTTTTTTTCACAAACTTTGAAACAAAAACCGTATTTTCTTGGGTATTTGATATTTTTTCAACTTAGTGAAGAAAGTTTCAATGCTGAAAAACAATATATGAGAAGAAGAAACACCAAATCAGGACGTTTGGATGAAGGGAAACAAACCCCAATGTAAAAAGTAGATTAGATAAAGGTTATGAGAATTGAACGAAAAATGGTTTCAAAGGTGATATTAAAGGTGTGTTTCACGCCCGTCAAATGTTTCTGTTCTTCTTCAGAGTCCAATATTGGCAGCATGAATTGACTGTAAGTAGTTGGTTTTCAATTTTTGGATAATTTCACTTCCGGCTATTTTTGGGTGTAAAGGAAAGGTTTCGAAAACAGGTCTAAGTTGGATTTTACGCTGAATCGAGTTTTCAAAGTGGAAGCATCAGTCGTATTTGTGTTCGGATTGAAAAACAAGCATTGGGAATTGGGCGCTTTTGAATGTTGGGGGTAGTTTCACTTCAATTTTGGTGTAAGTGATGGGTTTCAAAGGCTGAAAAGTGCTGAAATGTACTGAAATGACTGTTTTTTTGCTGAAAAGCCCAAACAATTCTCAAAGATGCTTTTCATGACTGGTGAATTTGGCGCTATTTCTTATTCCTTAAAAGTGGACTTTGAATAATGTTGAGACGTTTGTTTTTAAATGGTTGATTGTTTGAATCATGAATTGTTTGTTGATGAAAAGTTGTTGTTGGCTATCCAGGTGAAAGAGACTTTACTTGTAGGTATTAAAATATTGCTTTTTGGAGCGAAAATAGCATATTTCTCTTTATTGATTCTTGGTTTTCCCTCTGGAAGCAGTTAAAAAGGTTAGTGAGGGGTTTTCGAATAATGATATGAACTTTCAGTTGTTTTAAGCCGGTATTTGTGGAGTAAGTGGCAAGTCAAATTTTAACTCTTTTGGCATTTTTTTCTACTTGCTATCTCGAGAGAGCAGGCCGGTCAATTTATAACTTGGGACAGAGTACTTTTCAACAAACTGGTCACAGTAGAAGTCATAGCACTTTGTCGTTGACTATTTCTTTCCAGAAATACTAAAATTGGATTTTTTCTAACCCCAATGCACCTTCAACCTATTGCCATTATTGTTCCTCAAAAAAAAAAAAAGAACTAGATCATTATCAGGTTTCTGTCGTGGCTGAATGTGGAGAACAGATGTGAAGATCAAGAATGTTTTAAGAAATAGGTTTTCCATCAATTAATTTGACTAAGCCTTTATTCTGCCACCATTCCACTCCTAAAGCTTTGCTGTTTTGTTGAAATGAAAACCTTGAAAAAGCTTGACGTTATGTTAAAGGTTTTTAAAAATTTGCAAAACTTTGGAATGATCAACTCATCAACCAGCTTGCATGAAGAGCTGGTTATTGGTTTAATAGAAAACCGGACCAGTTAACAGTATATTCAACACTCGAAATAAATACATAGGACCCCCTTATAAACGTTGTAGAACCTACAGAGAGTTTACAGAAATTTCATGAAGAGTGTATAAACAAGTCTTTTATGTGGAAGCGAGATTTCCAACAATACCAACAGCTGCTATAGTAGAAATAACCCTGGCAGCTTATAGATTATCATGAAAACAGCTGGATCTGGGCGGCTGAACGAGCTGGATGACTCGGCATTCGAAACAGACAAGACAATGCAAAGTTTAAATGGGAAGATCGCAAAATTACCCGGATTGGGATATTGGATAGATGGCTGCGCAGTCTTAACTGGATTGCCACCCGCGTTAACGGGATTGCTGCGCCACTCGAGTCGATCGGCTCTGGAGCTACGTGCCCGGCTGAAGATTCTCAGGCTTCATGAATTGAAGCGCTGAACGGTTTTGGCGTCGCAGTGTGAACTTTTGGCGTCGTAGTGTGAATTTTGACCTTGGAAAGTGACATTTTGACCGTGGAGAGTACACTTTAGAGCTTGAGAATGTCGGAACAGCCCTGGATTGAGAAATATAGACCAAAGAAACTCAGCGATATTGCTTCGCAGTCAACCACGACCACCATTTTGACCAAATCGTTGAAAAACGCCAACCTTCCACACATGCTGTTCTACGGGCCGCCAGGTACAGGTAAGACGTCGACGATTCTTGCACTCTGCAATGAGTTGTACGGTCCCAAGTTGATGAAAAGTCGTGTTTTGGAGCTGAATGCCAGTGATGAAAGAGGTATCTCCATTGTGCGGGAAAGAATCAAGAACTTTGCACGGTTGGCGGTGTCCAATCCGGATGCAGACGACCTGCAAAAGTACCCTTGTCCGCCGTATAAGCTGGTGATATTGGATGAGGCAGACTCGATGACCCACGACGCCCAGGCCGCCCTGAGAAGAACCATGGAAAACTACGCCAGCGTGACCCGGTTCTGTCTGATCTGCAACTATGTCACCAAAATCATCGATCCGCTGGCCAGTAGATGTTCCAAGTTCAGGTTCAAAAGCCTGGACTTGGACGTCAGTAAAGACCGACTGAGATACATCGGCGCCCAAGAAAACGTCCAGTTGCAAGAGTCGATGCTGGATGATATCCTCGATGTGTGTGAAGGAGATTTGAGAAGAGCAGTCAATCTACTACAATGTGTAAGCACGATTCTGGTGGACGGCAGCAGCCCCGAGTCCAGCCAGAGAATCAACATCAAAGAGCTGTTTGGGCAACTGCCGGACGCCCTGGTGCAAGAGATTCTGCGACTGCTGCAGCAGAAACAGCTATCCAAGCTAACCAACTTCATCAAAGAAGACCTGATCAAACAAGGCTACTCAGGATACTTCATTATAAAAGCATTACACCAAAAGCTGATTCTGGAAAACATCCAAGCGTCCACGGTCCAGAAGAACGAAATGGCCAAAGTTCTGTGGGACTGTGACATGAGAATCTCCATTGGGTGTAACGAAACAATCCAAATCATGAATTGTCTCTTCAAACTAAGCAACGTTTTATAAGATTTGTAATGAAACAGGTAAAGCTATACTATACACTACATGTTATTGGTGGATTTCCTCTTGTTTTTGTTGATCAACATCATCAGAGGATGGTTAGGGGCCATGGTTGATTGATTGGCGGGTGTTTGGGTGGGTGGAGATGGTTGGCGCTGGTAGTTTTGATACTGGGGGGTTGGAGGGTGTGAGTTTTGTGAGTTTTGTGGTGTTTGTGACGTTTGGGGGCTTTGGGAGTGGTTCTGTGGTGTTTGGGGGCTTTGGGGGTGGTTCTGTGGTGTTTGGGGGTTTTGTGGGTGGTTTTGTGGTTGTTGATATCCATTGAATTGATTATTGTAGAATTGAGGATAAAATTGTGGTTGTTGAAACTGTTGGAATTGAGAAGGTTGATGTTGTGATGGTTGATATGATTGCTTGTGCTGTTGTTGTTGCTGATTTGGCGGTGGCATCATGAATGGGAATTGGGGATTCATCATGTTCATGTTCATGTTCATATTTGGAGTCATGTTCATATTTGGAGCCATATTCATATTCGGAGCCATATTCATGGCTGCAGATTGGTGGTTCAGAATCGGAGGTTGTTGAACAATTGGAGAGTTTTGAGATTTGTTTAATAGAGATTGGAAAAACTGTTGATTCTTTTCAATATTAGATTGCGAATGGGAGTTGGGTTGTGATATTGGTTGTGATGAGGTTATTGGCGAATGATTCATGACTGGAAACCCCGTCTGATGCGGACTAGGCGTCTTTTTATCGTCGATAATAGACATGAATCTGCTGGAAGTGGCATTGGAACTGGCGCCCAAGCTCACATTCCCATTATTCGTTGTGGTATTTGCATCAAACAAGTTGGAGAATTGCGAAGATTTCTCCTTTACTGGCGACGAAGACAAAGTGTTGATATGTTTAGAAGACACGGGAATGGAAAAGTCGTCATCCACCGATCTATGTTTGTGAGTATTTTCAGCTGCAACTGAAGCTTCGTGCAAAGACACAGACTCGTTTGCTGTGCTGGTTTCCGGATTGGACCCCGGGTTGTTGATTTGATTCTGCAGCGTGTGGAACTGTTCCAGGTCCTGGTCGTTGATTTCCTGACCGTTTCTTCGACACGTTTGGATCCTCATCTTCAGTCGCCACAGCTCGAATTCCAGCATGTTGTTTCCTGCAGGCGGGCCGGACAGGTCTTCCTTCAACAGCCAATCTGGCGTGTCGTCGACATGTTGCTGGCCAGCTGTGGATGCGGACGGAGAAATAGCTGCCGTCCGATGCTGCTTGCCTTTCTTCTTGTTTTCTCTCTGGCGAGCCCTTTGCAACTTGCGGTCTTCACGGGCGGCGTCTTGTTCGTTCACACTGACTCTCCTTCTACCGCCTTTATTCCCATTGCCCCCTCCGCTGGCAAATCCGTGGATCTTGCCGTGGCTATTCAGTCTGAAAAATTCCACCGGCGGCAGTTTACTTTCCCAGTGTGCGCTATCATCAACCAGCGGCGAGCTGGCCAACGAGTAAAGAAACTCCATGGAGTATCGGATCGGCACAGCGTCCGACGCCGCCACAGTCTCGGTCTCGGGGTGTTTGAGCATGTCCAACACCACGGAGTTGATATCAAGCATGGTAGGCGTGTTGCACAGACGGATGGCGGAGGAAATGGCGGTGGAGAAGACGAGGTGGTGAACACTCGACATGGGCGAGAAAGAAACAGCGGGAAGGAGCTGGGAAAACCGCTGGCCGCGGCCGCGGCCGCTGGGGAATGGAGTTGGCTGGGGAGCACCGTATCTGAAACTGGTAGCCAGAATCGTTCAAGCTATTCAAGTTCACCAAGACAACTAGCTTAAAATCTTGGTTAGAAATCATTTATGAACCTGTGGTGGCCGAGTTTCCAGTTGTTGGATCTTGAAAAAGTAATCTGGTTCGACAGTCGGTGGATGCTGTGTGAGTTGGTTTATAAATATATATTACATGTGGGCTTGATTGTTGGTATTTTAACTATCAGACTCATTCAACTCGGTCTCAAAACCCATCATCCGTATACTCATGTCCATTACTGGACTATTGCCATAAAATTGACGGTTGAAACAGCGTCATTTTAGTCGTCTTTCCGACCCGCTGACCAGCAGTCTGAGCCCCAAAAATGGAGGCTCGGCACGTACGACTGAATTAGGTGATTGATCACATTCATCAACTAACTCTCTGTTATATAGGTGTTATCGGGCTCCCCATCTGGAAACCGAATGCTGCATGGTAACGCCTTAGTGTCAAAGCGCCTCAACGCCACTGTTTGCAGCACTACTTAGCCAGAGTGTGGCTGGACTCTTGACGTGTTGAGATAGTTAGATTTCTACACAAAGTTAAACCTCCCTCTCCTGAAATTCATGGTGTCTGATTTCCACCGTTGCTACAGAGGGATACCATGCCAGAGCGGGAAGTGCGACTCGACACCGGCGGCAGCAGTGGCTGCCACATTGGCCCAGTGCACGTCGTGCCCCAGACGGGCCTGCGCTACCGCTGGAGTCTGCGCTCCCAGGGCAGCTGCGCACTCGGCCAGCGCTCTACCGCGTAGGGACAGCGACAGCTGCTGCAGTTGCGCCGTGTCTTTCGCCAACACGGCGTGGGCTAGCACGGCGTCGGGGGAGCCGGCCGGAAGCTGGGCCAGACAGTCGCGTGCCGCCTCAACGTTTTGTGGGAAGAGGCGGGCAATTGCTAGCCAGAATGCAGCCGGAAATGGGGACCCCGTGCGAGCACCGTGGGCCGCCCCAGTAAGCGGATGGGCGCTGGGAGCGAGAGACGGCTCTACAACGCCACGGGCCGCCTTGGCACCAGGGGCCCCAGCACAACAAGAGGCGTCGTTGGCACTAGGAACTACCGTCCGCACAAAAGTGGTGGGAGCAACACCGGCACCGGCACAGGCAGCAGCATCTCCAGCGGCGTGCGTAGCAACAGGGGAATATACTTTGTGTGCAAAAGCAAATACGGGAGACAACAGCTCTTGGTCGGGTTCGGTCCCCAGTAAGGTTAGTAGTAGAATATGAGACTCCAAAGCGTCTGCGGTGGTGGGAAGCGACGGTAAATTGACAGTCTGTTCCAGAATGGTAATGGCCAACGACAAGGACCCAGCCTCGTCTTCTTCGTCCTCCTCGCCGGTGAGTAGTTTCACATAATGGTTGATGTATTGGATGGTGTCGGGGCTGTTTTTGATGGCAAGCTTGCTCCAGCGCATGCTGTCTTCAAACTTACCGGCCTTGTTCAAGTAGTAAGAGTACTTGAAGCAATTGTCGCCCGTCGGCAGACATTCCACGGACTCTTTCAGCCATCTCAGAATTGGAAGTAGCTTCTCCTGCACAGTTTTTCCCTCGTTGTCACACACATTTTCCCAGATCTGAAATATCTGGTAGGCAATCTGGCTTTGTTTTATCTTGAGGGCCTTTCCTGGATTCTTGCTGCTGCCAACAACGTCGCAGAATTGACCATATATCCTCTCAACCTCAACTGTCCAAGTCTCGATTTCTTGGTAATTGTGGAACCCTTCAACATTCTCACTAGCAACCGCCAAAACTCGCAGATACGTCTCAATGATATCAATAACATCGTAATACTTGCCGCCGTTTTTGATCTGCCAGTCTTTCACATAATCTTGGTATGTTAAAAACTTGAACTTGACCTCATTCCAATTCAAAGATGACCTTCTTTTGATGCTCTCAAAAATCCACATCTTCATCACCTGGATATTCTGGTACGATACATTCAAATATTGTTCTACCTGGGAATGGAAGTCGTGTTTTTGGCCTATTTGGCCAATCAACACCATAATGGCGTCGATTTCGGGATTGTTGGTTTCCTCTGCATTTGGAAACTGCAGCTTCTTGTCACTAAAATGGTCCATATAATTCTTCAGTTCGTTTGCCAATCTTGTCATTTCCTTGGAATTTTTCTGCCATTGAAAATATCTCATTCCCAAGTAAAATTCCATCATTTTACTAAAATGAGACTGGTTTTTGCCCTGACAAACCAATTCAAACACCTTTCTATAGTTTTCGGCCGTCTTAATTTCTCTGGCTCCGAAAACCTCCTTATTGAACATGTCACTGAGTTCTTGCACAAGGTCCCATCCTTTGATATTACTACTGTTGGGAAACTTTCCAATTTCACACAACTTGCTAAACACAAAGCTCACTGTTTTTTCATTCTTAATTCCCTCCAACAACATCGTTTTCAGTTTGTTCAACTTCAGCACATATTCATATTCATTGGGCATCTCTTTGTTGATGATCATTTCTTCTTCATATTCTCCCTTCTTCTCTTCCTGGATGTCCATTCCATACACAATTTGCTGCTGCAACAAAGTCAGCCCATTATCTACAACATAAACTTCATTCACAGTCATTCCATCAATTGTCCTGTCCTTAATACCAACACGTTTTCTATGGAAACGGAACCTGCAAAAGAACAAAAGCTCAACAACATAGAAACAAAGTAAGCTCATTCGCCTTGCTGGAAAACCATCAGAGGTTGTCGCGTCAATATATACACTTTGGACTGCTGCGGGAACCTGCTACCAAGTTGGTTCAATTTTTTCATACAGAGACACCAATAGTGGTCTTTCAAGCTTGACTAACGGTGGATTGTGAGCTTATAAATAAGCAATAATAAAGCGTTGATGAATTATAAGATTACAAAAGCAGGATTAAGAGAATGATATATCAATGTTGTAACAATTTCCCAGTCAGAATCTCAAACGCCATTCTTCTACGTAACAAAGGCATGTCTGCTTGGCTGAAATCTAGATCTCTATTTCTGGCATAAAAATCAACTGCGGTACATGTGAAAACACCACAGTCATAACCGTTTTCTTGTTTAGGTGAATCATAATTGATCTCAAAATCATAGTTTTCAAATTTGCCATAATCAGATCGACCTATCTTTTTGTATTCTTCAATCATGTAGACTTTCAAAAGAGACAGAATCTTCATACTGAAACCATCCGATGCATACATGGAGTCAATGTATACAAACCTTTCATTTTTATTATCAATGATGGATAAAGACCAGTGAGATTGATTCAGATTGCAAGGAACAAAAATATAGTCCATTTCAGAAACATCCACGCCGGCTCTTTTGGCCCATTTCTTCACACCCAGATACCCTTTGCTTTTTAATGTGGTGAAAAAGTATGTGGTGAAGGTGTGGATGGTGTTAATCCCTTTGTTGGTGATTTCATCTTTAATTAATTGTAAATAAAAATCAATAATAATGTCATTCAACCAATGTCTATCAAACAGTGTCAATAGGTCATTGGATCTCACATCAATCTTGAATTTATTGATCAACTTCCCTTCTGGCTTATTTTGCCAAATATTATCCACTTTGAGTAACTCTTCTTCCTTTAGTGGTCTAATGCCTAGTCCCTGTTCGTTCAATTTAGATAGCTTGTGTAATTGCATCATCTTTTGATGCTCTTTCAATATAAGTTGGTATTTCTGGAACAATGAAGTGGACTCCAAATTATTCAAGTGATCTTCCTCTTCGTTATACTTATAGCTTTTCCATTCCAAATCTTTAAAACGATTGGTGCTTCTTTTGAATGATGGTTTGCTATCATGAGTTGTGACATTATTTGACATTTTTAGCATGTTTTCCCGTATATCATGCGATCTTTTATACAAATCGTTTTCTTCTTTATTCAATTCAGATACCCTTGGTATAACTCTATTCTTTTCCATCATGCTCTTCAAAAAATTGGATTCCAACTCGTTGATTGGTGATCGACTTCTTTCATTTTCAAGAAACTTCGTCCCATATTGAACTTTTTTGCTTCTTTTTGATACCAGTTTTTGATTCTTCACTATATTTTCTTCCTTCTTCAATTTTTCACCTATCTTATTATTGGCGTTATTTTTGACATCCATCAACTTGTCATAAAATAGTTTTTTCGTTTCGTATTCTTTACTATTCTTCAACACCGGAGTGCTTTCAACGAAATCATTGATTTTTTCGACATTTTCTATATCTATTTCTGTTTCTTCAATGATAATCACTTCTTGATCGTTGGAAGGGTTAGGGATCTTTTCCAATTTTTCAACGACAATCGCACTCATCAGACTCAGTCCAAATACGATCCATTTGATCAGTTTGAACCCCAACAAAAACAGCAATGTCCCTATATTACAAACAAAAGAAGTCAGTTCGGCCTTTGTGTACTCGAATGAATCATCAATTGAATAGTTTTCATTATATTTGGATCCAAATCCTGATCCAAATCCTGTCTTTGATCTAGATTTCGGTTCCTGGTCTGAATGTGGCACTTTCATGCCATCTTCATTGAACCTCTTTAATGATTGTTGATATTCATTGGAAGAGGTGGACCAGAGTCGTTTGCCAAACAAGGAATTTTGGGAATTTCCAATTTGGACATGTTCATCAACCTGTTTTGGACCATTACAATTGTAATTCATCATAGGATCGAACGGCAAATTTCTTGTTTTTTCATCTGGATCCAATTTATACGATGTTTTGGACTCTAGGCGCCTGCTTTGACCTTGTTTCTGGTCACCTGGTGTTCCAGTTGTTTTACTGGCTAAAAAGGTGGGAATTGTATTAAAATCATAGCGATGGAACGACGCTGATGTTGCCGTCGAATCAACTGAAGAAACACTACTAAGACGACCTCTGTTGCCGTTGTTCATGTTGTCTCACTATTAACCCAGTCAGCAACCAAGAAAAACTGCAACAAAAAGCCTACAAACACTAATATCGCCTCCTCAACTCCTCTCATCCCAAACTCTTGTACATTTGATAAATATTTTGACATGAAATAAAGACTGGTCAAATCCTCGCGGGACAGTGTGAAATGTGCGTAGCACGCCTGTTGCGTAGCAAATTGCGTAGCGTATATGGGTCCAGAGAAATGCAGTTTACAGTGAATCATCAGAAATTTAAAAGAATTGCAATAGAAAGAGAGGATTTTGTAGATTGTTTTATAAACTTTTGGAGAAAAAACATTAGGTCAAACACTTGTTTCTGGCGTCTCATTAGCATTAGAAAAATGTCTACGAAACGACACCAGAGAAAGGACAACAGATAAAAACTCCAGAGAAAATCAATCATTTGTCTTGATTGGTGTGGCCAAAAGGGTCTTGGATGTGAACAAAGTTATGGTTTATAGGATATATGGAATTTCTTCAATTTGATGCTGTTGTGGTTGTACATCCATTGGTTTAGCAGATGATTACATGTAACACGTTCATTACTTTGTGTTCATTTGTCGGAAATGGCGATTTTTTCAAGCTCCTCGATCAATTGGTCAGTTTCCTTGTCATCCACATGTTGGTCAACTTCTTTTCCTGGACGATTCTCTTCTTTAGAGCTGCTATTTTCCTCGACTTCTCCAGTCACTTCATCCTCATCACTCCATTCTTCTTCGGAGTCACTGACACCAAGATACAGTTCCGGAGGAAGTTGGTTATCTTTTTTGCTCAATTCGACCTTTTTCTTTCCTTCCTCCATCAGCTGGAGAAGCTCCTCGGACCATCCCATGGCTTCACAGATCAAATCTGCCACGGCATCACAATCATCTAAAATGATTTGGTCGGTTTTACGTGGCTTGGATTTGAAATCGCCACATAGCTCTCTATTTATCAACACCCTCTGGGCCTTTTTGCCCACTTCGGCAGGTAATCCCGCAAAGGGAAACACCCCCAGAGAGGTTCCGGCTACAATGGCAAGGTCGATATCGTCCACGTCTTCGTCCCACCAGTCCCACAATTTCTGCGGTAACGCTTCTCCAAAAAAGACAATATCGGGCTTGACATATCCCCCACAGGCTTCGCAGGTGGGTATTTCATTTCCAGCCATGAACTTAACCAACTCTTTGTGGGCCATTCTCTGTCCACACTCGATGCATCTATTTTTGCTGAAGGAGCCGTGTGCTTCCAGCACTTTATCATGCTTGACACCGGAGATTCTTTCCAGAGTGTCGATATTCTGGGTATAGCACCGTTTGAGCTTTCCCTTGTCTTGACACAGTCGAATCAAGTAGTGAAACTTGCTGGGCACAAACTTTCCCGGGAAAAGTTCGTCCGCAAGAGTATAAAACGCCCTGGGGTTCTCTCTGAAATAGGCAATGTCAAACACTGCCTCGGGATACGGCAAATTCAGCCTCTGCAGATTGGCATACAGCCCTGTTTTGGGAGATCTGAAGTCTGGGATTCCACAATTGGTGGATATTCCTGCCCCCACAAAAAACACTACTTTGGCGTTGTCTTTTTTCAACGCTGAAACCACCGTTTCGACGCCTTTATTCTTCTTCGCATTCATTCCCATTGCAAATTCTTTCAAATTCCAGCAAAAACAGTCCCTTCCAACTCCCAATCATAAAAAAACAGGAAAACAGATACGCAAAATAAATTTACTCATCACACTGCACAATCACAGTCGCTGCTTTGAAAATGAAACAAATAATGCACGGTCTGGCTTTTGGCGTACCGATCCTCTATCTCATACACACCCGCGTTCAACTTCGGAGTCGATCGAAAGGAGATGAGTGGCTCCGCGAGTGAATGGCTCGACGCCCATCGATCTGCGACCGCACTTCTTTCTTGTGGCGTATCATTCCATCTTCTCCTCTTGATAAGGCTCTCCGTCGCCTAGTTGGCATGGCGATTGAGTTCTTGTTGAGCGCCCATGTGGATCTGTGGCATCTCAGTCTGGCCAGTGTTGCTATGACTTCATTTGAGCTTTGAATTGTCTGGTTTTTTTGGAATGCCGAACCATCTAGATTGTTCCCTTGCCTATCTATATCCGTCTTCTGGTCATTCATGTCCTTTAACCACCACTTCGCTATTTTCTTGGGTGTGGTCCTCAGTTAGAGAAGGGTGGCGCAAATCTGCGTGTGAAAAATAGATCCGAGCGTGGCTAACGGCTGGGCCCAGTAGTGATCTGCTCTCCTATTGTCTCGAAAAAACCGGTAGCACATCTACTCAGATGGCTGCTTGCCCCCTATTGCATCTCGTTTTTACACTTGTGCGTTACTCTAGATGACCAAAATGGGTATTGCATAGCTCATTTGGGGAATAATGTTGGACTTTGTAGAGGATATAGGGGCCATGATATTGACAATCGTACATACCTCAACGGCACCACTACAATTAGTTTTAGATTGCACAGGAAATATAATTAGAGGAAATGAGTATACACAAGGCCAACTGACAAACCGGGGACCTCAAGCCACATTGAAAAAGCTAGTGCTGGTTAATGAAAATAAGCCAGTCTTCTGTAAAGCGGATGGTTCAAAAAAAAACAGCAGCCAATGGCGTATTCTGGGCTTGATATTGATGTTCCTCTTGGAAAAAAAGCAGTGAATATGGCCGAAAAACAGCAAAATCTAGATTGGAATTCAATAAATGAATCAAACCTATCTTATTATCTTTCTGATATTGATTTTGACACCAAAGATAAGTTTACCAGACTAGAGGAGACTGCCAGAAGAACCATTGGCAAAACGAAAAAATTGAAGTTTGATAGTTTGAAGCAGTATTATTCCCGTTTGACGTACAGTCTCCTGCTAGAAAAGTTAT
Source organism: Pichia sorboxylosa (assembly GCA_001599115.1). NCBI lineage: Eukaryota > Fungi > Ascomycota > Pichiomycetes > Pichiales > Pichiaceae > Pichia > Pichia sorboxylosa. The sequence goes on along the minus strand of BCGC01000004.1, from coordinate 185,545 downwards.
ATTCCCAAAATTAATGTGCTGATGTTGAATTTGATTGGATTGATAAAAAGTCATGTATCATGAGTGGTGCCACTGCCGTGTGGTTTGATAAATATGTCAACCGTGATTTTCATCATTTGAAGAAACAACCTTTTGTGAAAGTATCCAATTACACATCTCAAATTCAATAATGGTGTACCAAAATACTTCAGTCCTTTGAATGAATCCCAGAAAAATGCCATTCAATCAGTTTTAAACAATCCAATCACACTGTTACAAGGACCTCCTGGTTCCGGTAAAACAACCACCATCTATGAAATTGTTCTACAATTACTATCCCAAGGAACTCACTCTCCCATTGTGGTTGTTGCAGCATCCAATTTGACTGTGGATAACATTGCTGAAAAGTTCATGAAGACTCACCAAGACCAAATTCTTCGTATCAGTTCAGTATTGAAAGAACTAGAGTACAATGCAGAACATCTATTAGGATCTATATGTTTGCACAATAAAGTTAGCAAAGTCTTACCTGCGTTTTTGAAGGACATTGAAAGACGATATAAAGCACGTTCTTTAAATGTTTCACATGAAGAATTTGTCCAACTTTGGAACGCTTCTGGTGCATGTTCAAGACTTTTTGTTAAAAAAGCCAAAGTCATTTTCTCAACAACCGTGGGCATTGCTAGTCGTCATTTGAAATATACGAAGATGCCTGTCATCATCATGGACGAAGCAACCCAGTCTTCAGAACCAGCTACACTGATTCCATTTAGTGCTAAAGGATGCACCAGAGTTGTTCTAGTGGGAGACACAGCTCAATTGAGTGTTTTCACCCGAGTGAAAAGTTTGGAAATGTCTCTTTTTGAGAGGGTTCTGAAAAATAGAAGCTACACTGGTGATCATATGCTTGATACCCAGTATAGAATGCACCCAGACATCTCCAATTTTTCAAGAAACAACTTTTATGGAGGAAAATTGAAGGACGGTGTTACTGCTGAACAGAGGAAGATGGCAAACATAAAATATCCAGTCTTCTTTTTTGATCATCAAGGTTTGGGTGCTTGTGAATCTAAACAATTCTCTAAAACTGGTGAAGAATATGGGTATTCCTGGGTCAACAAAAAGGAGGTTCAGTATGTAGAAAGGATGATTGAAAGGCTGGTTTCTGAATATAACGTTCCACCAGCCACAATAGGGGTCATGACAGGTTATGCAGCGCAGAGAGACCTTATTGTGGGTACTTTACGGAAGAATTCCATCATCAATCCCCAACATCTCAATATCAGCAGAACTGTTGATAAGGAAGACATGGGTGATAAAAAAAATGTCACTGTTTACGATGTCAATGGTATCATTGTTGCTTCTGTTGATGCTTTCCAAGGTCGGGAAATGAATTTTGTGATTATGTCATGTGTCAGATCCAACCCAGAAGGAAATCTAGGATTCATGTCCCACAAAAGAAGAATGAATGTTGCTATGACCAGAGCCAAATACAGCTTTATTTTGTGTGGTGACGCCAACTGTCTGTCATCAAATAAGCTATGGAAGGAATATATCGATGAATTGGATGGAAAGGGCTATGTTAAAAGGTCGATCAACGAATATTAGTGTCATTTTGTTGTTCAAGGGTTTTTTTTATAAATAAATATCGATAAGTAAAAAACGGTGCTATAAACGACGCTTTATTGGGCAATTCCAATGCCATTTCTTTCCAGATGTTGACTCTCTTGTCATTGTCTTCTTGTCTTGACACAAAAACAACATATCTCACACATGATTTTTCCTTGATTGACTTTAATAATCAATCTGATTATTGAATCCAAGATATACTCCGCAGATCTAGCCAAATACATAGCAGCGACTGCAAATAGCAGAGATTGTTCAAATCCACGCATCGAGCATCAATCATCAATCATGGATCCATCACCTCAATACGATTTCCAATACCGGGGGTTCTTTTTCTAATCACAAAACATTCCACCAAAAAAAAAACACTCTAAAAGATCAAAAAATCCTGTTTTTTGCACTCAAAACCCATGGTTTTTCACCGGTGACATAAAAACGTGAAGCAGAGCCACAAGAACCTGACAAGCTGCACATAAATATGACAGGTTGGGGGTGCTAAGTATCAGAATCGCGGCTCGGATTTGTCTGGAAAGCTATTCCTGATTTGGAGCTTCTTTTTTCAACGCCCTTGGGGAGATTGTTTGATTCCAAAGGCTTTAGAGTGCTTTGTTGTGGTTGCTGGTGACACATTGTGTAAGAAGTTGAGGCGTAAAACACACAACAACAACCAAAATGAAGCAGAGACTGTCATCGTTGGATATCAAGTTGCTCGTCACGGAGCTGGAAACCAGCATCAAGGGACATAGACTTCACAACATCTACAATCTTGTGAATAATAACAAGTCGTTGTTGCTGAAGTTCAACCGTCCGGACTCCAAACATAGTCTGGTTTTGGAAAACGGTCTGAAATTGTATTTGACGGATTTCCAAAGACCCACACAGCCCGAGCCATCGAATTTCACGTCCAAGCTGAGAAAACATCTGAAATCAAAAAGGTTGACCAACATCAAACAAATCAAAAACGACAGAATCGTAGTGATGGAATTCAGTGACGGCTTCTACTACTTGGTGATGGAATTCTTCAGTGCTGGTAATATCATTCTTTTGGACTCGGAGCTGAAAGTGGTCAGTTTGTTCAGATTCGTGGATGCCAATGGAAACTTCCAAGAAGGACAATATGACATCGGTGGAACGTATTCGATGTTTGACAAAAGTCTTTTTGAAGAGTCGGAAACCGTTCAAAACAATGAGGTTCCAGTCTCCAACGATGTGGTATTGAACTGGATCAAGGACACTAATCAGGAACAAAGAGAAAAGAAAAAAATTCTTTCCATTGAAAAATTGTGTTTCCAACAACTGTCGTATTTATCTTCGGACTTGATTCATATCTCTTTGCTGGATCACCAAATTAAACCTACTACGAGCTGTCTGGAATTATTGAAAGATGAGACGTTGCTGGAAAACACAGTCGCTGCTCTTCTACACGCCAAAGACAGATACCACAAATTGCTAAGTACGCCTGTTGGTGAGGTGGAAGGATATATTCTGAGTCAAAAGAATCCATTGTTTGATGAAACTCAAAACGCATCGGTTGAAAATTTGGAATGGATCTATTCGGAGTTCCATCCTTTCAATCCAACACATAAAACCACAGGTAAAGAAAACATGAAAGTAGAGTCCGTTAAAGGTTATAATAAAACGGTTGACAAATTCTTCACAACAATTGAAATGTCCAAAGTCTCTTTAAGTCGTCAAACCAAACAGGCCAACATAGAAAAAAGATTGCAGTTGGTCAAAGACGAACACAACAAAAAATTGGAAGCGTTGGATCAAGTTCAAGAACTAAATTTCAAAAAGGGCTATCTCATTAATGTTTATAATGAGCAAATTGAGCAATGTAAAGAAGCAGTTCAATCACTGATCAATCAAAAAATGGACTGGGAAAATATCGGCAAATTGATTGAAATTGAAAAGAAAAGAGGTAACGTTGTTGCCAAGATGATTAAATCGCTAAACTTGATCAAAAATGAAATAACCATTACATTGGTCGATATTGACGATGAGGCAGAAGTTTCAAGTCAAGAAGATGGAGCCTCAGACAATGAAGACTCTGAGTGGAGTGAATCTGAATCTGAATCTGACTCAGATTCAGATTCCAAATCCTCAACGAACTCCACCACTGCTTCTAAACATAGTACGCCATTGAAAACTGTAGATGTTATCATTGACATAACCCAATCAGCTTTTGCCAACTCCTCTAGATATTTTGACGCTAAAAAGAGTGCACAAGAGAGACAGGAGAAGACGGTTAAAAGCGCAGCAATTGCAATCAAAAGCAGTGAAAAAAGAATTAACCGGGATTTAAAGAAAATTGAGAAATCAGAAAAGCAAACAGTGGATTTCAAGCAATTGCGTGCCAAATATTGGTTTGAAAAGTTTTTCTGGTTCATTTCCAGTGAAGGTTATCTTTGTATAGCTGGTCGTGACGATTCTCAAGTGGATACCATATATTATAGATACTTTGATAACGAGTCTGATGTTCTGGTCTCCAATGATCTTGAAAATCCGTTGAAGGTCATCATCAAAAATCCTTATAAAAATAAAGACATTCCTCCCACCACATTCATGCAAGCTGGTATTTTTTCCTTGTCATCCACTAAAGCTTGGGAAAACAAAATTGTCACTAGTGCTTGGTATGTCAAAGGTGCAGACGTTTCCAAAAAAGATTTTGATGGCACAATTCTACCATCTGGTTTACTAAATGTTTCTCGGGAAAGAAACTACTTACCGCCTTGCCAAATGGTTATGGGTGCTGGTTTGTTGTTTATACCTGATAATGAAACATTCAAAAAATACAAAGACAATAAGATGAAAAGAGATGAGGAGTTTGAATTGGTCTCCTCCGCCAATTCAACAGGTCTTGTGAAGAAAATAGATGAATTGAAGATCATGCTTGCCAAGCTACAAGAAACGGAAGATAAGTACCAAAGTAAAAAGTCTGAAGAGAAGCCCCAGGAAAATAGTGTTGACTCTATTGATGATGATGATGATGATCAACCTGTTGAAAACGAACCTGTGAAGGCACCATTGCCTTCTCAACAGACACAAACGAAAATTAGAGGTAAAAAGAGCAAACTGAAAAAAATCAAAGAGAAATACGGTGAGCAAGACGAAGAAGAAAGAAAGCTTCGTATGGCAGTGTTGGGTACTTTGAAGCAGGTCGAAGCTCCGTCAGAGAAGAAGTCTGATGCCAAATCTAAAGAAGTTGATGTCATGATGAGTATTGCACAAAAGAAACAAAGAAAAAGACAAGTTCAAATGAATCAAATCAACAAACTGATTTTGGAATTGGAGACCAGAAACGAAGTCAACGAGGAAGATGATGCTGAAGAACAATACGCCCAGTCGATTCAGAGTATTGAAGATTATCATCTCAACATAAGTGGATTGATCCCAGCACCAAACAAGACAGACAAAATTGTCGATTGTGTTCCTGTCTTTGTTCCTTGGAGTGCTTTGAACAAATACACATACAAGGTTAAACTGCAGCCTGGGAACTTGAAGAAAGGTAAAACTGTGAGCGATGTGCTGGAAGTTTTCAAGAGACATACCAAGGAGCTCCAAAAGGAAGAGAGTGACTGGTGGGACCAGTCCAACCTGGTTGAATTGATCAACCAGCAAGACTTCATGATGGCATTGACAGCATCCAAATTCAAGGTTTCTGCGCCTGGATCCAGTGAAAGTAAGGGTGGCAACAAGTTCAAAAACAACTCCAAGTCCAAAGCTAAGACTGGGAAGAAGAAGTAGACATTCCGAACCATATTTCAGCGAGCTAAAATTGCACGTTGTATATTATATGTATACTATACCATTATATAAAGCTTCACAGCCTTCATGAAACAAACCATCAAAATCCTTGTTGCAAACGTTCGGAAATGTTTTTTTTGGCAAAGTTGAATGCACTCAATAAACCCTTTTCGGACAGATCTATCTTTATGTTGGCCACGTCTTCACTTGGCGGATTGGTGACTCTGGCAGCAATGGCAGAACCATCTGTCTCTAGGACAATACCATCATCAATGGTTTCATCCACGGCAATAGCAACCATGTCGTAGTGTTCCAACAACGACTTCTTGTCTACTTGCGAGTTGGTTAGGATATCAAATGCTCCTGTCAGGCCCTGCAACACGTTGTACAACAGGACTTCATTTTCGTCCAGACTTCCAATCACGTACACAATTGCATCCGAATACTCTTTGTACACCACTGCAAAGCTCTCAAAAAGTATTATTTCGGCGTTTTGTTTATATGTCTTCTTGAACAGCTCTTTTTCAAACTGTTTTTGTTTCTTGATGCTGGAACTGAGCTCGTTTTCGTCGCTTTCGTGAGGACACTTGTAGTATTTGGTGTAGATTCGATTCTGCTTGTTGTCCAATATAATCACTGCATCAATCGAATAGGGCGTGGTGTTTGAACTCATCGTGCTGTTTGTTTCACAGATATATCACCTCTTGTCTCTCTTACTGGTATTGTTCTTATTTAAGAGAGTACGTGTACCCAGCTCGCGATTCATGAAAACGCTGTTTTGCGTCTATAGACGCAGAGCAGTTTCTTCGGAATAAGCGTTGAACATGGACAATTCTGGCATTGAACTCAATATAGCTGGAAAAGAGCTGTTTCTGTAGCTTGAATGACAAACAATTGTGATCTACAAGATTTTCTGTGTGTGTGTATTGAAATTCTTTGGTTTTTAATAAGTGTTTCCATTCACACCAATTGATTGATCTTGAAAAGAAAGACTCTGTCATGTCAACCGTATCCAAGCTCTAACTCTGCTGAATTATTATCCATCATGATAATCAAAGGTCTATTTTTTTATCTGAAAAAAGAGAAAAATATTCAATATCTACTTTTATGTATGCACCATTTTTTCTTGAGAAAAGTTGACTATTTGAGATATTTCTCTTTTTTACAACCCAATAAGGAAAAAATCTCATCGCATATCCTCATGATATTTATTTATCTTCCATTTTACAACGACCAACCATCCACAACCCAACATCAAAAATCCCCCCAAAACAAAAGTTCACTAAACCAAATCGGTTTGTTACACCCCTACTTATACCTCTTCACTGGAAATCCAACATAACGTGATATATTCTCTCTTGCACAACAAAAACAGTGTCGTGGGGTAGCAAAGCGGCGGCTCAGCTGGTAGCAAGGGCGAGCAGTTTGTTTTCTCGCCTGTCTTTTGCCCTTTGTCTTAAGTTGTTCTTTGTCGTTTCTGATGGTTTCTCCAAAACACACAGTTTTTAGTTTGTTGATTGATGGGGTTAGGCTCAGGATTCCGATTTAAAACAGAGCCTCCAACAGGTACGTAGTTGTAGATGAATAATATACCCACATGTTGCTGTGAAGGCGGTGGCCAAATAGTGTTTCAAAAGTAAAGCAAAAGGTAGAATACTAACAACAAAAACACCTCTTTTTTCATTTCACTACAGGCGGTGGCAAAAACAAGAACTACAGTGATTCTGATTCGGAGGTGGTTTCGGCTCTAAGTGAGAAAACTGCGCCACCTTTCAGTGCTTTCAAAACACCGTTCTTGAACACAAGTCGTTTGAACCATATAGGTAAATTGGATGAGCTTTTTGGCGGAAACTTTTCTGATGTCGGAAAAGATGGTGTCTACGAAGACTTTGCAGAAAAATGCATAGGTGATTCTTACAGTACCTTATACGAACCTTATCCAGCCTGGAATAATGACACCGCACCAATCACTAGAGATAAAATTCAGTCGATATTTATCCACATTAGTAAAATCTTCGGTTTCCAATACGACAACACGAAAAACATGTTTGACTATTTGATGAAATTATTGGATTCCAGATCTTCAAGAATGGGCCCAGCTAAGGCCTTGAGAAGTATCCACGCCGATTATGTCGGGGGCTATAATTCAAATTACAGAAAATGGTATTTTGCCTCGCAAATGGATGTTGAAGATTACATGATTTCAACTAACCCCGATTTTTATGATTTGTCTGTTAAAGCAAGACGGAAACTATTTGAAAAACAAAAATATTCTTTGAAAGAATCAGAAAAAAAGTGGGCAGAAACAAATAATTTATTTCTACCAGAAGATTGCATTATTCAACTTGCAATTTATCTTTTGATTTGGGGCGAAGCTAATAACATCAGATTCATGCCAGAGTGTTTGTGTTTTATTTTCAAAACTTGCGTCGATTGTTTCTATTCCTTGGATTTTTCTTCTGAAATAACCCCATTGACTTCAAGCTTTCTTGACCATGCAATAACACCACTATACGAATACTATAGAAACCAATTGTATTCCAAAATCGACGGTCACTGGGTAATCAAAGAAAAAGATCATTCCCAAATTATTGGTTACGATGATATCAATCAATCCTTCTGGTACAGAAAAAGCATGGAGAAGTTTGAATTGTTTGACAAACAAAAATTGAGGGATATCAAACATCATGAAAGATATCTTTACCTAAACCAAATAAATTGGGAAAAATCAATTTCCAAAACCTATCGTGAGTCAAGATCGTGGTTCCATGTCTTGATCAACTTTAATCGTGTTTGGAATATTCATTTAGGCGTTTTTTGGTACTATACTTGTTTCAACTCTCCAACATTATACACTGAAAGATATCTCATCACTGCAGATAACCAGCCTTCTCTAATTGCAACTTTGACATGGCTATCCATTGCTGGTTCTATAGTTAGTGGGGTGAACTTGTTGTCTTTGTTGTTAGAGTGTGTCTTTGTGCCTAGAAAATTCCCTGGTGCTCTACCAATATTATCTAGGTTTTTGTTAGTAATAGTGGCTTTATTTTTAACCACAGCACCAACAATTTATTTTTACCTGGGACCTGGGGTTCGTGATTATTCGGCATTAAATTATGGACTTGCTATTACCCAATTTCTTTGTTCGCTTGCAGCTGTTTTTTACTTTTCTATTACACCATTATCACAGCTAACAGGAAATCACCATTCCAAGGATCACAGAAGATACTTACCATCATATTTTTTTACAAATTCAATCTATTCATTAAAAGGGAAAAAAGCACTTGCCTCTTTGGGACTATGGGGTGGCGTATTTGTTTCAAAATTTACCGAATCCTATTTCTTTCTAACTTTGAGTTTAAGAGATCCCGTTAGGGAATTGAGTGTTATTAAGATCAGTAGATGTCAAGGTGATGCGTGGTTTGGCTCTGCCATATGTCAACATGAAGCAAAAATTATTTTAACTCTTTTATTTTTGACTGATTTGGTTTTGTTCTTTTTGGACACTTATTTGTGGTACATTATTTGGAATACAGCGTTTTCTGTTGCTCATTCATTTTACTGTGGAGTATCAATTTGGACACCATGGAGAAGCATGTTTTTTAGGCTACCTCATAGAATACTTTCAAAAATATTCAACCAAAGTGTAGTGACAAAAAGGACAGAAGCGGAACGAAAAAATATGATTTTTAGGGTATGGAATTCAATTGTAATAAGCATGTATCGTGATCACTTAATTTCAATTGATCATTTGGACTCTTTGATTTATCAATGTTTAGTAGATGAAAATCAAGAAAAAATTGTTACAGAACCTAGTTTTTTTATTCAACAAGAAGATGGTGATACTCTTGCTAGCCAGACAAGTGGCTTTACAGGAGAATCTGAAGCAATGCGCCGATTATCATTTTTTGCTCATTCTCTATCCACGCCAATAGCTCCTGCTATGCAACTAGATAGAATGCCATCTTTTTCTGTTTTGGTACCTCACTATTCCGAAAAAATCACTTTGTCCTTGCAAGAGGTTATTAGAAGGGAGGATGAGTTTTCAAATATTACCTTGCTTGAGTACTTGAAACATTTGTATCCAGATGAATGGCACAACTTTGTAAGAGACACAAAATTGTTAGCATCCGAAAAGTACAACGAGGAAGATGAATATGAAAAGGATTTGAACGATGTTCCGTTTTATGCAGTGGGTTTCAAAGCCGCAACACCGGAGTATATTCTTAGAACCCGGATATGGGCTTCTTTGAGGTCCCAGACTTTGTTTCGAACTATTTCTGGGTTCATGAATTATTCACGAGCAATCAAGCTCCTATATTCAACTGAATGTGAAAATCCAAAAGGAAATACTTTGACTAATCTGGAAGAAGCCAACGTTATGGCACAAAGAAAGTTTAGAATGGTTGTATCATTACAAAGAATGAAAGAATTCAAAGCTGAACAAGAAGCATCCAAAGAATATTTGTTGCGCACATACCCCGAGTTACAGATTGCTTACTTAGACGTGGATAAAGATCCTATAACAGATGAGTTCATCTATTATTCTGCTCTTATTGATGGTAATTGCGATATTGATCAAGATGGTCAAAGAAAACCAAAATACAGAGTTAGGTTATCCGGAAAACCAATACTTGGAGACGGGAAGGCCGATAATCAAAATCATGCTATTGTATTCTGTAGAGGTGAGTATGTTCAGTTGATTGACGCAAATCAGGACAATTACCTTGAAGAATGTTTGAAAATTAGAAGTGTCTTGAGTGAGTTTGAGGAATATGAGGTTCCGGACAATCCCTACCCACAAGATGGTAGCACTCCTGTCGACTACACGAATCCAGTTGCTATTCTAGGGACTCGAGAATACATTTTTTCTGAAAACATTGGCGTACTTGGTGACATAGCTGCAGGCAAAGAACAAACCTTTGGGACTTTGTTTGCACGTACGTTGGCCCAAGTTGGCGGTAAGTTGCATTATGGACATCCTGATTTTTTGAATACCATCTTCATGTGTACAAGAGGGGGTGTTTCCAAATCTCAGCGTGGATTACATTTGAATGAAGACATTTATGCTGGTATGAATGCCATAATGAGAGGTGGAAGAATTAAGCATTGTGAATATTTCCAGTGTGGAAAAGGAAGAGACCTTGGGTTCTGCTCCATTTTAAATTTCACTACCAAAATTGGATCAGGTATGAGTGAGCAAATGCTTTCCAGGGAATATTTCTATTTGGGTACTCAGCTACCTTTGGACCGATTCTTATCATTTTTTTATGCACATCCGGGATTTCATTTGAATAATGTTTTCATTCTTTTGTCATTAAAAATGTTTATGCTTTTCTGTATTCATTTAGGTTCGTTAACTAATGATTCAGTATTATGCCAATATAATAAAAACATCCCCTTTACTGATGCCAGAAAACCAGATGGGTGTTACAATCTAATTCCTATCATTGATTGGGTTCAACGATGCATCCTATCAATCTTCATTGTGTTTGGAATTTCATTCATTCCACTCTGTGTTCAGGAATTGATGGAGAGAGGGTTACTAAGATGCCTTTTCAGAATCTTCAGACACTTCACCTCTCTTTCTCCAATGTTTGAAGTTTTTGTTTGCAGAATTTACTCTCAGTCTTTGGTTAGTGACTTAGCTATCGGGGGTGCCAGATATATTTCAACAGGAAGAGGGTTTTCCACAACAAGAACATCATTTGCTGTTCTATATTCCAGATTCTCTTACGAAAGTTTTTATTTTGCTGGTACTTTGTTTTTGCTTCTAATGTATATCTCTATGGTTATGTGGAAGTTTAGCTTGATATACTTTTGGGTCACAGTTTTTTCATTGTTGTTCTCCCCATTTTGGTTCAATCCTAATGCTTTCAATTTCACTGAGTTTTTCATTGATTACCGCAATTTCTTCAAATGGTTGACAAGTGGAAATGCTAGAAGTAAGAAGGATTCGTGGATAGCACATGTGAGAACTACCAGAATGTCTGTCACTGGGTCAAAAATCAAAAAATCAAAAGGGGATACTGTTTTCATGGGCTCAAACTATAATAGACCTTCATTTCTTTCTTCTTTTTTATCACAAATTGGATCCAGTTTTGTCACAACTGTTATTATTACTACGGCTTACTTATTTTCAAACGCTCAAAATGAAACATCATCATCATCATCATATCCAGCTCATTCCCTTCTAAGGTTAATTGTTGTCACAGTCCTCCCGCTTGTGTTAAATGCCGTAGTGTTGTTATGTCTTTTCATAGTTTCGATAACAATAGGACCAATTATCACCTGCTGTGCAAATGGATTTCCGGGAATGATTGCAAATCTGGCTCACATGTTTAGTGTGTTTTCATATCTCATTTCATTGGTGTTTTTCTTGCTATGCAACAACTGGGATTTTGCCAAAACCATTTTAGGTGCATGTGCTGCATACAATATCCAGCAACTTGTTTTCAAATTGACAACCATTTTAGTTCTTAATAAAGAGATTAAGGGAGAGAAAACAAACATTGCATGGTGGACAGGTTCATGGTTCACCTCAGGCCTTGGGTGGCATATGTTTACGCAGCCGTTCCGAGAATACATTTGTAAGATCATTGAGCTTTCTTATTTTTCATTGGATTACGTTCTCTCTCATTTCATTTTACTATGTCAACTTCCGATTTTATTCATCCCATATATCGACACTTTGCATTCGATGCTATTGATGTGGCTAAGTCCTGAAAATATACTAAAGAAGCCCATCTATTCTGCAAGTAGAAGAAGGGCCAGAACACGAATAACAATTTCTTCCATTACTTTATTTTGTTTGAACATTTGTTTATTGTTGTCAACAATTCTTGTTCCCGTCGTGTTATCTCAAATGTTTGAAGTTGACTTTGACGAATATATGCCCGATTTCATCACCATTTTGTTCCAACCACTAGAGTATCCCAATAGAAAAAAGGGTTTGCAAAATTATGTGCCACCCAAAACTAGAGCATAGCTTTTCTTGATTTCGATTTGCTTCCCATATCTACGTATAGATATCTATATTCCTTTTACATAAAGTGAGTAGTTATCAAATAATCAAGCAAAGTACTGGCTCAAGTCACAATTCAAGCTTTCGGTGGCCAGGCGTTTTAGTAGGTTCAATTTCTGGTCATCGGCCAACATAACCGTCAAGGAAAATCTCGGTAACCCAGATAACGCTTTTGATAGTGTGATGATGTTGGTTTTGACATCTTGATTTTGTTGCAAAGAATACAAGCAGGAGTCCAAAAACAGATCAAAGAACTCTGGATCAATACCCGATTGTTGGTATATCGAAAGATAATGATGTGCTGGTACGGTCAAGATGTAAGAATAATACATGGGTAGCATTTCTCTAGGTTTTTGTTTGATTGACAACAAGAATTGGACAGTGGGAAATTCGGGAAAGTCAATCGTATTGATTTCAGGGTACTTTTGAGCCTGTTGATTAGTTTGTGGTTGGAAACTGGTTATCGGAGGGGTATTTTCTTTAGGATCTGATGTGGATTTGAAAAAAGATTGAGGAATTTCATCCACAATCTGTATTGGGACATTTTTCCATACATTTTCACTATCCAAAGATGATTTTGATTTTTCTAGACTTTCATTTCCAGAGCAAAGACCGTTGTTTATCAGCAGTTTCTCCTGTTGCAAAACCGTATTATTAGGGTCAATTTCAAGAGCTAGGACGATTTTTTCCATAGCCAGATGGAAATCCCCCATTTCTCTCAAACCGACAGCATATCTCCACAACAGTTTCTGCTTGAGACTCTTTTTTGGCTCTCCATCTTCCAATATCTGCAGTCCTTTTTGACAATCTTCAATGGAGTTTTTCCAGCTTTTTAGCTTCAACAGAGTTGCAGCACGATTGGAATACAAGACAGCATTCCTTCGATCCAGCACTATGGCCTCTGTATATTTCATAAGGGCTGACACATAATCTTGGTTGCTGAAATGATCATTTCCCTCGAGTTTGGCAGCTTCGGAGTTGTTTTCCATTGCAAAAGTAAAATCTATCAATTATTCATGAAAAAAAAACGGGTCAACTCATGTATCGACGGGGTGAAAAAAAACCATTTTTCACCCGCAGAAAGACAACCACACCGTCTTTCTTCCACAACCAAAGAACAAAGACAATCAACAATACACAGTCAATGACGGAGAGCGATGATCTGATATTGGAAATAGGCGCCATAGAAGCCATATATCCTGAATGCGTGGAAAAGCTGGCCGACAATATCTACAAAATGAGAGTTCCACAGCATGAAGAGATAATTTTCCAGATGTCGTTTCCAGAAAAATACCCTGCTGAAAAACCGTATGTCCTGGACGTTTTCTCCGAAAAGGAGGGGTTTGACGAAAAGTACTTGATTGAGCTGTTTCAGGAAGTGCTGGACTCCATTTTTGTTGAAGAAAATGTGTTGATCTTTGATTTATTCACGGAGCTGGACTCGATTCTCTACACCGGAGAAGATCAAGAACAAGAAATCGCCGATTCCCACCATTGGAAAGACCAGGATACTGAACAGACTCCGGATACACAGCATCCATCGGTGGAAAACCTCATTTCTGACATGGACAAAGCGTGTCTCACGGAAACACCAGCAAAGCCAGCCAATGTAGTTTTGAAATCAGATGCTACCCCAAGCCAAAAACCCGCCCAACACATAGATCCACTCAAAGGATGGGTCATCAGTGAACCAATAACCGATCGGAAGTCGACCTTTGTGGCGTTTGCCAGAAAAGTGGATTCTGTTGAAGACGCCGTCCATTATTTCAACACGCTGATGCAGGACAAGAAATGTGCTAGATCCAACCATGCCATGAGAGCATGGCGAATCAAAGATGGAAACTCCAAGGCACAATACCAAGACTGCGATGATGACGGTGAAACTGCCGCTGGAGGAAGAATGCTCCATTTAATGACTATCATGGATGCATGGAATGTCATGGTTGTGTGTTGTAGATGGTTTGGCGGAGTGCACATTGGTCCCGATCGGTTCAAACACATCAATAGTACAACCCGGGATGCTCTGGTGAAGGGCGGGTTTGTCGTTGTAGAGACAGGCAAGAAGAAGAAGAAGGGGAAGGGAGACAAGAAATGAAGCGGGAAGTAAATGAAACGAAGCCGGAGGTAAGAGAAATGAAGCAGAAAGCAAAAGAAGTGAAAGAAAATGAAACGAAAGCTACAATCCAGTTGTGCATAAATCTGAAGATTGGATAGGCATGAATGTGATTTGGATTATGATTGCACATTATTTTCCGATGCTGATTTCAGGACAAATTCTCATCGAATTGACGCTTCAACTCATTCAATATACACTATTCTTTTTATGAATGCTACTCAACAACCTGTTTCCGCTTCTCTTTCTCTTTCTCTTTCTCCTTCTGCTTCTCATTTCCTTTTTCCCTTCAACTTCTGAATCTATATATATATTCTCTATGATTAATTTCTTCATCACGACAAAAGAAGTTCTACATTAAAGATATAACTACACAACAGATAAAAAGTATTAAAATACAAGGGTTTTCTTCTTTTCCAATCCGTCGTTGATCACTTTTTTTTCCAAATATCTGCAGACGTCAAATCTAGGGTATCTTGTTCTTCTTCTGATGCTTCTTTGAAGTCGGCATCATCCAACAGACTTGTTTTCTTGGATTTTTTCTTTGATTTTTGTTTCTTGGATTTTTTGCCAGTTTCTGATTCTTTCTGTCCATTTGAAGTTTCAATGTTTTCTGTTGTTTCGACCGGTTTTTCATCATCTTTTTTCTTCTCCAGTCCGGGAAAGTTGAACTGCTGTCTTCCCAACATTGTTCCTGGCATTGGATTGGTGGTCCACGCCGTATTTCTTGCTGATTTAGGTTGTTTTTTTCCTTTGGCCTTTAATCTGATCACTTTCAGAGCTTTCTGACTCACAGGAAGCCTCCATTCACTGCTATCGGACACCTTCTTGGTCTGGGATCCACTGGACTCTACTGAGTCCGTAGAATCCATTTCCGGGTCCAGTTTTCTCATGAACTTCATGTTCGACACCCGACTAGACAAAAATCCACTCATCCTGCAACCTAGTACAACTGCAAATCAAAAACCTGTCCAAAAAAACGCCTATTGCATCTCCTTCTCTTTCTTTTCCTCTCTCTCTCTCTCTCTTTTCTTCAACAACAGACAAGACATTGTCTACAGCGAGAAAAAAAAAATGAAATTTGAAATTTGAGACTTGAAATTTTTTTTACATCTTTTGATTGATTTTTCAGAGAGAGAAAAAGAGTGTAGTGTTTTTCTTGTTGTAAAGACCGGAATTGGAAGAGAAGTAGCTGTTGGAAACAGGATGAGAAGTGATTTCAAATTTAGCAACCTTCTAGGTACGGTGTACAGACAGGGAAATGTGGTGTACACGTCCGATGGCACGACATTGTTGTCTCCTGTTGGAAACCGAGTGTCAGTGTTTGACCTGATTCATAACAAATCGTTCACCTTTGAGTACGAACACAGAAAAAACGTGCAAGTGATTGCATTGAACCCACAAGACTCGTTGATGATGTCCATTGATGAAGACGGACGGGCCATTTTGGTTAATTTCAGAGCAAGAACAGTGCTGCATCATTTCAATTTCAAAAATCGGGTCAGCTCGTTGGAGTTTTCCCCAGATGGAACCCATTTTGCCGTTGGTGTAGGTCGTAATGTTGAGGTTTGGAAGACTCCCATTGTGGCTGAAGACAGACAGTTTGCTCCCTTTGTCAAACACAGACTGTATGCGGGACATTTTGATGATGTGACCGCAGTCAGCTGGTCACAAGACTCCCGGTTCATTCTCTCGGCCAGTAAAGACTTCTCCGCAAGATTGTTTGCACTGAATTCCGAAGAAAAACACGTCAAAATCTCCCTGAATGGACACAAAGACTATGTGGTGAAGGCGTTCTTCGACTCCACCCAAGAAATCATATACACAGTTTCCCAGGACGGTGCCATTTTCAGATGGGAATACACAGAAAACCCAGGAGAAGAAGACCTGCCAGAGGAGGACAAAACCATGAAATGGAGAATAATGGCCAAAAACTTCTTCTTTTGTGACCAAAGTTTGAAATGCTGTACTTTCCATGCAGATTCCAACCTTTTGGTGGTCGGTTTCGGTAATGGAGAGTTCAGATTGTATGAAATGCCATCATTCTCGTTGATTCAGCAGCTTTCAATGGGGTCCAATGGAATTTCCACCATCTCCATCAACAAAACCGGAGAATGGATTGCTTTTGGGTCCAAGACATTGGGTCAACTGTTGGTTTACGAATGGCAATCGGAGTCATACATTTTGAGACAACAAGGACATTTCGACGCCATGAATTCTTTAGCCTATTCTCCAGATGGTTCACGATTGGTAACTGCATCGGATGATGGTAAAATCAAAATATGGGACATTGTGTCTGGTTTTTGTCTGGCCACTTTCGACGAACACCAATCGGCCGTCACAGGAGTGGTGTTTGCCAGAAGAGGTCAAATCATGTTTTCATCCTCTTTAGATGGTACAGTCAGAGCCTGGGACTTGATCAGATTCAGAAATTTCAGAACCTTCACGTCCACCACCAGACTGCAGTTCTCCTGTGTGGCTGCAGACCCTAGTGGAGACATTGTCGTTGCTGGCTCTCACGACTCGTTTGATATCCATGTCTGGTCGGTTCAAACATCCCAACTAGTGGACCAATTGACTGGACATGAAGGTCCGATCTCTTCGTTGAGTTTTGGTATCGAACCAAACTCCAAACTAGCAAGTACCTCATGGGATAAGACTATCCGGATCTGGGATCTGTATGCCCGTAGTAAAGCCAGTGAACCTTTTGTTCTCAGTTCTGAGTGTCTATCCCTGGCAATGAGACCGGACTCCAAAGAAGTGGCCTGTTCCACGCTGGATGGAAAGGTGTACTTTTTTGATGTGCAAACTGGTAAATTGGTGAGAGAAATCGACGGTAAAAGAGACATTGATCAAGGTAGATACAGAGAAGATGAATTCATGAGTAAAAACTCCAGACGTGGTAGACATTTCACCACAATTGCCTACAGTTTTGATGGTCTTTCGTTGATTGCTGGTGGTAATAACAACACCATTTGTATGTACGACTTGCCAAACACTGTTATGATCAGAAAATTCAAAGTGTCGTTGAACATGCAATTGAATGGTACGCTGCAATTCTTGAACTCCAAAAACATTGTCGATGGTATTGCCGTGGATCTGGTTGACAGATCCGGTGAGCTGTCAGACCGTGAAGAAAACCACCAGGCAGATTTAAGATTACCTGGCTCTAACCGTGGAGACATTGGACTCAGATCCACCAGACCAGAAATTCGGGTGATGAGTCTTGGATTCTCCCCAACATCCAATGCGTTTGCTGCTGCTTCGACTGAAGGTCTTTTGATATATTCCATTGATGACTCTATGGTTTTCGACCCAATTGATTTGGATATGGATGTGACGCCTGAAAATACCATTGAATGTCTGAACGAGGGTGAATATTTGAATGCCTTGGCCATGGCCTTCAGATTGAATGAAAAATACTTGATCCACAAGGTGTATGAGGGAATTGGAAAAGAGAACATCAAGTTATTGGCCTCGGATCTTCCTGCAATTTATGTTCCTAGGTTATTTGAATTCATTGGCTCCATTGCCATGGAAAGTCCACATGTTGAATTCAATCTATTTTGGATTGAATCGTTGATCACTGCCCATGGTAAATTCATCACCAAAAACAAGCATTTATTCTTCAGTGGCTTGAGAGCTATTCAGAGATTTTTGGCTAGAATTGTCAAGGAAATCGTTGGTTATGGATATAAAATCAACTATCTTTCTGAGTTTTTACTTGTTTCCACAGATTTCAACCATCTTTCTCTAGACAACAAGGATGAAGAAGGCGAAGCCGTGATACACGACGTGGAAGTCGAAGATATAAAGATGTCTTCCGATTCAGAATCCAGTGATGAAGACAATGACAATGACGATGAAGCTGAGGACGATGGATGGTTTGGACCTAGCGACAAGAAATACTCAGACAAGTTTTCTGCCTCTGATGACAGTGAGGACGACGAAAGTGATCAAGAATAGACCTTTTGTTTTATTAAGTCAATAATCTGTATAATCAATGTAATTTATAGAACAGGAATCCGAAAAAGTGTGGAAACTTCCGTGTGAAAACTGCTTTTCTCTGAAAAACAGAGTGTTTGACAGATCAAGTTGATGAATTTTTTTGTTGCATGTGGAATGTTTTTTGTTTCATGACGATTTTTTTTCAAATCAACAGCTGAAAATAAGAGTTGGTTTGATATTGGTCAAATATAAGAAAAAGAAGAAGAAGTAAAAGAATAAAACACTGGAACAATGATGGATGATTTACAAGTTATCCGTCTGATGGAAGATATTTTTGATTTTTTTCAAAATGGAGTAGGAAAAGACAATATATTAGTTGAGAAATTGAGTGAAATTGTATTAATCACATCTCAAATGATGGAAGAACCTGAGATATTCCAATATTGCCTCAGATTAGCAAATAATGAGAAATTATGGCATTTTTTGGATGTCAATATCCATTTTTTTCTGACAAATGAATTGGCAGAATTTGACTTACAAAAGTTGAAATTGATTAAAGGTATTGTTCTGTTGACAAGAAATTTGACCATTTCCATGAAACAAAATGGAACGGAGGTGAAAAATTCAGAAAAAATGATGGATCAATTATCCGAACTAGGAGTCCATATTTTACATGAGTTTGAATTTGTGGAAGAAGACAGCCTCAAATTGAAATCTCTGGATATCAGTATTGTATGTTTGCATTACCTTTTCAATCAAACAAATTCAAATAACAACGAGAATTGTCCACAGGCGTTGTTTTTAACAAGATGTATTTTGAAAGAAATGGTCAGTACAGGAGATTTGTTTGAGTTACAACAAGTCTTACCCCAGTTTCATACATTATGTGCCAAAAAAAGTTGTAGAGATCAATTGATGGAAAATGACTGTGAGATGTTGAAAAACATCATACAGGCGTCCACACGGATCATGAATATAACCGTTGACACAAATATTGTTCAATTGGAACAGCAGGAAAACCGCAAATACAAAATGTTGACGTTCTTGGCACATTCGTTCTGTTTTCTATTTGAAAATGAAAAATTGGGTAGTGCCTTTGTTAGAGTAGAAAAGAGCAACGAATCGGGTATACTTTTGTTTCTGATTATATGCCAGTTGGTGTTCAGTTGTGAACCCGAGGAAAAGGAAAATGAATGGAATTGGGATTTCATGGCAATAGGTTCAATGTGTTTGGAATTTTTTGAGAAATACCGTCAAGAAGCCATCGTTTTGCTGGAAAGTAACATAAGTGAAGAAAATGAAACAAATCTGGCCATTATACATCGTAAATTGATGGCCGTTTTAGATGTAATATCCAATTTGGTTGGATACGAAATGTTCAAATCCGTTATGGCTTCATACCAATTTCTAGAAAAAATCGTTGGTCTTTTCAAGGTGATTGAAGAAAATACAGAACGGAAACGATTGAAAGATCACGAAACTGGAAACACCCAAATCACCACTAAAAAGCACTTTCCACACATGAAGACGTTGATAGTTGAGTTGATAACATATTTCGTGCACAATAATAAGACAAACCAAGATATTGTCAGAAACCAACAAGGTTTGGTACTGATTTTGAACAACTGTAATCTAGATGTGAATGAACCTTTCATTAGAGAACGATGTATTCTGTGTCTGAAATATTTATTGCAAGGCAATCAAGCTAACCAAGATGTGATTGCATCACTGGAAGCAAAAGACATTAAACAAGAGGACGAATCGGTGCTGGAAAAATGTGGCTACCAAGTGGATATTGTTGATGGTAAGGTCAAGCTGAAAAATAAAACGGAAAAAACGGTTTGAAAGACCAAGTCAAGAAAACCAAAAGAATGAAACAAAACAGTTCATAACACCCTAAATAGTTCCGAAAGATTCGTTTTCCCAGCCAATTGACACGTTTCCGTCGCCGACTCCCCAACATCTAAGCATTATACTACATTTTGGTGCACAATAACACCATGGTCCATAGAACAATACAGAGTGTGAAATTTGCAAGAATCATCTTGCTTTTTTTCTTTACGGGCTATGATCCATACTTGATTTGACGCAGATTTTAATTGAGGCAATCCGTACTGCAAATCTTTGGTTTACTATGAATGAAAAACCAGAAAACCATTACCGACACACCTTTACAATATAAGAGTGACATTACCAGCACACCTTCATATTTCGTCAAGCAGCAAAAGAACGAAACCATCATTATCTTCGTCATTTGCATGCAGAGTATTTAGCCATCTTCATTGACATTGTGCAGTAATTGCCCCGGAAAATCCACTCCCCGCAACCACACGTCCAGGTACGACCACCACAGAAACCACCACTACTAATATAGCTCAACCATTTGTTTTGAGCCAGTCCTACCACTTATATCAACTTCCTGTCTCAGTTGATGTCCCACCTTTTGACGTCTCTTTACACAAAATGACGAGAGTGTTATGCGCAAAACATTAGCTAACACTAATCCCACTCATTGCTCCCACTCACTGGTCCCACTCATTGGTTCATCTTGCAAATGATCTTGCAGAAATCCGGGATCCCATCAGTTCAACACCTCACCATTAGAAACATCCAAGTTACAGTTCATACCACAAAGCACAATAAAATAAAATAAAATGATCCATCATCATGTAACGGTACGATGAATATGTATATGCCTAAACTTCTTAATCCTCTTTCTATCTGACATTTTTTTACGTTTTTGACACCTAAAGATAGACATACCAATATCATGCAATTAGAACCATACACTAATCTACTGATAAATGCACTTTTCACGGTGAAATATCATGACGAGCCCCGAAAACGGTGGCTCAACAACACCAACGCCTCGCTTCTACTTGCCTGAATGTTTCAGGCAAAGTGACATTGGCAATTTTCACTGCGCCACATGTGGCGGTGCACGCGCCTGGAGCGTAAAATTGTTTTTGTACAACATGAAATTTATTTTCATGAAATGAAAAATTGTACAGGGTGATTGTAGTTGGTTGAACAGAAAAAACAAGAAAACCACCGACTAGTAGTATTTTGTGGAAAAAACCAAAAAAATGTCGGAAATAACTATTGATTTAAGTAAAGTTTTGGGTGCTGGACCAGCGAAAATTAAGAAGAAACTTAGAGATGTGAACAGAGTGTTGGAAAGAGACCTCATTCCGGAATATAGAGCAGCCAACGAAAAGGCTAAAAAGACTCTTGAATTGGCTCTTGGAAGAACGCAAGAAAACTCCATCATCAAAAAAAATGCAGAAAGATACCGTAAAATCCGGTTTTTTGAAAGAAAAAAGGCCGTCAGACGTTACAACAGAGCAGTCAATGGATTGGAAACCCTCAAACAATCGTTGAGTGAAGCCAAACAAGCCAAGAAAGACGATAAGGACAACGCCGAAAAGAAAGAAACATACAAAAACCTCAAAAATGAAGTGAAAGCCGCTGAAATAGAGCTGGAAGAGGCCAAACTCGATTTTGCCTACATTTTGAACTTCCCGTACACAGAAAAATACATCTCTTTGTTTCCAGTGGAACAACCGGACAGAGTTTTGACTGCAGAACAAAAGGAATCCTCTAGAAGAGCAGCACAAACCCAGGAAAAATATAAAAAACTGTTCACCGAACAACTCAAAACTAACACTTTACAAATTAGTTTGGAAGAAGGCTTGAAAATGGGTTCCAAAAAGACTTCGTTCAAACCTGTTGGACAAAGAGATCCAATACCTAAGGTTGATGAAGCTGAACCAATTCAAAAGGATCTTGAAAATGACGATTTCTTTGAATAGTCTTGCATTCTTTTTCTTTATAGTTATAAACCTTCTATAATGTTTCATGTAGACAGAATAATGTTTGAAAAATCAGTCTCTTGATCATATTTTTGATACCTGAACAGGCAATAGGTCAACTTCCAGATACTTGACAAATGCAAGCCTGTCTTCATTGATCAATGACTTTTCAAGCAAACCAAATTGGATTAAATCACCCATCACTATTCCAATTTTTCCTAGAGCATATTTAAGATGGTCAAACTCATCATCCAACGTTGGTTTCATGCAATCGTCATCGTCATCGTCATCCTCCTCCTCACAATCATCATCATGATTTTTTTGTTCACTGTCTTCTTGGATGTTTTTACTACCAGTGACCTTTTCATCCCTTTTCCCTTCTTCATTTTCTTTGGTGATGACATATTGCTCTCCATTTGGGCCTATTTCAAAAGTGGGATTCTCAAACTTGGAATTGAACTCGTCCAAAATCGAATTCGGTAAAACAGAGCCTCTGCTAATAATAGCCCATAATGCCCAAAAAATCGAACATGTCGAACGCCAAATGATGGTTTCATTGTAGAGCTTTCGAACGGTCAATGGTAAATCGGAGAGTTTGACAATGGATCGAGATTGTTTCAGTTGAGGTCTTGTGGATAAACCGTCGGATGAAGTTTGCACGGGATTCAACAGAGGTGTCACCGATCCTGGAATATAATTGGCATAGGTATTCAATAGATTCAATCTTTCTTCCACAGTGGGGTATTTTGTTTCATCAGTTTTGTGGTTTTCAGCCGGATCATGGTAATCATACATCCATTCACAAAAGTGATTTGCAATATCATAGGCAGCAGGATTTTGGGCCGCATATTCAAAATCAATCACCGTCAGCTTGGTATCATATTTATAATTATTATCAACAATCAAGGGTAAGGCCGCTTGAGTTGATAAACTTTCAGATAAAGAGAGGTTTGTGATTTCATTTTCGTCAATCAAACCACTGTTATCATCGTCTGCTATAGCATTACCATCAAGTGGATTGTCTTCTTCATCATCTTCGTCCATTTTCAAAGCACTGGATTTACTGTAAAACAACAAGTTTCCATACTGGGTATCATTGTGACAAAATTTCAAGGAAGTGGCCAAATCATCCATTGAATTGTAATGTTTATACAACCAAGATTTGTACTTTAAAACCACCTCCTTAAACTGAGACCAATCAAGTATGAAAATGTCTTTAAGAATCAGCTCCATTTTAGGAGCGGTTTGGGACTCTTTTTCAATGAGACCATCAACTATCTTGATCCATTTTTCAATCAACAACCATGATTTAGGACCCATTTTAATTTCGTCCTTTGTTAAGTTAACCCCATAGTGGAATTCCTTCATACGTCTAGCAATCATTCTACTGATTTTCGGATCTCTAATTTGAGATTTGTTCAAAGTGATTGAATTATTCAAAAACTCTTCAAATCGACCGTTGTTGAAACACCCTAGTAGTTTTGGGCCTATATTTTTTTTGGATAAACGCATCAAGGTCAATAATTCTGTATTTCTATCAATGATATTATCCACATCACCATAAATTCTCAGTAATAATGGATAATAATTGGAATAAGACAATTTGTAAATGCAATTGGTCATTGCTCCTGAGAGTCTTTCAATTTGGATCAATTTATAATTTGATTTCTGGATTTTTCTCCATTTCAGAATATTCAACGATTTCATCACTGAAAGAATATCTTGTTTGAAATAATCCAAAGGTAAGGAATTGTCCAAATTGACGTTCAGAATATTATGTTCCATAGAGAACACATCTTGTTTAGATTGTTGGTATTGTTTTGAATGAAAATTCAGATGCAATTGGGAATGTGACTGAGAATGGTGTCCAAAATTGACTGCCGATCCCAGATAGGAGTTGGATGGCATCAATTGGGGTGAAATCAACGGCTGCGATACTGAACCATTGATGCCTTCAGTTAAAAAAAGGGAATTCAAATTAGAATTGGAATTGGCGTTAGAATTGGAATTGGACTTTCTTCGATGTCTTGAGCTGGATCTCGAATTGGATCTCGATTTCACATTAGTATTGGATCTTGAGCTACAGGATATACCAATTGAGCTGCTTCCTCTTCTTGCTGCAAGCAGCGGGGTGGATGGATTGGAGGCGTGTCTATGGGCCCTCTCTCCAGTTATATCCATGACTCCTCAACACACACTAAACAACTACTCAATGGGAAACACCCTTTATAATTACACTCAAATAAGTACAAAGACTGATGTCGCAAAACAAGAGTCCAAGAGCAGAAACAGTTCCTTATCCGTATCAATAAACCTGAGGAAAAGAAAAGCTCAATTTTTTTTTAAGACAGTTACCTTCGAATACAATATATAGTCCCCAGCTGGGTTGATCCCTTGCCATGCCCCGTGATGTTGAGCGCATGTGAAAGCGCGCCGATCGACGCATCCGGAAAAATCATGCAGTCGTCCTTTTGAGCCGCACACTTGCCTAGGGAGCCGCAAAGCTGGTCTGCCATCGGAACACCCGGTCGGCTACGCCGACGCTGAGTCGGGCCGGGCGCGCCGACGGAAGAATTGGCCCAGAGGCCGCTGTTTCGGCAAGAGTTTTTGCGGCCGTTGAATTGCGAGTTTGGTGTTTCTTTTTTTCATTGGTCGCCGTTGAGATTTGTCGAGAAGTGGCAAATTTGACGCTCATTTGTTCTAGGGGCTAAAGTTTATCTTGGAGTCTTGGTATTTTTTGTTGACATACCAACATACCTTTTGTTGCTGTGCCGCAGAAACCTCACTCACCTCAACACCCTGCTTTGGAATCATTTCCACGTCTTCTTTGTACCCAACCTGACCCACTACTGTTCGATCCTTGTTCTCTCCCATCCTCTGGTTGTCTGATATACCCACACTATTTTCTTGTGCTTTATTTTGCCAGGAGTTTCTATCTAATTTGCGCATCTGCTGTTTCTAAATACCACCCAGGTCATACTGCTCTTTTTTTCACTTTTCATTTTTGTCACTCAGCTCCAATATGGAATCCTACCACAAATCACAAGTCAAGGACGATGATAAACTCATCATCACCTTCCCACTTCCATACCAATACTTTGTCAAGCCGGTCCAGACATACCACGAGTCTTTGATCTACTCCGATTGGAGAATTGACACGGTCTCTCAAACAAGCAACTCCAGCTCAATTTTCAACCATTCCAACAACAACTCTGCATCAAATCTGTCAAACATGTTGAATTCCAATGATGAATCCGGTATAAATTTGTTCAATAACAAATTAATAACCAAGGAAAATATAAAAAGCACCACCATGATGAATGGTAATGAGGATAATAGTACCAACACTAGTGATAGTAATAACTCTAATGATAATAACAACAATAACAACAATAATAGTACAAAAAATCTCATATTTGATAATTTGAATCATCTAAGAAACGTCATCAACAATCTGAATGAAGCGTATGCTAATCATGGTATCATAATCATTTTGAACGAGTTCAGACTATCAAACAACAAGTTGACTGTTTCCATCATCGGTAATAACCAATTTAGAGATGAGATCAACCACATCAGGCTGAAAATCTTTCAAAGCTTTTCCCAAATAACAAGAAAAGTCATCACCCTAGATTTGATGAAAAATAAACACTGTTTCAATAATAATGTCATCAAACCAGAATTGATCAACTTCATTGCCAATGTTTCTAATTTCAACAAGTGTTCAATATATGTTCAACTCGATGAAAACTTCAACTACACCATCTCCATCATTGGTTTCAAAGATCAAGTTAAAGTGACGGAAAATAAAATTAAACTGTTCATTGATGACTTGAATCCATTATATTATTCGGACTATTTGGAACTTCCTTCGATTTCAATTTTGCCTTTGATCTGTGGTACCAATCTTTCGACCTTGGAAAGAATCATGAAACAAACAAATTGTAACATATACTTGCCTAATTTATTACCAGATTTATTCTACATAAATTCTCTCAATATTGAAAATGGTAAACCAAGAATATATTTGGTAGGATTAAGATCCCAGGTGCTGCTAGCCAAAAAGTATCTGTCTGATATGATCAACAAATTCACTAAGACCCCATTTATCAAGCAAATTTCAATGATGCCCATCAAAAGGGAATTTTCTATTATTGATCAATGCAACGATCTACCTGATGAAAGTAATGTTTATGATGATGTTTTCCACGACTTGATGTACAGTTCCTCTTGTTACATCGGTATTCCTGCATTGGGTTCAAATCAAAATATACAGCTAGCTGAAAAGTTGCACTCTGGTTCATCTTCTGCATCCAACTCGCCGTTATCCTCAAATTTGAACGTTAATCTAACTAGCAACAGTAAAAATGGAGACATAATAAGTGTTCAAGGTAATTCTATTGAAGAAATTGAGAATCTCATTGATGAATTCTCAAATAGAATGTCCAAGTATTATTCCGAAAAGGTTTCATTTGTGTTGCAAAATCCTGAAAACCATGTTATGGATATTAACAAACTACTAAATTTCAGTGATTCATTGGCTTTCAATTCCAACTGTTTTATCACTTTGACTAAGATTGAGAACAAATACAATTTCCAAATTCTGGGTAAGTCTGAAAATATTAAAATTGCTACGAACTGTTTAACGCAGTTCAATACGTATATCAACGAAAGTCAATTCAAAAGTCAAAATATCAAATATCAGATTGAGCTACCAAACAAGGAAAAAGACTTTATTGCAGGTAAAAAGAATGGAAAAATCATTAAAATTATAAATATGTCTTCTGTTTCGATTAAACTATTGCCGTTTTCGGATCAAAATTTTATTGTTGAAATTTCGTGCAATGATTTACTTGATTCCGTACTAGGGCTTGGATTATTTGAAGATGAATTGCCAACGATATATAACTTCAACGTTCCTGAGTCGTTCCATAGACAAATTATTGGTGTTGGTGGACAAACAATTCAAATTATCATGAGAAAATTCAATGTTTTCATCAAGTTTTCCAATTCCTTTGAATTAGGCGACAAATTATTAGACAATCAACATATTTTACAAGCCACGAATTATCAGCAATCATTCATCAGGAAAAACAACGTCATAATCAAATGTCCGTCCAAAAATAAATCACAGATACCTTTGGCTAAGTTTGAATTGGGAAAACTAGTCGATAAAGTCAAGAGAAATAGTTACTCTTGTTGTCATGTTGATTTAACTATTCAACAATGGAAGTTGTTAACTTCAAGTGAGTTTAATGTGTTGTTTAATTTGAATAGAAAGAAGCCAACAAATTTTATTACAGAATTGGAAAAGAAAACCAATACTTTTATTAGTTACCCAAAGCTGGAGGATGTTGAAAATAATCAAGAATTTGTCAGATTGGAAATTTATGGAATTGAAAATAATTCCAAGATGTGTTGTTTGGAATTGAAGAAAATAATTCCATACAACTATGAAATCCGGTTGAAGAAGGGATATCAAATAAATGAACTTCACGATATTATCACCATGGATAAAAAACAGTTGCAAAATATAAATCATTTGACGCCAATCCAAACCAATTTTTTGAATAATTTGATGGTTCCAATGAAAATTCTCTACAATGTGGAATTGGAAATTCAGAAGGGTGTTGAGGAAGACAAGCTGATTTTGAATTATTATCTGACATCTTTTGGTTATCAAATGAACTTGAATGAAAGAACCACCCAAGACGGCCTTTTGGAGAATGAAAACTTCCAGACCATCATTCGCTTTTTGAAGCAATTCTTTTTTGAGAATCAGATTGAAGTTTTGAATGATGCCTTCGTCGACAGTGAATTGAAGTTTGAGGATTTGGGTTACACCAATTTGTCACCTCCAAACACGGGGAATTCAAACGTGAAGAAGACCAAAAACGGTAATAATGCCAGTGGTGGAAATAACATTTGGTAATTTTGTTTGCTACACAAATCTTGTACATTATGTAATGGTGTGTAATATATATATGCTATCCATGAGATTATAGAGACTCCAGCATGGATTTCAAGGACGGTTGTTGTGGTGCTGATTGTGTGGTTTGGGATTCTTGCTGGATGGACTCAGATGATGGGGTTGGTGGTTTTTTCTGCTTTCCCAAGGGTCCAATCCAGCGAGTTGAATGGGGTGAATGAAATAGGTTTATCTTGAACATTTTGTCGGAGAAGTTGACTGAAAAAGAGAGTTTTGAGTGACAATCGAAACATTTGGTGTATGAGATATCGGAGTGGATGTTTGATAGTGCATTGGTATTGATTGGGGTGGTTGAAGGCAGAGAGTTTATGACGTTGGAAAGCGTTGTGGAGCAGTTTTTCGAAGCCACCTTTTGTTTTTTCAGTTGACTGTCATCTGGTGGGCTCGTGTAATCTTTGTCTAAAGTACAGTTATAGGATATATAATAGGTTGAGTTTTTCCAACACGAAGTAGTGTAGCTAAACATGAGTGTTTTCGACTTTAAAATAGTCAGAATGGGATCCGCCACAAACACCTTGAAATTGTGTGTCAGCTCGGTTTTCGAATACGGGATTTTGGGAAACATGTATGTTTCCAGTTCCAGCTGCTGCGATATATCCAGTTGTCCATGTTTGGAGCTGATTTTCTGGAACAGCGACGAGATGCTATTGATAGGAATAGCCGTTAGGTTCTGCAGTTTCTGTTTTTCCCGATATATTTTGGCTTTGTTTCTACAGCTGTTACAAGTTTTGTATGTAGAACAGGTCAATTTATGTTCACAACGTGAGCATTTCATGCCCGTTATTTGGCGGTTTGTGGCGGAGATGGCGGAGATGCGTGTCGGTATCCTGTTTGTGGAGAAAAAGAAAGACACTTGAGATTAGTGCGAGCTTCACTGGGAAACCATCTCGTTCCAAGCTGGCATTCCCCAGTAACCGCGCGCAACTTCCCAGGGATGTTGATGTTTCCCAGCAGCAACACCACACTGACTTCACATAGGTTTTTGATCTCCACAGCTTTGGCAGACAACGCAATTGACCCCACATCAACGAACTCCAAGATGAAAAGTCTTCTTGGAATTGTGCTGATTGTCAACGGACATAAAGAGGGCAGTGAGATTCTGTATCATTATCCGGAGAAACCAGTGATGAAAGGGTTTGAAGCCACGCCGTTGGAGATCAATGATGGGATGAGTGATGACGAAATAGAGCCCGACGGAGAGTTTGGCGACGACCTGTTGTTTGGATTCACCAGAGAGTTTCTGGCAGAGATTGGAACGCCGCCAGAGGCGCTTTGTAACGACCGGTTCGAGTTGACGGTCGAAGATGTGGCATTTATAGGACGTCCAATCCGGATTTCAAAGGAAGGAAAATGGAGAAACGAGTCGGAGAGTGATGAGGGCGGATTGCAAATGATCCATCTGATGTTCATCATGAATCCGCCGGTGGTTGAATATAACGAGCGAGTGGATGAAATGTACTATTATGTGATTTCGGGCCAAAACACGCTGCTGAGATGGGCCCAAGCTAAAGATCGACGCATTTCCAAGTATAAAAGCGACCCCCAAGTGCGTGAAGAAATCCAGCAGTTCATTAAAACGACATATGAAAGTATAGTGGCGGATCAAATTGTGACGGTGACCTTGAACGGACGCACCACATCGTTCCAAATAGCAGAAAAACAACCAGAACACCTACCAAATAAGGAAAAAGAAGAAGGCATCGACCAGCACAAAAAGAAAGCCTTGCTTTTACTAGAAAACGTCACTGACATATTAGAAGCACTCAACTCAAAAAGAGACTCGTTGGTGGGGAAGGTGCTTCTTGCCATCGACAAAAGTGGAGCCAGTGACAACCTTGCTACCATCTCAACAAAAACTGGAGTGGACATCGAGCAGATCCATAGATTGGCCCAGTATCTGGTCCAGTGGAAAAAGGCCATCTATGAAACGCCAATTCCAAGTAACCTAAAGGCGGTTTTTGCAGTTTCACCAACTGCTCCCTTGAAAAAGCTGGACGTTGTAGCCGACCAGTTTGCTACCAAATTCCCTGGTCTGCCACGTCTAAGCCATGTTCTGAATATCATATCCCAAGTGTCCCGGATCCGTCCCAGCAATTTCCACGATGCAGTCCCCAGCTCGGATCATGGGAAAAGTTACTTTGAGGCATGTTGCTGGCTGCTGCGGAGAGGGTGGATCTACCGAGTCCATTCTTGGGCATATGCTAGAATCGGATCCAATGCCAAGCTCTGTGTTGCGGAAGCTCTCAAACAGCCACGACTGGCACCAATGAATGTCGTTGGAAGCGGGTTTGTGGAGTCTCCTGATGAAGAATATGCCTCCATATTGGTGGCGCCTGAAAGAGCCACCGGTAAAGAGCGCCGATGGTTGAATGAAGAATGGGGAGACGTCTCTGCAGACCTACTCAAAGTTGCGGGAGGAAATGTTCCTTTGCAAACAGTGTCCAAGACGGTGTCAAAGAAGGTCCACTCTCTAGAGAAAAGAGGAAAAATGGTGGTGGTGTGGCATTCCTAGTACGATGGAACTGTTTATAGATTTTGAACAGTCAATGGCAATGAATCAAAACTAGATCAATATTTGTAAAGAATATGCCTCTAGTTCGTTGAAATAGAAAAATACCACAGACTTATCCATCAGCGTGTTGGACAAGGACTGAACCGGTGATGACACCCAATCCTGGAATCTTTTGGGTGAAGATATGTGTAAAAAAATGTAATTTATAAAGTGTATTGTATATTTTTCGGTATTTGAACAAAAGGATCAAATTGTCGTGATTCTTTCCACAAGACAAAATCTCCTACGAACCCTGGCTTTGTATATCTTCCTCTTTCGCAACCACACGCATATAGATGTGCAAAAGCCAGCAACCAAGAAAAAAACTTCCAAGTTTTAACAGTTATTCTTTACATTGATGAAAATTACAAGGTTTGTTTTATCTCTTTAGGGTCTGTAAAAAAATGGCCTGTAAATCAAATAGTTAACTGGCTCTACATTACAAATCAGAAAACATTTTTACAAAACTGCGAAGTCAAAAGTTAATAAAAACCAAACGTGGCAATGAATTTAATTACTTTATTTGGATCTTTTAAATTTAAATAGTCAATTGGGTGGTAGAAATACTTTTTGATACGTCTAATTCTTGAAATATGCACACTTTATACCAAATGAAGTCCAAAACACCACCAATGTCCTGCCATAAAATATCACCGCTATTTTTAAATTTTGGTTGCGGCCATATCTAGCGGAAAGCACCGTTTCCCGTCCGATCAACTGTAGTTAAGCCGCTAAGAGCCCGACTGAGTAGTGTAGTGGGAGACCATATGCGAAATTCGGGTGCTGCAATCTTTTTGCCTTTTTGTTCCACCTATTTTTAATCTTCACCACTCTCCCTAGCCTAACATCACCTTTCCTTAACCTCTATCCAGTGCTCAATCTCAATATGCGTGGAAAGAACCGTGCGTTGTTGGTATTGGAACCACCAAAAATTGCAGTCGCTTTTCGCCAACAAATTTTGTTCCGATCCGAGATTACAGCATGAATTGCCGTTGCGATCAACTCTTTTTTGAGGCTCCAGCTGTTTGTTTGATTGTGCTCTTCTCTTCTTTGCAGTTTTGGGGGCTTTCTTTTGACCTGTAACTGCGTCTTTGATACTCCATCCAGCAATGGCTCTTGCAGAACGATTGCAGAGGTACAACTCTGCATATTTCCGGGTGGGAATACTCATAGCAGTGTTACAAGGCATTGCGTTGCTATTCTTCACACGTGGATTTCTTCTTTCCCGGACAGTATTGCCAGACGTGTCTGTTGAGGTGGGGCCCTTGGAGGCGAAGTTCTCCAAGTGCGTGGTGTTGGTGGTGGATGCGCTGAGATTCGATTTCACGATTCCGGTGGCAGAGGGGGAGGAAGGGCCGTCGCCGTCGCCCTTCCATCACAACCATTTGGATGTATTATACCAATTGAGCCAGGAACAGCCGGAATCGGCGTTGTTGCTGAAATTCATAGCTGATCCACCAACGACGACGTTGCAGAGATTGAAGGGACTGACCACGGGCTCTTTGCCCACGTTCATCGACGCCGGTTCCAACTTTGACGGAGACACCATCTGGGAAGACAATTTGATGTACCAATTGTATTTGGCCAACAAGTCCGTGGCATTCATGGGAGATGACACATGGGACTCCTTATTCAAACCGTTTTTGAACGAAAATCTGACATTTCCCTACGATTCGTTGAATGTCTGGGACCTGAATTCGGTGGATAATGGTGTCATCGAACACATTTTCCCTCTGTTGGAGACCGACCACAAATGGGACTTTTTGGTGGGCCATATGTTGGGCGTGGATCATTGTGGCCATCGATTTGGACCAAACCATCCCTCAATGAAACAGAAGTTGCTTCAGTACAACGACCTGATCAAACAGATCATTGAGAAAATCTCGGATGACACTTTATTGGTGGTGTTAGGAGATCATGGAATGGATATCACAGGTAATCATGGCGGTGAATCCGAAGACGAGATTAATGCCAGCTTATTCATGTATTCCAAAACGCCTTTTGTCAGACAAAAATCTAAAGACCATTATACAGTTGAGAACAAGGGCCAAAATTATAGAAGTGTCAACCAAATTGACTTGCCGCCAACATTGTCGCTGTTATTGGGATTGCCAGTACCATTCAACAATCTAGGATCACCCATTGAAGAAGTATTCAACAACGAGAAAGATTTATCGCTAGGTTTATACCAAGTGTCGAAGCAAATAAACAGATATAGACTGACCTCTGCAGAACTATCGAATGAATTTACCATTAACAACCAATTCGAGTCTCTGGACTTTGCTTCAACAACGTTTGTTGAGGATAATTATAATTACCAATTGCAATCATTAGAAAATTGTAAATTAAAATGGGCCAAATTCGATGATTTGAAAATTGGAATCGGAATCTTCTTGTTGTTTTTGTCCTTGGCAGTGTTGATAATCTATTCCAAGTTAGTTCCTACCATTGTGATTTCTCAATTGAATAACCAATGTTTTCTAGCATCCATCATTTTGATTTTGGTTTATACAATCCTAACAGTTACGTTCTCATTCATATTTCAGCCTAAAAGTTTACCAATTAATTGGTCAATACTGTTGGGTGTTGCATTAGGAATAGCAAATGGTATTTTGGCACCAATCATGGATAGATATTCCTTCTTTTGGTTTATTTTGCAAATCAAAGAAAACCTAGTAAAAAATGGTTGGACTTATACAGGGTTGTTCATCATAATATTGCACTCTTTGATTTTCACATCCAATTCATTTATAATTTGGGAAGATAAAATTATAACGTTTTGGTTACTAACATTTGGATTCATGACATTTTTCAAATCTCTCAGATTGGAAGAAACAGCGTCTCGGATTTTAGGCTGCTATCATTCATTAGTTTTCGTGATTTTAATCAGACTAAACTCCTTTTTCACACTATGCAGAGAGGAACAAGGTTCTAAATGTGTCAGCAATTACTCGATCAACCAGACGACCATAATAGGAATTTATCTCTGTGCTTTGTTAGTACCTCACATCATCAAGAGTTACATTGGTAATTATGGTTTGACCAGATATTGGATTAAGGTAATGACCATTTTGATGTTTTCCATAGCGATTTTCTGGACAATGGAGTATTATGAAATGAACCAGCAAATGGAAATAGATTTGTCAATAATAAAAATAACAATTGGAAGAGTTATCCTTGGTATCTCTTTGATTGTTGGTAATATTTGTTGGTACTATGGGCCATTGAATTTGAATATCAAGGATAAATCGAGTTTGCAAAATATTTTTGGATCGACCTACTTTTTATTTCTTATAAATTTCATTATTGTTGTGATGTATGTCAACAAACCAATAGGACAAATTTCAACAAGTTTATTTACAGTCGAACTGTTGTCATTGATTGAAGTTGTTAGTATACTAAACATCAAAACCAACTTAGTTTCAGTTACAATCATGGGATTGTTAGGTTATTTCCAATTCTTCAAAACCGGACATCAAGCTACATTGGCGTCGATACAATGGGAAATCGGATTTCTTACCAGCAACACAATTCAATTTCCATTCACACATTTGACATTGCTGTTTAATACATTTGGTGCGTTCATCTTGGTGTCATTGTCTGTCAATTTATTACTATTATGGAAATTCAAACCCATCAATAAACCAGTCTCAATAATAAGCAAACTAACAGAAAACTCTCAAACCTTGATCATTTATCAGACGTGCTTGACTTTGAGTACTCTAATCATGTCCAACCATTTCAGAAGACATTTAATGGTATGGAAGATATTTGCTCCACGATTTATGTTGAACGTTGTTATCTTACTAATATACAATTTCATGATTGTTTTTGGTGGTATTGGATATTCAACATTACAGGTAATTTACAAATGGTATAAATTTTGAAAAGATAATTCAACATCGACAAGAAAAGGACCAAGGACCGACCACAGCCAACTTGAGTGTGTAATAGTGTAATTATTTATTTTAGATTTTTTTTTCATCTTAAAACAAGAAAAGAACCGATCTCAAAAAAATGTTGGAAAGTTATCGTTTTCATCATCTTCGTTATCAATATCGACACCGACGTCGACATCAAAGTCGAAATCCTCGACATTGATGTCATCAACAGCATTCAGGTCATTGCTATTGGTTTCAGTTTGCAATTGCATTGGAATTTGACTATTGCTCTGCACTTGTGTTGTACTGTTTTCCATGGGACTTGCAAACGGTGCGTTGCTGTTGTTAGGTATACTGACTGGGTTCAGTTTCTGGTAAAACTGAGACACGTCTATTGCTTTTTTCAGATGATTAAAAGAATCGACTGATTTGAACTCAAAACTGTTTTCGTTGGCAGGTAGACTGGATTCATCTTTGATATCTATTTGCTTAGCATCGAAGGTTCTGAATTGTTGGGAAAGACTGTCGATTTTATCAAATATTTGAGACAGCTTCGATAGATGCGAAGAAGAGGTTGAATCCGCAGTGGGTTCCACATTGGTATTTGACTCAGCATTTGAATTCGGATCAACAGTAGAAGCTGGATAAGAGTCTTCTGGCAAAAGCATACTTGCTCTGCGGTCATTCAAGTCATCTTCCAGTAACTTCATAGTATGCAGATGTCCGAAATAGAAGTCAGAGGCTTTTCGAGCCTGGATTCTTGGTTTGATATAACTTGTCAGTTTATCAATCACTAGAGGATCATCATGATTGGCGATGGTAGTGCAAAATTCCGGATCATAGTCCGAATCAATGTCAGAAACCTCTTCTGAATGAACAGGGTGGTGGTAATTTTGGCGGTTTTCACGGTTTTCATCATCCACATTATCTTCCTTTGTATTTGAAGGTTCTTTCTCTGACTCAGTGTCTATATTTCTGTCAATATTTGCCTGTGTTTGGGAGATCTCTGACTCTGGGGTTGTGTGGGTACCTAGTTTTTCTTCAGAATCATCTTTTTCTACACACTTTTCTACGTCTTGGTCGGTTGATTTCAACTTTGATATGTCCTTTGCAGCATCTGATTCCGACTTCAAGTCCGAATTCAAATTTGACTTCAAATTCGATTCCACTTGTTCCTTATTGTCATTAGCCTTTTGTTCGTCTGGGACATCCCCTGACTCCTTCTCGTCTCCACGAGAGTCGGTGGTTTCCGGCGGGTTGTTTTTTGGGACATGTTGTTTGAACTCTTGGATTTTGTTGTCCAGAGGGGCCCCGGCCACAAAACAGATGGGAAACAGGTTTGGAACCAGAATTTTGTTGGTGGGAATTGGTTTCAGGAGAATGTTGTCCAGCAGATCCATGTTGAGTTTGAACTTGTTGAGAAAATGGAGTCGGGGAAAGTACATGTCTATTTCGTCATTCCACAGGTTTGATTCAGGCAAGTCCGGGTTCTTCACCAGATACTGGTAGATGGGGTTCTCACCCTTCAGAATGCTATTCAAATCATTCAGTTTGGGCAGCACCAGTTTCTCCTCAAACCCCAATCCATGACTGCTTGCTGCCGCCATTTTGCTGCTTATGCCTCCTGCGGCAGTGGGATACGGCTGTGAATATGTTCCACTATTCCCATGGGCCTTTCTGCCCCGTTTCTTGATTGCAGCCATGGTTTTGTGTGGAGAAGAAGGCAGTGGGTGGCCTGCAACACAGTCTTCACGGCGTGGGAAAAAACAGTCCGCGCACAACATAAACACTGCAAGAACCGCGAGTAGACGCCCAGCGCCCAGCCGCCCACACTGGCATGCTCCCTTCTCCCTTCTCCCTTCTCCTGCCTCCCCAATCTTCCCCTGTGCTCATGCTCGCTCGCCCTCCGATGATCATGTGCCACACAGCTTCTTCCACTTCTCTGCCCCCTCTATCCGCCCCTACTTCCCACACCGGACATTGCATCCCGAACCACTTACCGCTGTTGTATAGTCCCAGTCGCAGAGCCCATCATGAACCCATTGACGAGTCAACAGCTGCTGCACGAGTACCTGTGCAAGGAACTGGCGGACATTTTGCCTTCGCACGACGCGTTAACACAGGTCATCCAGCAACGGCAGGCTGACCAGGTTTCCACGGTGGCGAGCACGGTGGCCACTTTGCAAATAGCACCCCCACCATCGGCGCCGACCGACTCGACTGGCAATAAGGACACACAGCTGAAACGCTTGATTACACAGCTACACACATTGGCTTTGCTGGCGGACCAGGAGCTGGCGGCGCAACGCGCCCGCCGCCGCGAGCTGGCTGCGGTTATTCGCCCGTCTTCACTGGGCTCGTCTCCGTCTCCGTCTCTGTCGCCGTCACAGGGCGCGTCCCCACGTACTGGAACGCGGCGAACTTCCAATTGAGCGGCAGCGAGCGGTGGAGCGCCAGGGTCGTGGCAATGGCTCCCTGCGGCTGCCGCACGCCGTACACCAACACGCCCACGCGCGAATGCACCAGCGCCATGGCACACATGGCACACGGCTCGTGCGTCAGAAACACCTGGGCCCCGCGGCACAAATACTCCGAGTCCACGCTGAAGCGCGCCACCGCAGCCATGGTGCAATGCGCAATGGGGTCTGCCGGCGTGCGCGCGTCTTCGACAAGGACGCGGCGCCCCGTGTCGGGGTCGACGATCAGCGCACGCCGCGGGCCCGCATCCCCGCTGGACGCGTCGGACGCGTGATGGGAAAAAAAGTCGTGCGCCGTGGCGCGCGCTGCCGGCGTGAGCAGTCTCGCCTGCTCGCCCAGCTGCTGCCGCCGCGGATCGCCCTTCCACAACATGGGCCACCAGCGCGCGGTCCAATCGACCGCAGCGTCTTTGGTGGGCGGCGCCACCGCAGGCACCATGACTGTGTCCCATCCCCGAACAAAGTCCCAGTCCGGCCGCGGCTCGCTGGCAGGGCACGCTAGCGCCCGAATGCATGTGGCGCACTGTTTCTGCAACCGCTTGACATGCGGCAGCGAAGTGTCTTGCACGCGGCGCAGGAACTTGGGGCTGTCTTGAGGCACAAAGCTACACACCCAGTACTCCACTAATTCCGGGTCAGCTCGATCCGACACCGGTGGAAGTTGCGCCTCGAACACATCGTACACAATCTGGCGGTCGTAGTCGATGTGATCAGACACGAGATTGGTAGGACTCATGGGTGATGCAGTGCTGAATGATGCGACGGCCGGTGAAAAATGGCGGCGGTGCAAATTTGTGTCGCCCGCTGGCACTGTCGGCCGCTCGCGACGCGCCCCAACTGTGCGGCCTAGATGAACCCATTGTACGCAGCAAACCGGTTTGTTATGTGGTGTGGCAACCGAGCCGAATATCCATGCCATGCTGCTGGTTTCGTATGTGAGGCAGGTTCAACCGGAGTTCACTACACAAACGCTCTTCCAATATGCCAATGGCGGATATGTGGCGGAAACACACGGCGTTCTGCACAATGTGTCCATTGCCCAACTCCCAAATAATAACCAGATAGCCATACCCAGCTCGATGCTCTCAAAATGCAAGTTTCTGTACCATGGCGAAGTGGTGGACCTATTGATACAACATCTCCGAGATGTGCAAAGTAGAAACATCCTGATTGACAACCTTTCTACTGACGCCGCCGATGACGCCAATTTCAAAGGCCACAACACCTCCATCATCCTACTGAAGTCTTTGCCAATGCAAATTATCCATTCCATTGTGGGAACCAAATATTTCATTAACTTGGTGTTAAATTTCAACGCTTTCAACAGCACCAATAACCTACAACTATGGGGTCTTCATAAAGACCACATTCCCAATTTTACCGCCATTGATTCCATCAATCTCAGAAAAATGTTTAATGTCCACTATTCAAGTCTGAAATTCCAGAACCCTTTGCCCACTCTCAAAAATAACAACAACTTGAAAAATCTCTCTCTCATATTCAAAAATGATGACTTGGCATCGAAAAATCATCTACCCAAAAGATTCAAAAAATTCAACTCTCTATTCAACATCATTATTCACAACCATAATGTAAAAATGAACGAGTACCCATACATCATTGACTCTATTTGTCCATCAAATCCACTATTAAATGAAAAACAATCATCATCTGCCTTTTCAAACTTTGATTTCTCAACTCCAAATCACCAGGTGATTTCCTTTGTCTTCACAATAATATATAAAGTCATACCTTTGGACATTTTTGGCACGAGCCAAAATCGTGTCAAAATATTGAGATTCATACCCCAATTGATAAATGCCAATAAAAACTATTCCATTCCTATCAATGAAGTACTTCTAAATATCAAATTGAACGACATTAATTGGATAAAGCCAATAAACAACATGAAATTATCCCAATCCCAATTTCTTGTGTCTCAGAACCTATTCAAATCATTTCTTCTTTGGTTTTTCAATTTTTTCGTAGCAAAATTGATAGCTTCGTTTTTCCATGTCACAGAGACCTCCAATAATTCCAGATTGCTATTTTACAAACACCATACCTGGTGTAAGTTGCTAAAAAAATACATGTCAAAATATTTCAAGCTTCATTTGCAGAAGAGAGTAGATCATGTTAACAACTTCAAGTCTCTCAAATCAAACATTGATCTAGTTGCCAAATTGCATATTATACCCAAGAAAAACGATTTCAGACTGATTGCAAAACCATTCAAAGGTAATCGCTCAGAAAAAATCCATTTTCTTACTCTCAGAAAACGACAACTAAAACCAATATTGAAAATTCTACAACAACTTCAATTTTCTAAAAACTCTTGCAATTCTGTTTCTGATATAGTGAAAAATATTTACAACTTTAAAAGGAGCTTACCCTTTGATAGAAATAGAAATGGATGTCAATTACCGACCTTGTATGCATACAAATTTGATGTTAAAAATGCCTATGACTCTTTGCCTCACAGCTTAATCGATGAAATAGTCCAAGAGAAACTCGATAATTTCACTTCAGAAAACAAAATCTTTGTTCATTTTTTCAAAGAATTTGACGACCATGGGAATTTAAGAAAGCAGATTCCTATTGTTTTGAAAAATTTTAATAACTTTAATGTGAACCATTTAAAGATTAACAAACAGAAAAAGAAAAGTAAAAGCATTATAATCGATACCCATGAAACTCTGACTTTCACAAAAGAGAAAATAATCCGGATAGTCAAGCAAAACTACAAAAAGACTTGCATACACACTTCTTTGAAATCGTATTATAGAAAAGTTGGCGTTTATCAGGGATTTCCTCTCTCAGGTAAATTTTTCAATCTAGTGTATGATTCCTTTGTGGATAAATTATACAGTATTTTGGAAAACGATCGACAAAACACAACAATTATTAGGCTAATGGACGATTTCTTGATTTTGAGCACAAAAAAGTCACATATTGATAAAGTTAGAAAGTTCACAGCCAGACCAATCAGAAAATTCAATATGAAAATCAACAGACAAAAATCTCAAATTTTGGATTCCAGCACCAATTCCGATTTTGTGATAAACTTTGTCGGTTTAGATATTAACATCAAAAACCTGGTTTGCACTAAATCACTAAAATCTTACAACAACTCACCATTCATTTGCAAGTCATTTAGGAAACTCTATGATAATTTGATTAAAAATTTAGACATGCGGTTGTCTGATCACAATTTATTCAATTCCAAAACTACTATTGAAGACATCAAAGCATCAAAGGAAAATGTGTATCATTTGTTCAAAAGCATCATCTATAAATTCTCCAACTCGTTCAAATTTATTAAACGTTATGATCAATTTGAGCTTTCTTGTTTTAGAAATTTTCTGATGAAGATTATAAAAAAGTTATCCAAAAAAGTATCTTTTCATTCATTAAATATTAAAAATAGTACACTTTGGAGTTTGTCTTTGAGGATCCTAAAGTATGAAAATCTGCCCATCAAATTATAAATAATCATCATCTTACATTTTATTCGTGCCACATGGGTTGCGAAGGTTTATATAACACCAAGTGTAGATTTTATATGTTGTAAGTCTTTTTCTTGTCTTTTTCTTTCAAGCTCAACAATGCCCCCGTTGGTCTGCTTCAATCTATCGTTATGGACAAAGTTGCCCAGCTCTTCTTGAAACTCGTTTTCCATCTTCAACTCCTTTTCAATTTCTCTGACACGGTCAGCTCTCAATATGGCTTCTAATCTTTCCTCGTGATTTGGGTTGATGGCATCCACTTCAGCCATGACTAGTCTGGATGCATCCCATGGCGACACGCTGGGATCCGGCACAGGTAGTTTAGATCTGTTTATGGTGGTGCCCTTCTCTAACTGTTTGGCGCACGATTTTATCAATTCGAATGTCTCTTGCGCAGATTTATAGTCTTGGTTCAATAATCCCATAATTTCTTCTTGAGCTTTGAAGAATCGTTGATCATTCGATATATTGGCCATTTGTTTATTCCAAATCAAAGAAAGATTTTTTCTTTCTATTTGTGTGAAACTGGTCAATTTCTTCAGATCCACACCGGTCTTTTCCATTTCTTTGCTTAGATGATCTAGTTGTTTATCAGATGGTTTGATGTTATGTTTAGTAATGTCACGCTTCAGAAATTCAATGATGTCTTGTAAATCATCCAGGTTTTCAACCAATGATTCGCACCCAGTACTGACCTTTTCTTTACAATCTCTTGAATAATCGTTTTCATTGGTGCTGGTCAGGCTAACGGTGTGAATTTCCTCAATTGACTCGACCGTTTTAATAATCATGTCGTTGATCTTTTTGTTTGATTTGATTTGATGCTGTTTGACCTTGAAAAGTTCGTCTTCCAAATCGTCAATCAGTTTTTTGTTTGCATTGTTGGTTTCACGCTTCTTTCGCATGTTTCTTTCAAATTCTTCATCTGCAGCCCTTTGGTTGACTATTGGAGAGCTGGAACTGATGGCAGTACTACCAATTTTGTCTATTGTTTTCAAGATGCGGGATTCCATATTCATCATTTCGTTCTTCATGGCATTGATCTGTGCATCCACATGTTTAGCAATGACTGTCCCAATATCATCTTGCTTCAGCGATATTATGCAATGATGCTGTATTTCATTGAAGTCTTCAAGTTCATATGCGATGGAATTGGCTGCACTTTGTATGTAGAATTTGGGAAAGCTGGATAATCCAGGAGGAGAGTAGTTGAATTTATCCTTGAACAACATTTTCAGATGTGCAGATGTCACCGGCGTTTCAAGTAACACCTTCTTCACTTCCTCTTTCAATTGTATGAATATTTCTACTTTACTCGAATCTGTGATTGTGTTCTGTGTGTTGGTGAAACTTTCCGATTTCTGTCGGTTTCCTGACAATGACTGTATCGTGTCTTGTTTAGCTGCGTGTTTTGGTGCACTAGGTGGCGGGGTTGTATTAGAACTAAGAATTGTGTCATCATCAATGATTTTGTCAGATTTCGCCTTTTCCAAATCCTCTGTTGTTATAATGTTAGTTTCAGTGACGTTGAATGGTGTTTTGGGAAGATCCATTGTTGAGAATGAGTCGTCCATTTTAGGAGATTGCATGGAAATTATGCTGGAAGTTTGGAAAGCTGAAAACCTCTTGGAAGCCCGCCTCATCAGATCGGTGTTATTTTGGAGCTTGGTAAATGCATCCTTTGATGGCGTCCTGTGAATTTCCGTATGGTCTGTATCAACTGGTGTTTTGGCTTGTTTAATAGGCGTTGGCGCAATTTGATTGACCTTCAATGAGGACATCGAAGAAGATGCCGACAGTCCTTGTCTTCTTTTCTCCTCTGCTTGGTTGACATCTGCCTGTTTTTCCTTCAACATGGCCATTAATTCCGACACAGATTCTCCAATTTGAGGCAAAAACCCGTCCAACGCTGTCTTCGATGGCTTCAATATAAGCGATGCTTCTAATATCGACCGCACCTTTGCAGGTATATCTGGCAAGTTAGAGATATCAATTCCCAACGCCACATACGACTTTTTCAACGTCTTGAAAGCATCTCCGAATTTCACAAATTTGAGTGAAACTTCATTGACATCGCTTTCATTTTGCGACCACAATGTCAGGCTTTGCAAAAGTGCCTTTGTGGAGTTCAACAAATGACTTGTAGCTGTGGATACCGACGGTACTATCTGAAACACATAAAAGAAAAACTCTCAAGAGTAGCTACTTATCATGGATAAAGATGTTAGTATTTGTTTGCAACTTCCGCCTTACAATGAATATTTTCTAGAAATATGAAAAAAACGTACTCCTTTTTTTTTCAAAGGACTTCGACGCCCCGATTCGCCTCTCTGTGGTTGTGACATCCTA
This sequence comes from Pichia sorboxylosa, assembly GCA_001599115.1. Classification (NCBI taxonomy): domain Eukaryota; kingdom Fungi; phylum Ascomycota; class Pichiomycetes; order Pichiales; family Pichiaceae; genus Pichia; species Pichia sorboxylosa. The sequence goes on along the minus strand of BCGC01000004.1, from coordinate 142,543 downwards.
ACGACAACTAGCTCTTTTAAACCTGTAAATGGGCCTTAACTGGAGGAAGAAACACCATGTTTCAAGCTCAAACATCTTCACCAAGTTTGTGGCGCGGGAAGAAGAGAACGCCTTCATGAATTTTACATGTTTTTGATGCTTTGATGCTCTGATGCTTTGATGCTTTTTTACAACTTGTTTTCTTTTGAAAGCAGTATATTTTTGGTGGTTACTCGACCCGTGGCAACGTTTGAAGTGTGAGAAGATGAATTCCGATGTAATAGATGATTCACAACCTGAAGATGAGTCGATTGGAGAGATATTGGACACTGAGGACAGAAATACAGAGAAGACACAGTCGACGCGTAAATCTAAGCAAATCAAACGAATAAAGTATGATCTAACACCATTGACCAAGGAATACCAAAATATTCCACAGACAAGAAGAAGAAATAAACAGTTTCAGAGCAATAACCAGTTTACAGTGATTGCGGCCGAATTTCTTCATTTGAGCACGAAACAAGAGTTGAATCAACTCTATGAAACAGGGTATTCCAGAGACGAAATCGAGCAATTGCTGGAAAATAAGTACCAGGCTAAGAAAGAGTTTTTTCTGGAAAAAGGTATCAAAAATGGTAACTTTCGACGCAAAACATTTGAATCGTGGGTTAAAATTAGTAACCAGATAGCCACGACGTCAATAAACACCTTTACGTCGGAAGAAGAAATCATAAATGCGTTATCGGACAGTGACAGAAAAGATCTCAGCGCTATCAATAAAAAACAACTAACAAAGTTCAAACACAACTCAAGTGAATTGTCTGCTAATCAAAGTAGTGGTGCTGTGGCAGCAGAACTTCATGACGCATCAATTGGTATAAGAGCCAATATCTCTAGTGACCAATATAACGATAGCAGTCTGATGATTTTGAATGATTCTTATGTTCATAAAGTTATGAGTGATAGTAAAACAAATGATGCAAGTTCCAATGTTGAAAAAACCCCGTTTTTACCGATTGTCCAAGAAAATAAATCCGATTTAGATGATGGAGAAATAGAACCCTTCAACTCCAAGGAGACCGTGTGCTCTGATAATGAAAAAACAACCACAGCAAGTGATGTTTGTACACATTTAGGGGAAAATGAGAATTTTTGTGGACGTGAGACTCCGGATAGTAACATTTTGTCGAAATCTCCTATTCCGGTGACCAATCAAAAGGACGTCGATGAAAATTCATCCCCAAATCAGGCTGATGAGATATGCACCAATAGTATACATTCTTCACAAATTCTCAATACCCAAGATGAGTTGGATTTCCTTTTCGGCGAACATGTATCCAAGATTCACTTATCCCCAAATGTTGGTGAGACGAACATCCAAAATACCCTAAACACAAATATTGAAATAACCAAACAACACGTCCTTTTAGGAACAAAAGATACCCCCAATACAAGTGTAAATATCACCGAAGCTATCAAACGAAATGACATCAATGAAGATATCTTATCAGAAAATATATTATCTTCAGACAGTTTAGCAGCACCTGCTAATGGAAGATTAGCAAGGTCTTTACGTCATCGAACTATTGTTAATCGAAATCCTTATTTGGTGGATAGGGCTGAGTACCTTGGCTTATCAACTAAATATTTCTTGATATCCATGGAAGAAGATGGTAAAACAGAAGGCGAAATTTTAGAGTTCTTGGATTGTGTCTACCAGAAGAAAAGAAAAGAACGAAAGGACAAAGAGATTGGATTTGGGCCCTATTCGAAAACTTCTTTCTACGAAATTATGGACTCTAATAACAGTCAAGTGAATAAAGACCTAGAAGTTTTGGATTACTTTCCTCGTGAAAACATCGATAACCATGTGTCCGATGATGAGTTTCAAATTTCAGATAATGATTTAGAAGATTTTGATAATGAAGATTACGATATGGATATTGGCTCAAATGATGGCTTTGATGACAATGATGCGATTCCCATTTCAAACATTGATCAAAGGGTTTGGGAGAATGAGATAAGTGATGATCAAAGTGGTATTGATCAAAGTGGTATTGATCAAAGTGGTGATGACAAAAATGAATATACCCCTTCTCACACAATATCGAGAGTCAAACGAATCCATAAAAGAAGCAGAGAACCCGAGCTTGACGATAAACCTGAGATTGACTATATGTTACAAAAAAGACAACGAAAGCAGTACAATCATAATAGGCCTGATAAATATGTAAGCAGTCCAACCCATAATTTTAAAACCAATAATAATATTCTGCTTTCAAAAACTTCAGTTGATAATTCTAACATTTCAACTAACCATAAACTGAGTGCATCATCCATACCAGGTAAATCGTTTTTTAATCCCTATGGAGATAAAAATTTGACGTTGGAGTTAGATCAGCCGTCTATCACTTTTAAGAGGAACAAAAAAATTCCAGACCTACTTGAAAATAAAAGTGACACAGGAATACCATCAGAAATAAAAAAGAAAAAAATGAACACATTAATAAGCTCCAAAAGAAAAGAAGTAGTAACCAAGAATGGCCATAGTTCACGATTCAATAATTCGTCGAAGAAAAATACTTTAGTTGATACAGTGCCAGAGTCAAATAGAGAACGCACAACCACAAAAAAGGCCAATCATGCAAATGATGTAATTGCTGCTTCATATGCTCCTAGGAACAATTCCAAATTTGATTTCGCAAGAACAGCAAATAATGGTACATACCAAATCTCCAGTATTCGACCTGTTGTTGTTGAAAATAACTTCACTCCCTATGTTGAACCACAACTAAATTTTGATGAGATCCACAAACATCTCAAACAATATGTGAGCAAAATTTTAGACAACAAAGATACCAATGACGCCTCTAGAGACGAACCTAAGCAAATAGATTCAAAAGTTGACGAATTGAAGAGGCTTTTTAATGAAATTAGCTCAGAAAAACATTCAACCGAGAAAAGTTTGAGATATTTTATTATAGCCGTTAAGCCATCTAATTTCAAAAAGATAATTATTCCAGACAAGTTTTTATCGTCTGAATTGTTTTTGAAGTCCACAATAAACTCTGATTATCAATATAGTAAAACAATAAAACTACAACTTCAAAGCTTTTCTCTGTCAGTTGAACCAAAAATAAATCACAGTCTCATTTGTTTTCAGCTAAAATCGTTCTTTGAATATCTTTTAGGTGTAATAAAGTCAGAGACGAAGGCTAAGCTAATTATGAAGGAACTTAGAAACTGCTTGATTTCAATTTTAAAAATTCTTGTTAACATCTCATTTGAAAATATCAATGTATTATCGGAAATAGGACTTGAAATGAACTCTTTTTTGAATTGTTATAAAAAAATTTGTGCTGACCCATCATTAATATGCTTGATTGCTCCATTTTTCTTACTTTATATGGAGGTTTTGCAATTCAAGATTCCACCTGATTCCACTTTTCATACCAGTTTCAAACATACATCTGACTGGCTCAGATTACGTATTATCAATTCATTTTGCTCTATTCCATTTTACAATATTTTCATTAGAAAGAATGCTGTTTTGCTAGAATCCTTGGCAATATTTTTAAAATTTACCCCCAATCCCTGGGGATTAGTACCTGCTGCATTATCTGGGACAGTGATTGATCCATTCAATGTACTTGGATTTCTCTATTATTGCAACAGTGCTTTTCCGATAGAAATGGACTGGGAATATTTTATCAACTTGCTGGGTAGCTTGAATGACAGCCATAATGCCATATCGATGACGTATAAATTACATGCATTTATATGTATTTTGAAGATTAACAACCAATTGAAATGGGATATTGAAGATCAACTGCTCATCAAAATGTTTAGAATATTAGCAGACTCTAAATTCAATGATTATGGTAATCATGAAGAGAGTCCTACATTTTTTCCGGATATTCCTTCCAATGATATTGCCAGTAGAAATGATGGAATACTGGATCTATATTTCAAAGTGATCAATGTTTACACCAAACAATATCTGGTGAAAGATTCAAAACTGTTGGTAGAGCGCTTGATTCCAGTTAGATCCACTATTGATTACTCTGAAATTCAATTACATAACAGAGCTAAGGTGTTACTGGTGATGGAATACATTTTTGATAAAGACCTCACAGCTAGTCTAGAGTCACTTCTATCTAGCTTAGTTGAAAAATCCACATTGTATTCTCTCAAATGTTCAATCACTTTGATGAAAACCATCATTCTGAAAACAGCAAAAAAACCTTATAGCATTATACGAAAGTTTCTACCAAGTATAGTGCAAAAACTCAACAGGTCAAAATTGCTGATGGATGTAGTTCCTAGCTTGAATAATTTGATTGTTGCTGTGAACGATTTATTGAACGGGCAAGAGGTATCTTACATCAAGAGGTTGTTAGATTTCTTTTGTATTATAATCAAATTAAGACCGACCAAGTTTGAGGAGGCGTTTAAGACAGTGTTAAATAAGACATTCGAATCAATTGACACACAATTCGAGTTTCTAGATGAGTTTTGCTTGTTAGAGAAAGATAAATTGAAAATATTAAAGTATTTGAAACAAATTGGAGAATCATCAAAGTTGATTCTTCGCAGCAATTTTACTGCTGGCTCGTTGGAAAAATGTTACATTAAATTTTGGGTTTTTTCAAGTTCGAAACGGAAACAATCACCAATGGAAATTTATTTCACTGAATGGAGTTATCTTAACACAGCAGAATTCAGAGACAAATACGAAGCGTGCTTTTTTACCAATATTTCCAAATATCACGATATATCAAGTTTAAAATATGAGGTCTTGACGTTTTTTTTCAAGCAGCTACCGTTTTTACATGTAGACTTGTCATCAATTCTACAAATTTTGATCAAAAAAAGTATCCTAAACTTTTCATCCACAAAATATCGAGATGTTACACCAGAAATATTTAGCATCAGCAGGAAAAATATATCAACAGCATGTTTGGCTTCACTGTGGAGAATCGAAGATAGAGCAGAAGTCACAAAAATTGTGAATACCTTCATTGTTTCACTGAAAAGTCAACTGACTAATTTCAAAGCAAAGGAATATATTCGATTTGTTGCCATGTATCTTTACAACACGAAAAGCGAAAACATAAAGATTCCAGAATGGGATTATATAGTGAACCATTTGCAGCTGAAGACGGTCGTGGGATCGTTGATAAATCGGTTGCAATTCATGGAAGATTGGATGGATATTGCTAATCTCTGCGAGAAGATGTACTTAGATTCTATTATCACTAATCAGATTTCAAAATTCAATAGCAGTTTCCAAGACCTCATGCTATCAGGTGAATACAAGGAAAATGTCACCAGAGCATTGTGTGAAATAATTAAATTCCAAATGTCAGAGATAATGAAAAATAACCCTTCCCACTGGAAGCATTTGTCTTACTGGATGAACTGGCTGAGTAAATATTTGACATCCCAGCATGTTTCAAAGAATACTTTTTACATTTTGGAAGTACTCGTCTACTTATCAAATTGGAGGCAATGTTCAACAGCTAATGCCTTTGATTATCAATATTTCCATTTGAAGATTGTTCAATCTGTATATGAAATAATGGATCTACTGATTAAGACATTTATTGGATTTGCTGACTACACTGTTTTGATTAATAATTTTTGGAAATTTACTGCTATTGATCCTGAACTACCAACTGTGCAAGAATCAAGCAGCCCTTTATTGTCAGCAACAGAAACCCCTTTGTTCCCCAAGCTTTCAGATTTATACACTAAAGCAAAAAATATGATGAACAATTACACTGCTCCTATTTCGGATCCTGACAAAATCTTTGATCTACAAACTCAAAATGAAGAGATTAGAAACAAACTAGTGGAAGAGTGGAATTTACCTCCCTTCACCAGTGAAACAATACCCAGCTAAACCATACTCTCTATTCCATTTTACAATGCTGAGACATTGGTGCGTATCGTGTTAGTTTGCCTTATCCCACCCTCCAATCCAATGATTGCAATATCTTCCAACGCCAAATATGAGACTATAATCATAAGCCTATTTCTACAATCAACATTGAGTACAGCAGTTGCTTGTGGCAATGAATCCATGTATGGGGGCTCGATTATTTTGCTTCCACCCACCATACGCAGATAAACCAATGTGAAACCGATTTTGCCACAGTTTTTGAGGTGGCGCAGCAGAGACTTCGTGAAGTACAGATTTGTGGTGGGAAAGAAAATGCTCGCGAAACTTGCCTTGTGGGTAGCAAGTTTGTTTATTACTGGAAGGAAAACAGTTGCTTTCAAGTTGTTCTGGAAACAAAACCATCCTTTTACTGTTCAAGATTTCAATTTTACGGGTTTTTATCACGAAAATGGTCAGTCAAAGAGTAAGTTCATTGGGTGAAAAAATGGGGAGTGTGCGCAATTTGATTTTGGAAATTGAAAAACAGAAAAACTGTGAGGAAAAATACGAAGTTATTGAAGGTGACTCTAATGGGATTTCAGAACGGAAAGTGTTGAAAACAGTGAACAGAAGTGATTTTGGAAACCATAAAAGCGACGAAGACGACTCAGTGTTTGAGGAAAATCCCTTTGAAGATCCACATGAAAGTTTGTTTGACAATGAACCGGAAGACGACAAAATTAATGGTTTGATTGATCAATATGGAGCAAATACACCACAACCGTATAATTCCACCTCTTCTTTGAACAGATCTATGCTTGCGTCAAAAGAGGAACTTAATGACCCAGAAGACGAACTTCATGGTCCAGAAGAGGAACTTCAGAGTTCAGATGGTGTGTGCCAATTCAAAGACACGATGGCGTCCCATCCCATCGATACAATTCAGAAACAGAGAATATTTTCGAGTAATCTTGATTATGAACACCCCAATGAAGAACAAACTTCATCAATTTACCCAGACTCACAATCTGAAGAAGATCCTTCTTCCAAAAAACTAAAGATGGAAATGAGAGCACAATCAAATCAGTCAAAAGAAAGTAGTACATGGGATGATGGAAGAATGTTACTGAATCAGTTTGGTTACAAATCGCATTCACCCGGCCCAGAAAACGAAGTTAACTTGAATGTTTCTGATTCATCAAATTCCTTAAATAAATTGAAAACAGGAGCATTATATAACTGGAAGTTCGGTGATATTGATGGGTTGGAAAGATCATCAATGAAGTCGGCCTCTCATAATTCAAATTATACATATGGAGCTGACCATGATAATAAAACGTTTAAATTTTCGGACCGCTCAAATAATGTTTCGCCTTCTAATTCTGCATCAGATCAAATAACCTTAAAACACAAGGATTCTGTTCACAGCAAGGTTCGTTCCGTGAGTTTCAAGGAAGATTTGGACACAGAATATTTTTCAACCTCTCCAGATTCGGGAAAATCAATTGAATCTCAAAGAAAAAAGCATCGAAAAGCACCAGCTTTGAATCCGTGGAAATATATTTCCTTTGGTGTCATTATTGCTTTTATTGTGATTTATTTCGTAACTTTGGTTTTCAAAGATATATATTCAAGGTCAAACAAACCTATAGTAGTAACTGAGTCAGATTTTATTGAATATTTTGATAAAACATCAAACACTACTCGGTTCTACATTCTCAAAAACCTCATGAACAAATACGGAATCACCAACAAAAGTACTGCACCGTTGAATGAAACTCAGAAACAGAAAAAACATGCCATTAACTATTCTTCCAGAGTAAATGACACAGACATAGCTGTGGTATTCAATCGGTTTGAAAATATCAATCAGCAGTTTCAAAATGATGAAGAAATAAAACAACTTATGACAGCTGATAATCTAAAGTTTATGTTTTCAGGTGTTTCATACGCCCCTAAAGGTGTAATTGAACCCCACTGTGGTGCCAATCAAAGAGATGTTATTTTAGATATGGCAAGATTATCCAAGATTACAGGCAGTGTTAAAACTTACGGCACACAATGCAAACAGGCGGAATATATTCTTGAAGCGATTAACCAACTTCAGTTGAACATGACACTAGCTCTAGGTATTTGGATAGGCCCCAATGATGTGTCAAATGAAAAACAGATAAAAGACATGAAGGAATTGCTAAAACGCTATCCTCGAGAGTATTTCCGCTCAATTTTCATTGGAAATGAAGTCATATACAGGGAAGATAAGACAGTCCCAGAGTTATTGTCATATATCAATGATACCCAACAGTATTTGAAATCAATTAACATAACAGACTTACCAGTTGGGACTTCGGAATTGGGATCACAAATCACTTTGCAACTGCTTGAGCAATGCGATTTTGTGGGTGCTAATATTCATCCCTTTTTTGGTGGAGTTGAAGCCCAGTTTGGCTCCAATTGGGCATTGGATTACTATTACAACGAGTTGAGGCCAAGATTCGAACCAAACCAAACAGGTTCAAAGATTATCATATCCGAAATAGGGTGGCCGTATCAAGGTGGGGAATTCATCAAATCGGTTGCTGGGAGCTGGGAGTTTCAACAGTTTTTGAACGATTGGGTGTGCACGGTGCCTGCCCAAGTGTTGAATAATGCATTTTTTTTTGAAGCATTTGATGAACCATGGAAAAAAATATGGTGGGACAAAGACCGAACATGGGAAACTGAATGGGGGTTTTTCAATCAAGATCGGAAAATGAAGAAACATATCTATATTCCGGACTGTTCTAAATATGGGAATCCTGCGGCGATGGATGTTAAATATGTGGAAGATGTCGACAATCCATATGCAGCCAATAATGATGAGACTGATTAGATAGATGTATTTGCTATGTAAAGTATTTCAAGTTTCCCAGATTATAATAATACAGAAGTTCTATATATGAATATACACATGCGATCTTTTTCTTCTTTCTCATTCAAGTTTGGTTTTTGCTGATGGAATGTGGAATATCTTGAAGTTGAGCCACATGTAAAACAAGAAGAAGGATGCGAAGGAAATGACAACATTACCAATGACCCACAAATCAGGAAGATTGGCAGGTGGTGTCACAAACAAATCACACACAATCAAGACCGCCGCTGCCAAATATGATCCTATAATGATGGTGACCCAAAACCAACTGTGTGGTAGCACTGGAGTTGCGTACTTTCTTTTAGAAACAAAGGGGATGATGTAATTGGTGTATTTACGCACCCAACTCAGATTCCCCATCAGCCAGTTACTCAGAACACCCAACACCAGATATTGCAAGGCCAGACCATCTCGTTTCAACAGAGGCGTCATGGAAAACAGAGACATGTTGAAAAACCAACACACCATGGATATGACATCGGCATCGACTTCATTGAGAAGTAGAGAGATTGGCATCCACGGCAGCAAAATGGATTTTTCGTGCACTTGGAAAGAAAAGAGAAAGAATGCCAGAGAGCAAGACGCAAGACACCATGAAATGAGTCTTTTTTTGTTGTTGAAAAAGATTGCAATGCAGGACGGCGAAATGGCAATCAAAGTCAGCATCAACGAGATCTTTTGCAACTGTTGAGATGTGAATATGTTTTTGTACTTGATGATGACATTAGTGGCACACCAGAAGTTTGCCACTTTATCTTCAAAGATTCCTCTTCCAAAAGGAAACATTCGGAACAGAATCTGATATATCTGTTGGATTCCGCCGGCGTAGACAAATGGACCAAACAAGAACACCAATGTGGCTACCACGGATATGGCGATGGTGACAAATCTGAGCAGATTCAGGCACGGGAAAATGCAGAGGGACAGCAGGTAGAAGAAGAAGATGGGGCTATAATACAAAGCCATTTGTTTGAATCCGATGGAGAGAACAAAACAGATGGAAGCCAAGGCCAAATTGTCGTACAGCAGGTTATTGATGGCCATCAATGCCAAACCCAACATGACACTGTTGTACTGGAAATGTCCGTGATCAATAATGGTTAGATCGGGAAGAAAGAGAATTGCTGCTGCTATGATGGTTTGGTCGATGGAAGACGCCTTGTTGTAATAGCGGCCAGTCCAACGAGCGTACAGGATGACGGCAGGAATGTACAACACCAGTTCCGACACCAACGCAGACAATCTCATGAACGACTTCAGGTCCACCGTCTCAATTCCACGGGAAGAGTCCAAGGCAAACCATGTGGGATCAATCATTCTGCCCACCATTCCCAGCAGCCATGAATGGAATGCTGTCAATGGAGGGTAATCCAGGCCCCAATATTGGAGGTCGTAGAAATACCATTGCGACATGGGCAACGCCGTGGTGATTTCCATCCAATGGCGCTGGGCCTCAAAGTCCCCGTACATGGGGCCTGTGTTTTGACCGGAATATGACCCCAGACCCACTGCACATCGGATAATCATGGCAAACGTCACAATCATGTATCGGGCCACCCATTGGTTGGACGACTTCTTGAACGGATACAGAAAATCGGTCAATGGCGAGCCCTTGAACAAGAAAACAAAGTTTCTTCTTCGTTCTCCCGGCATCTTGTCTGTTATCAAGCAGCTGGTCTAGAAAAGAAAGAAAACAGACAGGTCATCCACACTGAAAACACCACAAACAACACATCTTCACATATATTTCCATGGTGAAAAACATGTGCGCACGTGATCCGTGCATTTCAGACGTGATGGAAATCGCGTTCATTTCTTTACCAGTAGAATGACCAGGACTACATTTTGGTTGATTTTAATGTCGGTAGGTTCATAGGTTTTTGTGTGGACCCAACAATGGTAATAGCATATTTGAGCTCTCCTGATTTGGGGGGACACGATGGTATATTTTTTCCTGTATGAAGTTTAAAACAAAAAGCGTATCTTCTTGCTATTATGGGATCGATTTAGATGATTTTCGAGGAGTGGATTTTTTGCTGGATATTTCTGTGTGTGAAGGAAATGTTCTGAAAGAAGGTTTAAGGTGAATTTTAAGGTAAATTAGAATTATCAGTTTTTGGAAGATTGTGAACTGATTATTATATGTTTGAAGTTAAGAGTCTTATTTTTGTTTAAATTAAAACAAGTAATATATATTCAGCATAATTTAGAGTTTCAAGATTGTAATGCTGGGATTAGTTTAATTTTGATTTTGGTTTAAGTGGTGGCATTTTGAGGCAGCAAAGTGGTGAAATGACTGTTCTTTTTTTGAAAAGACAAAAAAAAAATTTCCAAGAGGGTTTTCATGACTAGTGAATTTGGTGTTATTTCTTGTTCTTTGCAAGTAAGCTTCTAGTAATGGTGAGACGTTTACCTTGTGATATGTTATTGAATGAATTTTGAATTGTTTGTTAATCAAAAATTATTGCTTGCTATGCAAGTAGGAAAAGCCCTAATTGTAGGTTTTAAAATCTCGCTTTTCGGGGTGAAAATGGTCTATAGCCCTTAACTGTCTCATTTTTTTTACTCCAACAACATTTAAATAGATTAGTAAAGTGTTTTCAATTACGTCAATATAATGTTCTTGAATGGGTACTAGAAATAGCAGTTGTTTTGAGTCTGTAGTTGTGTAGAAATGTCAACTCAAACTTCAATGCTTTTGGCATTTTTTTTTTTTTTTGCTATCTCGAGAGAGCAGGTCGGGCAATTTATATATGACGAAAAATGAGACCTTGTATTTTCATAGTTACACAAAATCTGTCGGATTGGTATTGTTTTGGATGAAAATTCAGAGAGATTCATTTCCAATGGATTGTAACCTGGATTCCTGTTGTGTGTACTTATTTAGAAAATCGCCATTAAAGATTTGCCTAGGGGTAGATGTTTTTCAAGTTTTAAAGCAGCTAGAAAAACATAAAACATACCATCTAGCAGAAAAAAAAAAATCTTATTTCATCAATATTTCCCAAGAGTTGAATCTCTACTCTAAAGGTACAATTATTGTGGTGTAAATTCTTGCTACTCTCCACACTAGTGCTTCACCAACTTTGCGTGAGCGAGAATCAAACTTGGTCCTATTTTCTCTCTACTGATTCTAAGCCGTCATTTTTCATGTTCTGTGCTCTCCTTTATTTACTCCTCTTTATTAATCAAAACACAAAACTGGGCCCGCTCAATCGTTATTCTGAAAAACATTATCTTTTTCAAGACCAAAAATGTATGGCTGATGTGTTATTTGATCAGTTTAGGTGATAACTTCCAGGACTTTTTGAGCTGCTTTTTACTGAGGAAGAGCACTTGTGAAATACTAAAAAAACACAAAATGGACCACGATGAAATAGAATAATTCGAATCGATAAAAAAGAAACAGAAAGAAAACGCAATATTGTCCAAGGATCTTTATGACGGTTCCAATTGAAACATTCGGATGGAAAATCGGTTTCACTACCAGGAACAAAAATCGTGTTCCCACCATCCATCTCATTCGTATTTTGATGACTACCCAGAAACAGAGATAAATGCACAAACTTAAGCACAAACTATACAATATACACAGAAAATCTCAAACTCAACAATAATCTAGCAACTTTTCACCGTTTTGTCCAATAATGGACTTGATGGATTTGATGATATCGGCGTGGACCGTCTTGGAGGCAGCAATGACACCTTGACTGTTTAATGTTCTTCCATAGCCAAAATCAAGGTCGTTACCATAGATATCAGAGACTTTTCCGCCCGCTTCATGGACCAAAAGAGATCCGGCTGCATGATCCCAGATTTTTTCTCTATAGTTTGGATCTTTAGGCAATCTCAAGTAGATTTCGGCGTCTCCCTTGGCCAAGGCACAATACTTGGCTTGGGAATCCAGATTGACTGATGGCTGTGAGATGTTCAATTGTTCCTTGATCATGGCTTGCAGTCCATGCGACGAGTGTCCCTTTTCCACACCTTCCAGAACTCTGGCCTGTGTCAGACCATACTCATTGTGGACCGATATTGGTGTTGTTTGGTTAATTGGAAAGCTGATTTCCGTGTTCAAGTCCTGGAAAAACGCCCCCTGGCCTTTGATGGCAGTGAACAAACCACCCTTCTTGGATCCAGCATCACGCAGAGAGTGTGGAAGATTAGGACAGGCAATGACTCCGACCTTGACGTCTCCGTCAACAATTAAACCCAGACAAACCGCATATTGGTCACCTCTCAAAAACCCCTTGGTGCCGTCGATGGGATCCAAAGCCCAGATTCTACCTGTTTTGCCTCCCTTGGAGTCTCCACGATCAATGCTTTGGCATAGCTGGTCTGCTGATTGCAGCTCTCCAAGCTGCTCGTTGTGGGCAGCATCTTGTTGCTGCACCAACTTCACATGTTCGAAAATCAGCTGGTCAATCTTCTTTTCCTTGATCAACGTCGAGTCTTCCTCACCAACCACCTCATCGGTAGGGAACGCCTTCAAAATGGCATTGATCACAATGGCCTGTGCGCCGAAATCACCAACCGTCACTGGAGAGTTGTCTTTCTTATCGATTCCCTGCTCATTCAGATGCTCTTCGCTGACCTTGCAGGTCAACAAGGCTGCTCTTCTCACCGCCAGCTGCGCAATGTACGCCTCTTTCAAATAACTAGGTCCACCAGTCGACATTGTTCTCTTCAATCCGGTGAAAAATTTCATTCCCCAGGACTGGAAAAAGAACGATATTCTGTCTTGTGTGTACGAGAAAAGCAGATTCGACACTCCGAGAAACCACCCAACGCCACAGCTAGGTCACGTGCGGAACAAATCCATGAGATGCGAGGTCACGTGTGTGGCAGGGGAGCAAATGGTGCTGACGAAGGCGGATTCAATTGTGATAGCAACGACGACAGGACATCAAGAGACCGTTGATGCAGTACTGACAGTGACCGATGTACACTTTTAGGGCTGGAAATATTGAAAGATCGGATAGTTTAGGTCATGGTTGTCATTTGTGGAGAATCATGACAATTTGACGAACTGAAATTCACGTGATGTATGTTATTCAGCCATTGAAATGACATGATTGGCGTGCTATTGTAGGCTGATCATGAGAAACTATTTTGCTGGACCAAGTATTCCATTTGGTTCCCTTTCAAGGTAAATTTTTGATTGGAAAACGGTGTGTTTTTTATTTCATCAATGGATGCGTTTCATAGTATCGATTTCCAATTTCAAGCATATATCAATCTCCTTCAACTTCCATAGACCATCTTTTATGAACGAGAGTGTCATTATAACTGTTTGATTCAATCGTTCACAAACTTTGCTGGAACCCAACAACCCAAAAATATCCCCAGAAACTCTCAACATTCGAATAAATTTGAATGAAAAGAAGGTGTTTTGAACAAACCATGAAAGGAAGTATTTGCCGAGCCTCCATTTTCGCGGCTCGGCACACCAGATCTAATGACTTCATCGTCCTGCTTTCACCTACACAGATGCAAACACCTTTGAAGGCATATACACACATTTGGATGGAAGCTTGTTGGTGCCTTTCTTTTAGCAATGTGGAAACCAAGATTTGGTCCTATTTGAAATTCCCCATGACAATATTTTTTTCGATATATCATTTAACGGTGGTATTCAATGAATCAACTACCCGCATACTCACCCACACATTCACGAGATCAACAACCATTCTGATTTGAATCCCTTTCTATTCAAATATTCCCATCATTTCAACTCCTCTCAACCAGAACACCCTCTCCACTGTGATGTTCAAGTGCCTCAAGTCTATTTCCCAGCTATCTTCCTTTCTTCCAACGGACCATCTTCCTACCCCGGATCACGTGACCCATATTGTATTGTGCTCGTATAGCGTACGCTCCACATAGCCAACATGAATTTTTCAGTGGTATTTCTACGACTACAGTGTGCCACTTCCACAGCCATACACAGCATGTCACAGTTGAATCCGATTACTACCAAGACAGATTTTGGCGGGAAGCTGGGGGCACCGATCTTGATTGTGTTTCTTCCGTTGGTGGTTTTGTTTCTTTATCTGACGTGCAATGAACGGTATGTGATGGAAGGGTTTGCATTGGATGTGGAGGCCGTCAAGAAGGTGTTTCAGGCCGAATTGGTGGATGGGTGGAGACACAGCTTCTTCAATTACCAATGCTGGCAATTTTATCTGATTTGGTTTTTTTCATTGGTCGTTTTGGATCTGTATCTTCCAGGCACCACCAAGTATGGTGTGGTGTTGAGAGACGGGTCCAAACTGAAGTATAAAATCAACGGAATTGAACTCGTCGGGTTTCTGGCTGTCATTTTGGTGTCTAGATTTTATTACTATGGTTTGGATCTTCCGGAACTGAATTTTCTGGATGAAAACTTTCTGCCTTTGATAATCACCACCTGGGAGTTCTCAATCTTATTGAGTTGTTTTGTTTATGTGTGCTCCTTCCTTCCTTTGTCGGGGTCGCAAGTCAACGGCAAAGGCACCAAAGAAAGAATCCTGAGTGAATGTGGTAATTCCAACAACGTTGTTTGCGATTGGTTCATGGGTAGAGAACTCAACCCCAGAATTGGAGACTGGGACATCAAGCTATTTTGTGAATTGAGACCGGGCTTATTGCTATGGTGTTTACTGAACTTGGCAGCTTTACAAAAACAGTACAAGACGCTTGGCTATGTAACCAACTCCATGGTTTTAGTAAATGTGTTGCAGTTTATCTACATCATCGATGGGGTTTTGAATGAGGAAGGCGTTTTAACCATGATTGACATCACCACCGATGGGTTTGGGTTCATGCTGGCTTTTGGCGATCTCTGTTGGTTACCATTTTGTTACTGCTTGCAAGCCAGATATTTAGCCCTGAATGAGATCAATCTCTCCAATGAATGTGTGGTTGCTATCGTTGCAGTCATGGTGGTTGGATTTTATCTTTTCAAGGCCTCCAACAACCAGAAAAATGCCTTCAGACAGGGGAAACTGCCAAACATGAAATCCATCCAGACCGAAAGAGGTACAAAGCTGCTGGTCGATGGATGGTGGGGTGTTTCTCAGCATATCAATTATTTTGGAGACATTTTAGTTGCCTTAAGTTGGTGCTTACCAACAGGGTTCAACACCATTCTAACTTATTTTTATGTCATATACTTCACATGTCTCTTATTGCACAGACAGACTAGAGATGATGAGAAGTGTAAGAACAAATATGGAGCGGCATGGGACGAATACAAGAATCAAGTGCCGTACAAAATCATACCTTACGTGTATTGAATGTGTGGGAGCTTTTGTTTGGATATACCATTTGTCTTCATGTTACAGTTTAGATATTTATAGTTAGATAAATATATATACATTGGGGTTATCAATACCCGATTTTCAGTGTAGTTTTTTGTCGAAATCAATTGGTTTTTCAAAAGCACCGTAACTGGTTTGCATGCTACTCAACCATCCCAACGCAATGCTTAATAGCCATGCCAAAAATAAGAACACAATCACACACATCCAAATACCCGGCGAGACAAAAGAATAGCTGTCAAACAAGGAATTGGAGGATTTGACTTGGGTTTTCTTGGACTGGAAAACAGGGGTTGAGGACGTTTCTGCTTCATCTTGGTAGATTTCAACTGTTTCATCGTTGAGAAGCTGTTCGATTTCCGAAAAGCTTTCGTCCAATTCCATCTGAATTTCCGCATAGTTGATATTGTCACGTTTGACCGCAAAATCAAACAGGGATTTGGTCTTTTCCACCAAAGAAGGCGCCTGGAATTTCGGATATCCTTGGATGATGATGGTTTTATCTAGAGATGCCAGTTGGGCCAAAGTATCGAGCAACACCGCTCTCTGGGCCACGTCCAATTCAATCACGTGGACGTCCGACTCCATTTGTGCCAATTCTTGGGTCCAGTTGGTGGTTTCATCCACCACGCTGTCAAACACCGTCACTGAACAGTCGCTGTCAATAGGATACGAGTCGGAGGACTTGTCGTTGGAGTACACCACCTGATCCGAAACCGTTCTGACTTGTTTGAACGATAACGCCGTGAACAACTCATCATCGATATCCGCCTCATCAAGACCGTTGACTCTGACAAACACCATCTGTTTGTTGAATTTACAATGGAAGTGGGTGGATTGGTTTATCAAAGCGTCTGACCGACTCTGTACATTCCAACTAACGGGTTGAGGAATCAACGCATCTTGTTCCTCTTCATACGCCATCAATAATGGCGCCGTGTTCTGAAACCCGTGAACGACTGCGACATTCAATGCCGCAGCCACCCATGTCATTGTTGCCAACTTCATTGTGTTGCGGAGAAGAAAGACACTGCCGTCTGTCTGTTCTGGTGGGTCCTCTAATCAAGCTTCTCAAGGCAGCCATGTCTGATTCGAGGCTCGCGCATGGAAAGTGGTAGCACAGTTTTGTGGAAAAGGTGTTGCAGCTGGAAAATGGCCACGAGACAGGTGTGGTGAAGAATGTGATAAAGCATGAATGGTTGGAAGAAAATAGGGGAAAGTAAGATGAAGCAAAATGGAATGAAAATAAAGACAATTAGAAAATTGACTCGGAGTATAAAATTGGGAAAGAAAAATACTCTTATTTCAAAGTTGAACAAGAGCAAGATGAATTGTGAGAACGGATGAAAAAAACCCTGAACGGAACCATGATTATAGGATATATAATGTAGTGATTGAATTGCTTCATGAGTTTCAACAACCAGTAACAAAACATCTTCAAATTGATCCAGATCCGTGGTCTGAAAATAAAACACCCAAGCTATTTGCTCTGGGCTCGGAACGGTGGACGCAGCGAGACGTGGCGGTGCGGACGGCGTGCCACAAAAACTGCATTGCATGCGCCACAAAAATGTATTCCCAACAGCTTCAATAGTGTGGAGATGAAGATGTGCATGTGTGAAATAACTGAATTGTTCAACGAAAAAGTGGGTTTTACATCAACAATTAACAATTTGACAATTGAAACCGTAAAATTGGTTGTCTAAAATATATATATTATATGCAATATAATGATTTATTGGAGATGGATTGTACATATTTAGTTGTCACTCCACACATCACAGGACTGCCAGATACATTACACCACACTAAAATGCCTTATATCTTGTCCAAAAAAAAAAAGAATGTAAAGAAGAAATAACGTGCAATTATATATATATTTATGGCAATACCTTATTTGTACAAGCGCATCCACCAAATGTCACTCGTGCTGACTTGCACATTATATTACAATCACTCGGCCGACCACTACTACACTTCTGTACCACTAACTTAATTTCACAAAAATAATCAACCCCAAAAACAACTCAAAAACACTCCATCTTGCCAATATGCAATAAACCATCCATATTCCTCTTGCTATAGCCAGATGGATAGCAGGATGATGAAGCACGGACATGGCAGATTCTACCCGCGCCACACTATGATGGTGTGAAAGTGTGGCTGAGTAGCTCTTGTATTGACACTAGTTGCTATCAACTGGTTTTCGAACATTGACCAGATCGGATGGACGATATTCATGGATATTTGGCAGCCCTGGTAGATTTATGAATGTTTTTATCTCTCTATTTTCCGAATTGGTATTTTGGATACTTGTTTTGGACACAGACGTATATAGATACAAATCACAATGTTGATGACCGATTGCAATGGCTACAAAAACTGTACTGAAAACTAGCGTATTCCCGTCTTCCTTGTGGTTTGTGTTATATCATGATACAGTAAAGAGTATAATATGTAGTTGGAAATGTGTATATATAGCAGAACCCATTCAAGCAAAAGAAACACTCTTCTTCTTCTTTTTGATTTTGTTGTCAACGGTTTTGACAATGTCCTTTTTGGCTTCACGAGCATTCTTTCTTCTGTTGCTACGGGCTTCGTTGGCCTTGTTCTTTATTTCGGATTTGGCGTTTTCCAGTCTGGCCTTCTTTTCCTCATCCTTACGCTCCATTTCTTGTCTACGGAGGTCTCGTATTTCTTCTATACGTCTACTTTTCTCCAGTTTACTCTCGTTAACCAAGTCTCTGTCATCGTTGACTTGTTTGATGATTCGGTGCAGAATGATTTTGTCGTTGTCAACCACAAACTTTTTTCCGATTTTTCCCTTTTTGACAATTGCGCCCGGATTGATGGCCTTGTTCAACTTAGGTATATCCAGCTCCTTCTCGGTGTATTTTTTCTCTTTCTTAGGTTTTCCGTACAGCTCGGCACTACGCAGGTGTTTTTTCAGCGACTTACCTTTCAGTAGTTTTTGTGTGCTTTTAGGTGTCAATTTAGCATCAAAACTCAATTGATTTCTTGCCTGGGAACTGCTGGAAAATTCAACCTTACTTTCCCGGAAATCGTTTTTCTCCGTCTGCATTCTGACATTTTTACGTTCTTTTCTTTTAAGCATACCCATTTTGTATACTTGGTCTGTAGCAATACCAACTTCAAAGAAGACTCTTTTTCTCTGAAAAACCTTTCTCATAAATGAAAATTTATTTTTCTCTAGGGAAAATATTTCCACTATCATCATCGCGAATCAAGCCGTCGCTGCGAGAAAACATGGGAGCATTACACTGGGAGAGCGGCTGCTATTTCACCGCAACGATGGTCACTTATTGAGTTCCATATACGAATGAAGGTATACGAATTTGGAGTGCATCATTTTTGGAAATGTATGACATTGAAAAGAAGAAGAAAAGAAAAAGAAAAAAAAACAATGTTAATCGGTCAATTAAGGCTGGAAACTATTCTGTTCATTCCATCATGAGGTTCATGCGCCACGTCTGATTGTGGCGCGGTATCATGGAATGGATGGTGGCTCGACATTCTTTACATGACAATGATTGTTCTCATTCTTATTGATGCCCAGATTCTGCTATTCTTTCTGTGATTGATATAGCCAAGGTTTTGATTATTGATAATGTCTTCATGTATAAAATTCTCTAACAAACAAGTTGTATAGGCTTAGGAATTTTGGAGCATCAAGTTTATTTTGGGGCTATTAACCTCATCAGAAGTTTAATCACTGGAATGGTCGCTAGAATCAGAAGCAGAATCTGCATCCACATTGTCATCCTCTTCAAAATCTACTATTCCCTTGTCATCTTTATTGGTGTCAAAACCGGCTTCACTTTCCTCGTCATCGCCAATCCCGTCCGAAAATGATATGTTTTCCATCGACATGGTTTCTGATAATTCCACAGATTGACCATCGCTGCCCAGTCGACTGGAGTCGTTGGAGCCGTCTTGGTGCATCCTTCTCTTTTTCCGTTTGAAATCAGGGCTAGAGTTGATTTTCAAATCCATCATACACAAACTCAACTCCTCTTGCTTTCGACTAACAAGTTCCATTGTTTGCAAATTCAGTTTTATTCTTTGTATTTTTTTGTCTTCCTCTTTCAAGTTCAGATGTTCATCATAAGGTGAAACATCTGGGTTCTTTGGTGGCTCCAATTGATTCAAAGCAGATGACTGAATAACGTCTGCGATATTGGGATCATCTTGAAACTCAGAAGTCTGGTAAGAATTCTCTTTCACAAATTTCAAGTATTCATTTCTTTTCTTTTCAAAATTGACCTTTTCAATATGTGTCATGGTTTTCCTTGCCTTGGACGATGTTGAAGTCTCAAGGATTTTAATGTATTCATCAATAAATCTGAGTATCTCTGTTCCATTCAAACTATTTTTCGAAAACCGCCTTTTCACAAACCCATCCTTTTCCAAAAAATCACAAATCCGTTCAATATCATAAGGATTGAATGCTGTCTCAAACTTCAAAAGTTCAATATCCTGCTTTTGCTTGATAAATTTGCCAATATTATCAAATTTCAAGGATGAATTGGGCGGATTCATCTTATTCGAACCCTCTTCAAAATCTCCGCAAAAAAACGCTAAACTCGATGGTAGAAACATTGAATTTCCACCATCATAACTTGGTCTCAATAAAAGACTGGATTCATCAAAATCATCAACTTGCATGGAATCCGAGCTTTGAAATTTGTTCAACTTTAAAAAACTCATTTGGTTCTCAAAATATTCAATAGTGTTGGAACTGAAGATATCATACAATTTGAAAGCATTGCAAAGAACGTCATATGCCCCAATATCAATAACTTTTCTATCTTCTCTTTGTAATATCTTATTGTCTATAAAATCGATCTTATAATCCGCAATTTCTTTAGAACTGAAAATTTTAATAACTAACGATTCAAATTCATCGGCATCAATTTCCAAAACTTGCATTAAAGACTCAAAGCTTATCTCATCAAATTTGGGTATAGTTTTAATCAAATAGTTTGTCCAAAAAAGATGTTTGATTTTATCCAGAAATTTATGTACAATTTTGAATTCTGATGTAACCACTAGAAAATCATTTGATTTGACAATTTTATTAAATTTAGAAATATCCAACTTCTGATATGTATAGTAAATATCCATCAGTGCGGATACTATAGGTGTGTCCAATAGTCCCTGAAAATCGCTTGATTGAAAAGGGTTTACTTCTGCACTTGATAATATGGAGCATAAAATGAATTTTACCAGGGCATTGATCCTCCTATCATCTCCTGAGTCATTGTAACATCGGAATGACTTTTGTAGATACTCATTTGCTTGGCAAAAGTCATCAACGTTCATCATCGAGACGCCAAGCGATTCATACACTACACCCAAAATATCTGATTGAGGTATTCCAGTGATGAGATTGATTGCAAAATGGCTCAGTCTTGAAATTTCTTCTATATCCGAATCTGTATCTTTCTTCAACAATATAAGTAGCTTTGCAGCTACAATGTCCAAATAAAACGTATTTTTTATTGAATCATTATTTGACAATTCAACCATTTTTTCTGTTTGGTCGTATAGCTTGTATGCCAAATCCCAACTATTTAACTGGTAGTAGCATTTTGCAATGGAACAATCAAGTTTTATTTGGATTCGCATAAAGGAAGTTTGCTGTCTTTTGGTGTTGGAAAGAGACAAAAAATGTCCATTGATAGTTTCCAGGACAGTTTTGCGGAATTGCACAGGGTACGAACTCCGCTCTATTCGGGATATCATTTTCATCAACGAAGAGTTGAAATAGTAGTCGTCGATAGGCAACTGCTCCTTCACCAAAAACAATGTTTCCAACAAATTGCAACATTCTTCCACATCTTGTCGTTTCTCATATATCTTTATAGACTGTTTGATCGATTTGAAGATATATATTTGGTCCTCCTTTTGGCAACTTTGATCCGATATGATTTTATCGAAAAACTGAATGGCTTCACTCCAATTTCCATCATCTCGTTGATTCTTGGCTTGGAAATACAGCGTCTCGATGCTCTGCTCAGCAGTTGCATCCATCATCTTGGCATTGCCCTCAACGTCATTACTTTCATCCTCATCCTCAAAAGACAACACCTCATCTTCATCCTCTTCATACAATTCTTCCTCCCAATCTGACATTCTTGCGTGTGATGGAGATGGGGCGTGCTTTCAAATGGCGTTTAATAAAGAAGAAAAGGAGAGGGTGCAATTCACGTGTTGAAGCAGAAACTGGCAAATATATAAATTCGCAGCTCGAAAGTCCGAGCACAAAATGCATTGATACAGTTTATAGAAGATAGATAGTTGTTTCATCTTGTTGGGTATGTAGGTAATTATCTGGGAATAGTGGAGATGCTTGGTTCTTGGGGCGACATTGGGGAGCTTTTTGTGACTTTTTGGTGCTTTTGGGGGGCCTTTTGGTGGGTGTTGATAATGTGTTTAGAGTGTGTATGAAATCGAGTAACCTCTTGTTGAATCATCCGGCTGGGTGCTTTATTCAGCTATTTATATTGAGCTCACCCAGTAAAGCATGCAGTTCTTTGTTTTCTTCTTCTAATAGAGAATCAAGTTCTTTTTGATATGATTCATAGTCATCGATGTCGTCCTGTGTGGTATCGAGTATAGTTTGAAGTGCATCATCACAATCCGCATCGTAACCTTTATCATCCATCAGAAAGGATATTTGGGTGTCATAAAGGTGGTCAGCTTCTTTTGACATTCGGTAGTTGTATAGGTTATTTTCTCTGCGAAGAAATTTGATTGGATCCGAGTGTACATTTGTGTTGGATCTAGAATGGAGCCGTTTCTGTAGAATTTGATCCTGCGTTGAAACATCGTCCGGCGGTGGAGTTTGGCCATCGTGCTGAACCTGGTCTTCGGAGTGTGAAAAAGTACATTTACGTTTGAGTCGGGAGTTGAGACTCGAAATCGATTGGGAGTCTCCAAACTCGGGAACAAGATCAAGGGAATTAGAAGCTGTATTTTGGGTATGCAAAGTGGTATTGGAAATGTTGAAATTGTCTCTGATATTGTAAGTGGTATTAGCAGGGTTTTCAAAAATCCGAGTGTCAAAGGAGGGGTCAAAAGATGGGTCGGCATTCAAACAAAATCCCTCTTGACCGTGTGAACCCTGGACATCTCCCTTATGCAAGCCCCGATACGTCGTGTTGGTTTCGTTACTGAACTTCCTGTGTTTCCTCTTCCCAATCGCCGATCGTTGTGTGTCCTTCAATTTATGTTGAGCCATTGAATTTGTATTCCGACTTTTTCCCCTTGTACTATATGTGCAGCATTCACTGATCTCTCAACGCCAAAAAGAAGCATCATCAGGCTGTCAGCAGCGCAGTCTGAAGAAGTTTATTGCAAACTCGCAAGTTTGAAAAAAAATGGAGGCTCGATCCTCACAGTAAGATGGGACGATCTGAAGCAATGAAGATGTATATCCGCTGGAAGTGATGCTGAACGTGATGCTGAACGTGATGCTGAACATCAGTAACAACTGAATGAGGATTTCAATTCACATTCAAATGGGAGATTAAATGTGTTGTGATTTGGGGGAAAATACTCAAACGGATTCAATTCAATAATACAAGCACTCAAATATCAGGGTAGGATATTGGAAAAAGCATTAGTATAAAGAAAAAGAAGGTCTCTAGAGTTGAAACTTTAGAAACTTGAATCATTTTTGACCAATACTTTATTACAGTTTCATTTTGTTTTCCAGTATAAATTGAGTACAGACAACAAGAAGTTGTCAATGAGTGCTATTCTCATGTGAGCGACGCCGAGCCCCATATATGGTGGCTCGTCAGTATTTTCGGGCGGAAGTTTCTTCCAGCCCAATATTCTTGTCTTCCTGTCTCTCATTATCAAACAAAGTCATTGCAAGTTTACAATGGATATTGAACAGTTGTAAAATGAGTGGTTGTTGATTCATCTAAGTTGTGTGGGTGTCACTTGTGTGGATGTCACTTGCGTGGGTAACTCAACCGAACATTTGAAAAGCAATACATTTTGACTAAACTGGGACAATACCTAGTAGTTGGATATACTTTTTTCCTTGGCATCTAATATTTTTTCTTCTAGACAGTCTTACAATTCCCATCCAGCTACGTTTTCTTCTTTGCTCTCTCTCTCTCTCTCTCTCTCTCTCTCTCTCTCTCTCTCTCTCTCTCTCTCTCTCTCTCTCTCTCTCTCTCTCTCTCTATCTCATTTTGGTGGTCCACGTGACATTTTTGACTTGGCCGCGCCGGTGAGCTTTATTGATTAAATTTTTTTCACTGGCTTCAATAAATAGTCATCATGAAGATGGAAATTCATTGCTTTTAGAAAAACTCCCGAGTTATCTGTCTGTTTTTTTTAGTGGTTCATATATCAGAGATTTTTGAAAATGTTTTCTAGAGTTGCAGCATCCAGCACCGTGAAAAGAACTGCAGTTTCTTCCTTCAAGCGTAGCTACGCCTTATCTGCGCAAGCACAGGCCCTGATTTCCAAGGATGTCAAAGACGTCGACCCGGAAATGTATGAAATCTTGCAATTAGAAAAGCAAAGACAAAAGAACTCCATCACTCTTATTCCATCAGAAAACTTCACCTCCAAGGCCGTTATGGACTTGTTGGGATCCGCCATGCAAAACAAGTATTCTGAAGGATATCCTGGTGAAAGATACTATGGTGGTAACGAATTCATTGATATGGCAGAATCCCTGTGCCAAAAAAGAGCTTTGGAAGCGTTCGACTTGAGTCCAGAAGAATGGGGAGTCAATGTTCAATCCTTGTCTGGTGCTCCAGCCAACTTGTATGCTTACTCCTCCATCATGGAAGTTGGTGACAGACTGATGGGTCTTGACTTACCTCATGGTGGTCATTTATCCCACGGTTACCAAACCCCAACCACCAAAATCTCTTTCATTTCCAAATACTTCCAAACCATGCCATACAAGTTGGATGAAAAGACCGGTCTGATCGATTACGACACCTTGGAAAAGACTGCACTCTTGTTCAGACCAAAGGTCATTGTTGCCGGTGCCTCTGCTTACCCAAGAGTCATTGACTACAAGAGAATGAGAGCTATTGCTGACAAAGTTGGAGCTTATCTTCTCTCCGACATGGCCCACATCTCCGGTTTGGTTTCTGCTGGTGTCACCGAGTCCCCATTCCCATACTCGGACATTGTTACCACCACCACCCACAAGTCCTTGAGAGGTCCTAGAGGTGCCATGATCTTTTTCAGAAAAGGTATCAGAAAGGTCACCAAGGCCGGTAAGCAAATTCCTTACGAGTTGGAAAAAAAAATCAACTTCTCTGTCTTCCCAGCCCACCAAGGTGGTCCACACAACCACACCATTTCTGCCTTGTCTGTTGCATTGAAGCAAGCACAAACTCCTGAATACAAACAATACCAATCTGACATTGTCAAAAACGCCAGTGTCTTTGCAGACGCCTTGAAAGCCAAGGGCTTTGACTTGGTTTCCAACGGTACCGACACACACTTGATCTTGGTGGATTTGAGATCCAAGAACATCGATGGTGCCAGAGTCGAAGCTGTCTTGGAAAGAATCAACATTGCTGCCAACAAAAACACTGTTCCTGGTGACAGATCTGCTCTTTTCCCATCCGGTTTGAGAGTCGGTACTCCAGCCATGACTACCAGAGGTTTCCTTGGTGAAGAGTTCCAAAAGGTGGCCGAATACATGGAAAAGGCTGTCCAAATCGCTATTGATTTGAAGTCCAAGGAACAAGGTGCCACTCCAAAGGAAAAATTAGCCAACTTCAAGAAATTGGCCACTGAATCCCCAGATGTCAAGTCTCTTGACAAAGAAGTTGTTGCTTTTGTTTCTGCTTACCCTGTTCCAGGTGAATTATAAACTATATCTAGTCAAGCATAATATAAACTGTATATCATCATAATTTCAACAATTATCTGTACTTTTCCGTCTATTCTTCCCTCCAGAAACGGTATTTTCTTCCGGGGCCTACATTTAACATTCCGCCACCACGTCTCCACCACGTCTCCGCCCCGACTCTATTCATCCAGTGGGCACAACCATATGATAAACCACCCTGTTACTTGCTTAGAGGCAAACCAGAACCCAAACCCTTGGTCACGTGACTGCGTGTTGTTGATGTTTTTCCTTGTTGAGCCAAAACGTAAACAGTTGCGAAGGCGAAATAGTTTTTGCATTGCAACTATATGGCTTTTTGACACATCACTTTTCACTCAGTTCTGGGGAAGAGCTTTGCTAAGAGACAGACGCTGAACCATGGTTGTTTCCGAGGTTGAGGATGGCTCTTCATGGTTTCATGACAAAATACTGGACAATTTGGCCCAGAATTGCAAGGTTGAAAAGGAGTGTATCACACAGTACATCACCTCCCTATTACACACAAAACAGAGGCATACTATGCAAGATGTTGCAAAGGCTTTGGATTTGATTGAAAAAATCAGCAGGACAAGTCGAAATACAGAGAATATCGACATGCTGTTGATTTCAGCGTTTACTTTGTTCACACAAATACAAAATATAGATATAGTTCCGTTGAGAATTGATGACATCTTGAGGTATAAGCAAGCTCCAGACGATGACGAATTGGTCATCTCCAATTATATTCGATTTAAATGCTTAAGTCTGAATATTCTGCAATGTACGGAGACATCATTACAGCCTTTTTTGAAACTTATCATCGATAAATATTGTGCGGGCTCGAGTCTTTTCAAACTCATCAAGAAGAGAACAAATGTGTCTTTAACTAATGCATTCAATATGACTTCGACATTCTTAAACCTCTCTTCAAAGATAAAAACAGTGCATAAACTTGTTTTTATAATCATTGCAGCCCAATATAGCATTCTTACCAAAGAAATACAAAATGATCTTTTTGTGAAAATATCCAAAGATGCTTTCAAAATGTTATCTAAATCGGAATCTACAGTTTACAAGTACTGTTCTTTCCATTTGCACTCATTGATGTCTCTTTTGAAAGAGACAAATGGTGATTTATCAGCTCTACAGATGTCAATCGATGTGTTCAGAAACTGTGAGGAAAAATATAAGCTTGGAATAGACTGGGAAATATTTGTAACAACCTCCAAATCACCAGATCTGTCCAAATCTCTTGGACATATGCACATACAAGAAGCCGAAAATGGGCATATCATTGATGGTATCAAATTTGATGAATCTTTTTTCCAGGAAGAAATGGTTGGAAACGTCAAAAAGCTGGTAAAATCATTAAAGTCTTTAAACATCAACGATCCTCATACACATCAACAATTTCGAAAAATAGTGGGTTTTGTGACAAGATTCTCGTCAAGTTATAGGGAATTGGACACAGTTATAGATCATATCATCTTAAAGATCAAATCATTTGAAATAGAACACTCTCAAAATACGTTTTTGTACAGTATTTTGAGTCAAATGGCACACGGTCTTTCTGATAAGGTAAACCCTAAAAAACTTGAAAATATTTCCAAGTTAACTTTTCATTTTGCAAACCAAATTCTAAAAATCAATTCGTCTTTTTCTGTTGAGTTTTGGAGACTTTTCATTCACATTGAGAAAACAATAAATAAAACAAACCCAAGCAATGATTTACTACTGAAACGTATCATTCATACTTGTCATATTATGCTCTCCATGGATGCATTCTCCGATATCAATGTACTTATAGGGGAATTTTTCTACTCAGAAATTGGAACATCATTAAATGTAATGGAGTTTTTGGAAGATTCAAACTCTAGATATGGATCCCTAATCAATCTATTGACATCATGCGCCATGACAAATACTGATAACCTACGCTATTTCTTCAAAAATACAAAAAGTGATGCAATATCGGTCTGCTTTGTCATACGTATTATTGAAATTATAAACAATTTCAATTCTTGTGAAAAGGAAAAACTCATTGGTCAAATCATACTGTTATGCAAAGATGAGATACAAGACACTGGAGCATTTTTGTTCTTCTTATCTTACGTATCATTCATTGTTGATTTTCCAATAAATTTCAAGAGTGCAAATATAGTTTTCAATGACGAGTCGTGTTTCTTGAAGTTTCAGAATATTGTGACTTCTCATCTGTACATATTACAAATCCTAACGAGTGGATGTGTTGATTCCAACACTCTAATTATTTCACTTTCTGAAATGAAAAACCACTTGAATCGAAAAGAAAATTATTCCCTTTACGAACATAATGTTGTTATATCAATTGTCGAATCTTTGAGATACAATCAACTATTCTCTCACTCAGTCAAACTGCTAACATTATACAAAAAAAGCAGAGACATACCTCAAAATCAAATACATGAAATAAATGCACACTTACTTGATTCATACATAAATCTTGAAGACCCTGAAAATAGCCAGATATTGTCATCTGTGAATGTTATTACGCCATCGACATTCATGGAAATGGAATTTGAGCTATCCAAGCTACATTATTATATATTGGTTCAACATCCAGATACAATAGTCCATTTTGAGAACCTGGTATGTGTCTTTCAAAAGTCAATTACTTTCAATATCAATTCACAGAATGATAAATATAAAGTGCTGCAAGTGTTGTTATTATATGCAAGATTTTGCTATATATCAGGATTGCACCAGTGTGACATTGTAAAATCAATCACTAATTTCAAACGTTCGATCTCTATTTTGCAATCCATCTTTAAAAATTTTCTTCTGGAAACTGATAACTCCCCTTCAATAAATTCGTCTCTAAAATACATTATTAAAATGAAGTTCTCCACATATATGATAGCCAACTATGGAGAGCTTTTAAATAGGTATTCGATTATTGGATTTGGAAAAGAATTTACTTACTATTTGAAAGAGATGGAAACTTTTACTAAAATCCAGCCATCCTACAATTTGAGGTATTACTCAAGTTTGACACTGCTACATTGCTATATATTTGAGAACTCTTTTGAATTGGCTTCCCTAAAGTTTGATGAGATTAATGAAAAACAAAGAATCATTTTGAGAGACAATAATAATGTTCAAATGGCTCACACGTTATTGGCGTTTGAAAATTATGCAATGTATATTAATAACAAGCATAACGCCAACGTAATTGCCAAAAAACTTGACTTGGTGATGTATTCCCTGTTTACCAACAAACAATATTTTGCAAAGTCCAGATTGATAAAATTATGGCTCAATGGTTTAAGAAAAAGAGGAGAACTTTTCAAAAATTTGATAGACTCTGAAAAAACATATTCGGGCGACACCGAAACAGATTTGATTATTAACTCTACTTTTGACTATTATAAAGGTTTGCTTTTCAGTCAAAAAAATAAAGACAATGTTATAGCATTGTACCCTCTGGTTAATAACAGTAACATGGATAAAAGTAATCAATCAAACACTCTGTTCGAATGTGGAAACAGAATTAAGATGGATTTAGAAGATAATTTATATGTTGCTAGCATTGAAGAGTCAAAGATGAAACTCAATATTCTTGTGAATTGTTTTGTCAATACTATAAAATCAAACGAAAATCTAATTCTAGACAAGGAGTTGAGTGCAATAATCCATTTGAATGATAGATTCAAACTCTCTCCATTTATTTTTGAAAAGGAGTTTTCAAAGTTGAAGAAAAACGATAAGACAGTTTTGCCAGAACCGTTACAATCCACACAAAAGCAACATACCACGAGAAGTCAGGCACAGTGTATCACAAATGTTTTGCCCAAAAATTGGATTGCTGTATCAATTGATTATAACTCGAGTACAACGAGTTTATATATTACCAAATATGAACCACATCAAGCAAACCCTTTGTTTGTCGATATACCATTACTGGGTAAAGGAAAGGGTTCATTTACAGAAGCTCTGGATTTGTTGAAACAAATAATAAAGGAAAGTGATGACTCTACAAAGGCTGAGGTGACTTCAAAGGTTGTCACATATGAAGAAAAGAGAACATGGTGGGAATTAAGAAAAGATCTTGATAAAAGACTTGAGCAGGTGTTACTGGATATTGATGGTCGTTGGTTAGGAGGGTTCAATTCGTTGTTTCAGGTTAAAAAAGTGAATTTGTCCGATGTGAGTAAAATCAAGAATGATATTTTCAAGCTTTTCCGAATCTACTTAACATCTAAAGAATACGGTGTCATTGAAACACGGTTGAAGACCATTGACAACAGTTTCTTTGAACTCTTTCTCAAGATTGAAAATGTATCCGTTGAGAAGGTGAAGGATTTGATATTTTTCATGATCAAGAGTACAATTGAGATTGAGTTGGAAACTTACATCATTTATGAAATCGCCAATGCCATGAAATTGAAGTTAGATGATTATTACAAAAATGCTAATACTGAACAAGTGTCTGACTCTCACGTTGTTCTGATACCAGGACCAGGGTGTGTACACATTCCTTGGGAATCAATAATGACGTTACGAGGTAAGTCGGTGACTCGAATGCCCACCGTTGTGCAATTGACAGATTACCTTATTAAGTACCAAGATATGAATCAAAATGGCATGAAGGTGAGTACAGGATATTATGTCATAAATCCTGGCGGTGATTTGAAAAGAACAGAGCAAAATCTTGCTCCCAGATTCACACATCTGACAGGTTGGAGCGGTTGCGTTGGTCAGCCACCGAGAGAGGAGGATATTCTGACAGCATTTGATACCCGTGATCTTTATATATAT
Source organism: Pichia sorboxylosa (assembly GCA_001599115.1). Taxonomy (NCBI): domain Eukaryota; kingdom Fungi; phylum Ascomycota; class Pichiomycetes; order Pichiales; family Pichiaceae; genus Pichia; species Pichia sorboxylosa. Next base: position 111,791 of record BCGC01000004.1, on the reverse strand, counting down.
GCTGGTCATGGGGGTGGGGAGCAATATGTCAAGTCCAAGTGGATCAAGCAGAGAGATTACATTCCTCCTACTCTTCTTCTTGGCTGTGCATCTGGTATGTTGAAAGGTGAAGGCCATGTTCAACCGTATGGTACGGCCTACAACTACATCAACGGAGGGTGTCCTATGTTGCTAGTGAACATGTGGGACGTTACAGATAAAGATATCGACAAGTTCACTGTTGATGTGCTATGCAAATGGGGGCTTTTGGTGGATTATGATTCTTTTGACCCATTTGAAATGGCATCTGAGAATCAGACATTTGCCAGTTGTGTTTCCAAGTCTAGAGACGTTTGCAAGTTGAAGTACTTGAATGGAGCGGCTCCTGTGGTTTACGGCTTGCCATTGAGTATCGAATTCGACTGAGTGAGTGAAGATTTGCTGGTTTTTTCTAGCTGGTTAAATATTGTATGTATCTTATCAATGAACAAATGAAGCTCAAGTTTTCTGTTTTCAAGGGTATATTTTTGATAGTGAGTAAAGATTTGTAGAGGCTGGGACTTGATTGTTCAACACTGGAAATATTCAGATAAAACTGGTCATTGACAAGTTTCAAGGCATTTTTGGCACTTTCTGTCGTCAGCATTATATTTCTGGTGGAGGGGGTGCTAGATGCAGCTGTTGAAGAAGATGGAGTGAAATCACACTTGTAGAACTCGTTTTCTAGAGAGTCCAAGTACATTTGTTCAATCACTTTATGGGTGTTATTATTCCATCCAACTGTCCCAAAATTTATTTGATCAAATAGGGTATAGTTGATGGACATTTTTTGGAGGTTTGTTGTTTCCGCCGTTTTGTCATCTGAGTAGTTTTCAAAGATATTTCTACTGTTAGGATAGTATAGAACCGGGTCTTCGGGCAGTTTGGTATCTTTTGGATGATACGGAACTACAATATGATCAAAATGATCCACTTTGGTTCCCTTCTTTTTCTTCGGTTTGCCATTTGATTTCATTTGAATGGTTTGTGCTGTTTCATCCGCATTGTGGTCTTTGCCAATGGGGTTCTCCATTACCCGTAGTGGTACCAGTAGTTGACGGGGTAGTGCGGTCCTGGTTCCGTGGGACATTCGCACTGGGGAACAAAGTATTTGTGCCATTACCGAATCTTCCAGCTTCATATATGATTGGATTCGTTCACTGTTGGGAATGCATCGGAAACCAGATATCCATTTTTCTGGTGTGTGAAAAATGGGTGAATTTTCCACCTTCTTGAGATCAATCTCTCGGGCAGTATATTTTGTGGTGGGATTTTTCGCCAGCAAATCAACCAGACGTTTGGATGTGGTGGAGATTCCCTTCATGTTGAGAGAGAGAATAATGGGGGTGAGCACTGGATGTTGAAGGGTGGAGAGTGAAGTTTGAATTTTTATCTATATTCAGACAGTTTGATAGAAATGGACTCAAAAAAATTGAAATTTCAGCTGATGCGACTTTTCATGAATCTCGGGCATAAATATAGAAGAGAAGGGTCTAGAGAGAGGAATGTTCCTGCTATTCATACAAACTAGACCGGATAAGTACCGCTTTTTGATGAGTTATTGCAATTCTGGCAGAACAGTATATATATGTACATAGATGAAACACATTAGACAAAGATTTAACCACGACAGACGTCCCGCAATCATCTTTCCTCGATTGAAAACACGACATCCTTGTCTTTTTTTGGGTCGTATGGGTTGATGAGGAAGTTGGAGAACTTCTTCAGGTTGGACAGGCCTCTGATTTCGTTACCAAGTAGAGGCATTTTGATCAGATGATAATCTTCATAGAGCTCGTCCATTTGGTCAAGATACTTCTTCTGCATCTTCCATCTTGCTTGGCATCTCTTACATTGGTCGTCGTCGGCAAACAGCAGCTGGTTGCAGATGATGGTGTTGACGTCCATGTTGTATTTCATCAAGTCCTGGATCAATCTTTCGGTTTCGTACAACGAGAGGAATTCGGAAATGCACACGCACACAAAGGTGGTCAGTTCCGGGTCCTGGAACTGGGAGTTGACCTCGGTGACTTGTTGTTTGATGTCTTCGAGCTTGGAAAACATCTCTTGTTTCTGGTCTCCGCCCATCATGTTGAGAAGAGGACCCATTCTTCCGGTGATCTCGTTGAACTTGCCCAACAGCTTCTCCAACGTGGATGGTAGCTGCAAGAATCTGAGAGTGTGGCCTGTTGGAGCCGTGTCGAAGATGATGGTGTCGTATCTGATGACGGACTCGTCGTCTGCGCTGGCTTTTTGGTTCTTGATGTGTTTCAGCACCTCCATGAACGAAAAGGCCTCATCGATACCGGGAATGGAGCTGGTGACCTCGGAAAGAACGCCGTTCAGCGGGTCGTTGGCGTCCATGCCTGTTTTGTTGGACGCAGTGAACTCTTCCATGGACGACGACGGATCGATCTCCATACAGGACAAGTTGTCCAGTCCGTCCACCTTTCTGGCCTCTTTTCCAAACTTCTGATCAAACGCATCGGACAGGTTGTGCGCTGGATCGGTGGAAATCAACAAGTAGTTCTTGTGTGGGTTGTTCAACGCAAACTGGATAGCGATGGACGACGACGAGGTCGTCTTTCCAACACCACCTTTTCCTCCCACAAACACCCATCTGAGAGATTCATGTTCAACGAGGTCTTTAAGAGACGGATCAACTTCTAGTTCAGCCATGGCGTGTCTGTGAAAGAGAAGACGTGGTTCACCAACTAGTCTGGCTGTTGGCAAAAACACACAGACAGCTTGGCCAGCAGACTCGCGGTTCCAGAAGCTTCGAGGGGAAGTCGGAGGGGGAGCAAGAGGCTGGGGTCACGGGGGAGCAAGAGGCTGGGGTCACGGGGGAGGTGGGGGAAGACACTGGGTGTGGGACGGGTGGACAGTGGGTGTTGGACGGAGGGAAAGTCGGTGTTTAAACACTTTGGAATGGAGGTTTGGCAAGAAAATACAGTTGATGGATGAATGGAGAGAGTGCACTCACCCTTCACCCTTTTTGAAGTTGCTATGTGGGTGTTATGGATCTGTTTTCCACTGTCTGATGTGAGGAATGAAAAACCACTTCTTTTGTGATGAAACTCAACGTATTTTGCAGAACGACCGTTGTGCTGAACCACTCTTGCCTAGAAATATCCCTATGTTGTGTGTTTCCAGTTGTCCCAAATCCAGTGTGGTAACCATTAGTACGGTACTTTATTGTTATAAAACACTTACAAACTTGTCAAAAATGGTATTTTCAAAGTCAAGAATAGTATTTTTCAGAAGCAGGACGTTGTTCCGGAACAGAAATCATACCTCTGTCTTCCTTCAACTTGAACTGCACAGCTTTCAATAGATTGTACAGAAGAGTCAAAACTGGAGCCTGGACATTCAGCTCGCCAGCAACGTTCAGAACGTTTCCCAGAATAACCTCCAATTCAATTGGATTACCCTTTTCGACATCAACCAACATTGATGGTTTGAACCAGTTGCCATCATCGGAGTGGACAATGTTGTTGATGATATCGCTTGGTAATTCGACACCGTCAGCCTTGGCGATTTTGATGATTTCATGCATGGCTGGAATTGAAACCGTCTCCAAAGTGCCTGAAAGATCCAATCTACCTGTGTCGATTCTGGTCAACGCACACACCGTGTTCAAGGTTGCGTTGTACACCAATTTTCTGTATCTATACCACTTGACATCTGCAAAGTAGACGATTTTATTTTTCTCGTTGGAATACAGATCAATGAATTCTTGGGCTTTGGCCGCTTGGCTTTCTGCAGAAAAGCTCTTGTTATCGAAATAACTAATCACACAATGGTCCTTACTCACTTGCTTGACCACTCCGCCATGGTTGTGCGACCCAATGTGCGAAACTCCGGACAAACAGTAGTTTTTAGGATATCTGGCAATAAATGGACGGCCCAAATCAAACCCGTTTTGGATCAGCACAATGGTGGTTTTTTCCGCCGTGATGGCTGGAGCAGCCACATCTTCGGCCTTGATCACATCTGGCAGGTTTTTCGTCGTGATGATCACGTAATCATACTGCTTCTCTTTGGCAGCACTTTCCACCGTAGGGAAAATCTGGTTGGGTTTCCAGCCCGAGATCTGGCCATAGTCCACCGAGTCAATGGTCCACCCGCTTTCAATCACCTTGGAGTAATCGCTCCGAACAACCACATCCACAAGGGCCTTTTTGGTGTACGACAGACCATACGCCACAATAGTACCAACACCACCAGTGCCGATCAGAAGAACCTTAGGTAAGCTCATGTTTTCAAATCTTCTGTTGTCTCTTCAAAACCCTCTGAACCTATTTTCCACCGCTCCATCATTGGCCTTCTGCTCTTCTTTTATACTGTTTTTCTCCGTGTCCTCGGATTGCGGGAATCCTTTGCCGCCGACAATTGCCGCGTGGGTCTTATCGGTGCTTTTTCCTCTTTGGGAAAAAACGGTCTCGACCAGGTCGGACATTTTACCAGTTATCCGTTTGAAGAAATAACAATACACAAATAAATGCTAAAAATGGATATGGACGGTAGTTTTACAGATGGACAACCGGGTCAAATTGGGAATATTCGGGTCTCCAGAATTTGCGGAAAACAGGCTTGTAGGCTTTGCCCAGAAGAGAGATGGTGGAGACTTCAGACTCTTGGAGATGCCATTCGGGGTAGAAAACGCCCTTGTACTCTTCAAAACGGCCCGCTTTGGAAGTAGTGGTCACAGGAATGATTTGTTGCGAAACTATCCACTTTAACAAAACTTGTAAGGGCGTCTTGTTGTATTTGAGTGCCAGCTGTTGGATATAGCTGGAAAACTCGGCACCCGCTGTCTGGGTCAAATCTGCACTGGTTAGAGGCGCCAATGGTGAGTAGGCTTCTATTGTGATGTTTCTGGCCCTGCAATACTGGACAATTCCCGGAGTTTGGTTCTGCAGAAAAGCATGGAACTCGATCTGGTTGACCTGGGGCTTGATTCGGGCACCCTCCCAGACGGCATCCAGATCCTGGACAGAAAAATTGGACACTCCAATTTTTTTCACCAACCCTTTATCATATGCTTGTTGCATGAAATTCCAAGCTTCTGGTAAACTGAAGCCGTGGGTTTCAGATTTGATGAATGGTGCATGTAATAAATAAAGATCAATATATGGAGTGTCCAAGAATTGTAACAGTTTCTTGATTCGATCATAAGGGTTTTTGCATTTGGAATGGCCACCATATGATCCATCCCCTGCAAAATACTTGTCTGTGATGAAAAGATCGTCTCTACACATCCCATTTGCAAAGATTGCTTGCATGGAATCTCTCAATTCAGCGTCATTCTGATACACCTCGGCGGAATCGATATGAACAAACCCTTGTTTAGCAGCATCGGCAATCAATCTGACAAGCTCCGGATTGGCAGGTAGATCTGCTTCACGTTTATAGTAAACAGTACCCAATCCAAAAGCAAGAAGTGGTATTCCAGCGTCGTTTTGGGGTAGTTTGAAATCCATAATGTTTATAGAATCACAATGGTTATAGACTCACAATGGTTATTTCCTCTCTAAAATTTACGCCATTAGGTGCAATACATCCTGCTGTCTATATAAATATCTTTTCTCCGCTATCAGTAGCAGCGGAAATTTGAAGAGGTGGAAAATTTCACTGATAAGAAATGCGGAACTTTTAACGGTCAATTTTCCATCCGTTGGAACGATAAAAGGACCAACGATACATCAAAATGCCCAACTCTGTTTTTTTTTTTAGCCCTTGTTAAATAATAAAAACACACTGTGATCATGTCCTACTATGCTACCAAAGATCTTCCTCCATTGGGGGCCTTATGTCTGGATTACACAGATGACATCCATAGACCACCGGGGGATGTCATCATGTCATACTCCTATGAGTTCGATGTGATTCGGGAAACGGTGCCTGGTGCTTCTCTGTCGAAAGTTGTGGATTCTGAAAGCTTTTCAGACCAAGACCTCAGCGTTTATGTGGAAGCATGTAAAAGGCTTCAAGAAAAAGGCTGTGTGGGTATAATCACGTCGTGTGGCTTCCTGGCACAGCTCCAGACCCGTCTGGCGGCCGCTATAGATATCCCAATTGTAGCCAGCTCTTTGATACAAATTCCGTTTGTTCTACTCACATTATCTCCCAAAAAAAAGGTGGGAGTGCTGACCTTTGACTCTTCAGCTTTGGGGTTGGTTCATTTTCATGGTGTCGGCATCACTGCGAGTATGCTAGATAGAGTGGTTGTGAAAGGTTGCAAAGCCGAAGGTGCTCTTCAACGAATCATCAGAAATGGGGACCCTTACTTCATCAAAGAAGTCGAACAAGAGCTAGTGGAATTGGCAAAAGAACTGGTGTTGGAAATCCCAGATGTTGGGGCCATTGTGCTGGAATGCACAAATATGCCCCCAGTCTCAAAAGCAATACAAGATGCTGTCAAGCTACCTGTTTTCGATGGTATCACTATGGTTGATTGGTTCTATTCGGGTTTGGTTGTCAAATCACGTCCGGTGGACCCATATCCAGAGGCTGGCCATAGAAGAAGAGCTAGAAGTGCAAAAGAGGCTCCCAAATGATTCGAATCAAGGAAGCACTTTAACTATAATTGTATATATTTATACTATCCTCCATTTCGTTGAATAGGTCTCGGAGGTATTTATCACCAGCGGAATCTATGAATTCCCAAATATTAGAACTATCGTCGTTCATAGGTTTGGATGGAGGGTTTTTGTTGCTCTCATAGGGGGTACCACACATACCGCCATCTGTTTCACCAAAAATCGAATCTCTGTGTTTGAATTTGTCTCTTAAATCTCTACCTGTTAAATAAGAGTCAATTTCAATACATCCGTCTTCAAATATTCCATTGTTGAGTATATCTGTCAAAGTATTTTGTTTCTCCAGTCCTTCATCTGGTGACTCTAGAGAAATCTTCACAATGCTTGCCAACCGTTCAAAGGTGTCTCTGAATACCGAAGCACTTTCCCATTTTTCAGCTAGAACGTATAATATCGTCTGGCATGAATTAATGGTGTCGTATACTATGCTTCTTCTTTTCCATTTTAAAACATTAAGATGCCTGTCCAGCCAGATACAAAACAAGAATGATATTCCGGAAACGAAACAACAATGCATGGCCAGCCATGTATAACCCAATCGTTTTTTCAAATACATATTTTTGTAGTTGATGCAGATTGCAGAAGAGCTTTCAGTAAAAACCTTGAACCACTCAAGATGTCTTTTGGGAGATTTACTCTTCAGTTTAGCTACTTCCAGTATGATTGGTCTCAACAACAGTAGGATTGAATTGTGATACGAAATCAACGACCAGTTATTTGTTTCAAATGTGGATCCAGCATCATCTTTGTATGGGAAAGTAGACATCCATTCATTAAGCTCAAGCAATATTTCAATGCGGGTGGCATCGATATCGTCTGGCTTTTCCATCAATTGAATTGGTTTATAAATGAAAGTACAGATACTGGATTGTATTCTTCTCAGCTTGATGACATAGGAAGCAACTTTGAATTCATCAGTGTCCAAAGGAAAAGGAGCGTCAATATCAATATCTGATATACTAAAAGGTCTTCCAAGAACAAGACCGTTGATTCTTTCCATTCCATATGCAGACCAAAAAATACGGGATTTTAAATCCTGCAGTTGTCTGTCTTCGTTGCTGAGAACACCACTTTTTCTTTGGTATGGTTTTCTATGCAGTCCTAAAACTACTGCCGTCCTTATGGATAGACCGATTGTTTGCCATCCAGGCAATCCATCAGGCATTTTTTGAGAGAAAACTGTCATTAGCAAATATGCTTGAACTGTTAATAGATTTTGATTTTCAATAACGCTGTTCACAGATTCAAAGGCTTTAGAATAGTAAGATTTGGTGTAGCAAGGTGGACGGACATTCTTTGATATATCTTCTAGCTGAGACCCAATAGCCAAAATCATGAAGAAAAAGAAATTTGCTATAGGATCATCTGATTTCTGCTTCATCACTAGATGGAAGCACTTTTCAGCAAAATCCCAATCCAAAAATGGGTACTGGATCTGAACCGACTTTTGGTAATATGCAAATAGCTCTGTTGCATTTTTCAAAGTTGGAAAACTAAAGGGTTGTTCAAAAGACTCGTTAGAGAGATTGGATTTAGAATTGCCACCAAAAACTGAATAACCGCTTGAAAAACAATGAATTGACGAACCAATAATTTTGGCGATGGAATAGGCTGATGTTTCACCAATATAGTATGGTTCACCAGCTGCTCCTAGAGAAATATATCCTACTTCATCTGTCAAATCTTTATGTTTGTTGGCGGTTGGGGGATATTTCATTGTTGAGTCATCGGTGTATACCGATGTTGGAGAATTATCTTCGGACCCTGAAGATGGGAATTTGTTGTTATCATTTAGTTTGGATTCCAATTTTTGGACGGAGTTTTCCAATTTTTCTAGATAATCACGTTCAATTTCTTGTCCAGTTGGGGGATATATGATTGTGCATTGTAGTCCGAATTTCATACATCCCGAACATACTGGGTATTTTCCATCGCATTTCTTCTTTCTTTTTTTACAAGCACAACACGCTGCCATTTGATGTTTTCCACCGGATCTTCTCCTACGACGTGGTTTGATGACTTCCTGGAAACCATCACCATTGTTGAAATCCATCCCAACCTCTTGGTTCACTCCAATTCGACATTTGGGGGAGATTTCATTGTCGTCTTTTTCTTCCAAATCTGAGTCGGTAATTCGTTCTTCGTTCTGTCTTTCTTTGGAGGTTGGCATTTTCACCAACTTAAAGTTGTAAGTACCTTTCTTTGGAGTCATCACGCTCAATTACTTTATTGGGACAAAAAAAGAAGAATTGTTAGCTTGTGGAACTGTGTGTGATTTTTGAAAACGGCAACCATCAACCATTTCCGCCATTTTCAGCAAGGCGGCGGAATCTTCCGCAGTTTCCCGATACGGCAATAGCAGTCGTACCTGACTGATAAGAAAACCGTTGCGCGTTAAGAAGAATAGTTTTGTGAGAATATATAAAGTTTATTTAACCACTTAAATAAAAACAATCACCATCCAAAGGATTCGGTGTGCAAGTAAACTTCGTTGACATGAGGTTTTGTGAAAACTTGGGATTGCAGGTTGGCGATAGCATTTGCAGCAGAGACCTTCAAGGAGTCGGAACCGGAAACGATGAAAATGTTCTTAGATTGTAAAGAATCGGCATTTTGTTGTACAAGTTGTGCAATGTCAGGTTTGCTGTTGATTATGTTGACAAAATTGTGGACCTTTTTAGAAACAGATGTTTCGGTTTCGACACTTGGGGAGCTATTACAGCAACTGATTTTATGGGCTATTTCTAGATTCGAATCAGACATGTCCTCTACAACATAAATGTTGATTGCAACTTTGTTGGCAATAAGCAAGGAAGAGTATTTTTCAGTGATTTGAAACAACTCGTCCATAATCCATTCCATGTTTTGGCTGTTTTGAATAATCCAATCTAGTTTTGCATTTTTCAACTGGCTTTTTTGCGAGTCAATTTGTTGACAAGCATCGGCTAAAAACGGAATGATGGCGGAAATACCGGTACCGCTGGCCATCAAGTACGAAGAATCAAAGGAATCCATCTTTCTTTCGCATCCTCCGTAAGGACCATCGATAAATACGTAAAAATCGGTATATCCATAATCCGGGAGTTTATCATAAATGTATTTTGTCAGACCACCCCAGTTACCGGCCTTGACGATTAATTTGATATCGGAACTTTCGTTAGGCTCAAAAGTTGACACAATTGAGAATGGGTGGTTTTCCAAAAATCTCAAACCAGGAAGACGGATGAAAACGTGTTGACCAGCAACCCAGGAAAAGTCGTTGCAGTTTTCAATCACAATTTCAAAGTAATTATCTCTGCTGCTATTTGATGCATATCTTTTGAATCTGCATCTATTTGAACGCAAAAATCCCTTGTTAGGTCTCAGCATAGCTTTATTAAACGCTCTCCATAATAGCTGAACTCCCCAGAAAACAATCGTGGCAATCATGTAATCATTTGCCTTGAGTCGGCCGTAAGCATGGTAAAATAGAGAAATGTAAAATCCAATGGCACAAATCCAGTGAACATTCAACCACAATTCATACCAAACGGCTCTGATCTTTGAATGTGAAAACACTGTTAAAACGGTCAAAAACACCAGTGGTGGAATACCATTGTAAAAATGGGCATTGGTTCTTTCGAAAAAGGCCAGTCTTTCTCTGCCACCTTCTTGTACAGCTTGGATATAGAATGGAATTGTATGGACCCACCCAAGTAAACAAGCAACGACAGACACCCATCTATGGTAAACGTTGAGTTTTTCATAAGATATACCCGTTAACTGAGAAATGATATTAGTCTTACCAGAAAGCACAATAATAAAAGGAACCAATGCTGTAGATTGCAGACCTGCACGGACTGCCAATGGAGAAGAACCAAATCCTCTGCACCCTCTATACCAAGGGTGAGGAATGAAGGTGAAGCATAAAATGTACAAGCAGCCCGCCATGATGATCAGAAAGTTTCCCATGGAAGAAGGAAGTTGGAACAGTTCGCAAACAAATTTAGGAAATCTTCTGTAGGAAATGTATCTATTCATTGCTGCAATTTTATGATATATTTGGCTGAAAAAATTGAGTCTTTTGTTGTTTGGCGAAGAATATCTGTCATTTAGAATATAAATGAGTCGTTTTAAGCAAAAGACAAAGATCAAAACAACACAGAAATACACCACACATTCTGCATAATGTGGCTGATATGTCCATGGAGTTTGCGCTTGTGAGAGTGTTTTTAGCTTGTTGTAATCAGGTGTGCCCATATCGGCAATACACCAAACACCATCAACAAATTTATCTAGTTTTAGTTGATTTTGAATCATTGGATTTTGTTCATCAACTTTATTGGTATCTTGGCAAGTTATATTTCTGACAATATTGAGACATTCTGCCCTTTTAAACAAAAAGTTCAGGGTAGCATTTTTCCTCATATAATATGCTCACTTGTCTCGATGCGGAAAAAAATTGCTCGCTTTCTGCTGCACATTCATTTCTTATCGAATATTCTCATATATTGCTCTTTTCCTGCTGGTTAAGGTCTTCATTTTTATTTATTTTGCTCGTTATGACTTCACCTTTTGCAATCTAGGTCGTAGCTTGATATTTTAGACAAAAAAGCAGGAGAAATTCATTATATAGAACGCTGTTGCTCTTTCCACCACCATTCACTATTTCCTGGACTCGACTAGTCAAGCACCACAATTAACCCAATCTCTCTCATTATCTTTCATTTTTGTCAAACCCATCCAATCATCTCTTTGATAAAAACTCCACAAATGCAAAGGCGTTTCTTTTTATGCTAAATAACCGTTGAAAAACCGTTATACCATCATCATAATATTTCGATGCGGGGGGCTCTAGACGAAAGAAGAAAAAAATTGACGAGCCGCCCTGCTCGGTTAGACACGGACCATTTTGAATAGCTATAAATAAGACATGGAAGCTCCCCACAGAAGACATTGAAATTTAGACCACTGCCTATCTTTCTCTTTTGGTTCCTTTGAAAACGACAATGAGCTCTTTAGATCTTGTTTCAGAGAGGGCCAAATCCAGAAATCCTAAGTTCTTCTGGGAAAATGTGCCAAAAGTGGAAAACATGCATCCTAATCCTATAGCCCTGGTGGGTGGATTACCAAACCACCAATTTTTCCCAGTTTCTTCGGTGGATGTGCAGCTGAAAAATGCACCTTTTGACAAACACACAAAAACGTTCACATCTGAAATGGTTAGTGAAGATAGTGATGTTCTGGATGTGAAAACTGGGTACCAATATGCCTTCTATAACGGGTTCGAACCGTTGCTTGCGAAAATTTCCCAATTTGTTGAAAGGGTGGTAAAGCCAAAGTCCCAAAGCTGGAAGGTTCTTACAACCCAAGGTGGTGCTGACGGTATCTCCAAATGTTTTGATATTTTTGTCAATCCGGGCGACGTTGTGTTGTTTGAAGAGTTTACGTTCACCCCGATTCTAAGCTCTCTCGAAGAATGTGGGGGTATTGCTGTTCCTTTGAAATTGGAAGGTTTGCTTGAAAACGGTGGCACCTTCAACTACGCTGATTATCTGGAAAACTTGCTGGACAACTGGGCGGTGGAGTATCCCGACTATCCTAAACCAAAAGCATTGTACACCATTCCAAACGGTCACAATCCTCTTGGTTTGGCACAGAGTTTGGAGCACAAGAAACACGTCTACAGACTGGCGGAAAAACACAATTTTATCATCATCGAAGATGAACCGTATTCGTATCTCAACTTCACCAAGACTGAAGATCCTAACACGAACTACAATCTGACCAACGACGAATTCATTGACTCTTTGAATCCATCGTATCTCACATTGGACACATCAGGAAGGGTCATTAGAGTCGAGACGTATTCCAAGGTGTTTGCACCAGGTTTGAGATTGGGGTATGTGGTAGTGGATGAATCTTTCTTTCCATACTTTTATAAAGGAAATGGAAAGTGCCCGTCAGGATTGTCACAAATGATGGTTAATAACACTATCCATCAGCTGGGAGGTATTGAGGGCTGGATTGGCTGGATTATCAAGGTCAGAAATGAATATCTAAAGAGAAAGAATGTGTTTGTTTCAACAATTAAACAATCAGAAGCATTTAAGAGGGGTTTTCTGGATGCCATGGATCCCTCGTGTGGGATGTTTGTTGCTGGTGTTCTCCAAGTTACAAAGCATAAAAACTTTAATGGTACTAACTACAATGATTTGATGGACAATTTCTATGTGAAATGTGCAGAAAATGGAGTCATGGTGGTGCTAGGAAGAAACATGTGTATTGATGAAGACTTTTCTATTGAGAGATCGAACTTTGTTCGTTGTGCAATCAGTTATGTCGATGACCATGACATGCTGAAAGAAGCTGCTGAAAGAATGAGTAAGGCGGCTATTGAGGTTTTCGAATGATTTTCAAAAAGAGTTTGAATTCTGAATTCTAGAAGGATGTTTCTATCATCCTCGTGGAAGTATTTCCCCTCAATTTCAACCAGGATTCTTTGACTGCAGACTTTGCTCATCTGGACCCGATTAGTGATTTCTAGCATTTCAAGTGATTTGCTTTTCTGAATTTGCTACAATCTATGAAGTTCATTGTGAGCTAGTTAGACAATATCCCACATTGTCCACTTCATCGTAGATATTTATAAAATTTGTTAATTCAATTTCCGTAAAAATTTCATCGACAGTAATTCACAAAATGTATTCCCCAATTTATGTTCTTATCGATTCATATTTTATGCATAGAATCTTTAAAAAGTCACAATTACTTTGTTGATTTCACCATAAAACACGACACAAAATAATGATTTTTATACTTTGTGGCTTACGTAAGCCACAATATATATGATGAGATTCTATTGTTGAAGTTCGATCATGAGTAAAGCCACAGTCCACAGTGAACCACGGTTGGGTCAGATTCTGGCGTTTATGTGACATCACATTCATTTTCTGGCGTTGGATATGTTTTCTGTTCTTTAATCTTTTTGTTCTTCTTTTTGCTGGTATAGAGACAGTCGTGAACAGATCTCGCATCGCTTGACGATCTTATCTTATCTGTGGGAGATTTGCGGAGATTCCTTTTATTGACCTATTTTTGAGAGTTTCAAACCTTACGTGCTATTTGTTGGCGGAATTTGATTGAATTACTATACTAAAAAAATCCGATAAAAGAAGATGAGTGGATTGATGGAATTGCTGTCGGAAAGAGCCAGAACTAGAAACCCCCAAAAGTTTTGGGAAAATGTGCCCCAAGTTGAAAATCCACACCCTAGTCCAATTGCATTGATAGGAGGATTGCCAAACTACCAGTTTTTCCCTGTTACGTCTATGGATATTTCATTGAGAAATACGCCGTTTGTTGAAGAAGAGACACATTTCAAATCGAACTTGATCACCCAAGATGCGTCTGTTGTAGACATCAAGACGGCATTTCAATACTCCTTTAAAAATGGGTTTGAACCTCTTTTGGAGCAAATCACCGAGTTTGTTAAAAGAGTCGTCAAGCCAAAACAGGAGAATTGGAAGGTTTTGACCAGTTTAGGAGGTGCGGATGGTATAGCCAAATGTCTTGACGCTTTTGTCAATCCGGGCGACGTTGTGTTGTTTGAAGAGTTTACGTTCACTCCAATACTCAGTTTGTTGAAAGAGTGTGGTGGTATTGCTGTTCCTTTGAAATTGGAAGGTTTGCTTGAAAACGGTGGCACCTTCAACTACGCTAATTATCTGGAAAACTTGCTGGACAACTGGACTGTGAAGTATCCCGACTATCCTAAACCAAAAGCATTGTACACCATTCCAAACGGTCACAATCCTCTTGGTTTGGCACAGAGTTTGGAGCACAAGAAACACGTCTACAGACTGGCGGAAAAACACAATTTCATCATCATCGAAGATGAACCGTATTCGTATCTCAACTTTACCAAGACTGATGATCCCAACACAAACTACAATCTGACCAACGACGAATTCATCGACTCTTTGAATCCATCGTATCTCACATTGGACACATCGGGAAGAGTCATTAGAGTCGAGACGTATTCCAAGGTGTATGCACCAGGTTTGAGATTGGGGTATGTTGTTTTGCATGAATCATTGTATCCATACTTTTTGAAAGGTGTTTTCAAAGCTGCGTCCGGTTTGCCAATGATTTTAGTCAACAATACCATCAATAAACTAGGAGGTGTTGAGGGTTGGATTGGCTGGATTATCAAGGTCAGAAATGAGTATTTGAAGAGAAAGAACGCCTTTGTTACTGCCATTAAACAATCTGAAGCTTACCACAAGGGCTATATTGACGTGATTGATCCTTCATGTGGTATGTTTGTGGCATGCATTATCAAAGTCGAAGCGCACAAGGCTTTCAAGGACTCCAATTATGACCAGATTATGGACAGTTTCTATGTCAAAAGTGTGGAAAACGGCGTGATGTTTGTTTTGGGGAGAAACATGACTGTTGATCGGAACTTTTCCCTAACCAGATCTAATTTCATCAGATGTGCCATCAGTTTTGTGGATAATGTCGACACTTTGAATGAGGCCGTCAACAGATTGAGCATTTCTGCTATCCAACTGTTTGAAAATTGAATGTCCAACTTTTCATCATGATGTATAGTCACTCAACTGTAAAACTTCATTATTTTTCTATTTACAAGATCTATTTATATTGTGTCATGAACCTATCGATTCACAACCACAGGCTTGAGATATTCATCAAGTTTTGATTGTGATTTATCCACATCAAACGCCCTTTTTTCAAACCCCGCAATCATCAATCTGGCCACTTCTTTGGCAAACAACGAGCTAACATGATTATATAGAGCGCTTTTAAACTTGTACTTCAAGTTAAGTATCGCCGTGCAAGACATTTCGTCGTTTTTCTCGATTTTCCATTCTGTTTCCAAAAAATGAAACAATGAGTGGGTGATTGATTTGGCCACCACCTTCTCTGGACTGGTGCATTGCAAATCACAGCTGAATTCCTCATTGAATGCTTTGAATCCTACATTCAAGCCGGCAACTGACGGTTCGCCCCTTGCATCCACCTTTTTCACAAATGATCCGGTACAATACGGTATAAATTCATGATACAAATCCACTCTAGATATTAGTTTGTACATCAGTTCTTGTGAATGGTTGAATCGGCGGCCTATAGTGTATTTTTGGCAATCGTCTCCCTCATTATCCACCCCAGTTGCTTGCCGCTTTTTCACCGCCTTCGCAAGATTGAACACATATCTTCGATTACAGAATCCAGCTGCTACACCCAAATGAGCCCTCAATCCATTGAACACTATATTCATTCCTTCTGAGAGACTAATAACATCAAAAGAACATCTGTTTTTCTTATAGATGAAGCCAGAACTTTCTAGAAAAATTCCACCTTCCCTAACGGTTCGCACCATTTTTCATGCTTCAACACTATAAAAACACGCGCAATGTGTCAAAGATGCCACTCCGGCGAGTTCGGAGATGGAAATGGAGTGATTTGATTTACTGCTTTTACTTCCTGAGTTTTATTCTTTTGGTACCGGTTTGGTTTAGAACTAGATAGAAAACACACATGCTGACACGTTATACTCGCTCCATTGGAGCTAGACAAAGACAAATGGGACTGAAGAAGCTCAGTGGTGCTTGGACTGCAAATTTGGTGATGCCAAAGATGAATGTACCTGGTGCCAACACAGGCGCAGGATGTCGTAATGACATTACAACTGTGAACTACGCCCAAAATGGAAATCTGGAATTTATTAGAAATTTCCACAGCTCAAGAATGTCCAGAATTGAAATGAAGATGAACCCGGAGCAACAAGAGGAGCCTGCATTGAAAAAATATGCCACAGACCTGACGGAAATGGCTAAAAACGGCAAGCTGGATCCAGTCATTGGTCGTGATGAAGAAATTAAGAGAACAATTCAAATCTTATCAAGAAGAACTAAAAACAACCCAGTTTTGATTGGTAATGCCGGTACTGGTAAAACTGCGATTTTGGAAGGATTGGCACAAAGAATCATCAAAGGCGAAGTGCCAGAGAGCATGAAAGACAAAAAAGTCATTGCATTGGATCTGGGTAGCTTGATTTCTGGTGCCAAATATAGAGGAGAATTTGAAGAAAGACTGAAAGCGGTTTTGTCGGAATTGGATGAAACCATCATTCTCTTCATTGACGAATTACACATCCTTCTAGGTTTAGGTAAGTCAGAAGGTTCGATTGATGCTTCAAATTTGCTGAAACCAGCATTGGCAAGAGGCCAATTGCAATGCTGTGGTGCTACTACCATTGATGAATACAAGAAATATATTGAGAAAGATGTCGCCCTTGCTAGAAGATTCCAACCTGTTTTGGTAAATGAACCAACCGTCGAAGATGCCATCTCCATTTTGAGAGGACTCAAGGAAAAATATGAGGTCCATCATGGTGTGAGAATTGCAGATTCAGCGTTGGTCACTGCTGCTGTTTACTCCAACAGATACATCACCGATAGATTTTTACCAGACAAAGCCATCGATTTGGTTGATGAAGCATGTTCTGCTCTTAGACTGCAACACGAAAGCAAACCAGATGCAATTCAAGAATTAGATAGATCGATCATGACTATCCAAATTGAACTTGAAAGTTTGAGAAAGGAAACCGATGAGATTTCTGCTGAACGTAGATCGAAATTGGAAGACACCTTGAAACACAAAAGTGAAGAATTATCCAGATTGACAGAAATTTGGGACAAACAGAGAGAGGAGTTGGAAAAGATCAAGAATTTAAAATTTGAAATCGAAAAGGCCAAAAACGAATTAGAAGTCAAGAGAAGAGAAAATAATTTTGGTGAAGCTTCAAGATTGCAATATGATACTATTCCTGCTTTGGAAGATACACTTAACAAGTTGATAAAATCTACAGAAGAAAAGGTGGAAGCCAGTTCTGATGACGAAAGTGGTCAGAATGTTCTTCTTCACGAATCCGTTACTTCTGATGATATTGCCAGAGTCATTTCCAAAGCCACCGGTATTCCTGTTCAAAACATGATGCGTGGTGAAAAGGACAAATTGTTGTACATGGAAGAAGCTTTGAAGGGCAGAGTTGTCGGTCAAGATGAAGCCATCAAGTCCATTTCCAATGCAATCAGGTTACAAAGAGCCGGATTGACTGATGAAAAGAGACCAATTGCTTCTTTTATGTTTTTGGGTCCAACTGGTACAGGTAAGACTGAACTAACCAAATCAGTTGCGGACTTCTTATTTGATAACGAGAATTCCATCATCAGATTTGACATGTCGGAATTTCAAGAGAAACACTCCATCATGAGACTCATTGGGGCCCCACCATCATATGTTGGGTATGAGGAAGGTGGAGAACTAACCGAACAAGTTCGTAGAAAGCCATATTCTGTTGTTTTGTTTGACGAGTTTGAAAAGGCACACAAAGATGTATCCAAGTTATTATTACAAGTTCTAGATGAAGGTAAACTGACGGATTCTCAAGGTAACAAAGTTGATTTCAGAAATACCCTCATTATAATGACATCCAATATTGGTCAAGATTTGATGCTAGAAGACAAGCCTGATAAAACTGCCGTTGCAGATGTCATGAAATCGTATTACTCGCCTGAGTTCATTAATAGAATTGATGAAACTGTCATTTTTAACAAATTGTCTAAGGAAGCATTGAGAAACATTGTCAATTTGAGAATCGGCGAATTACAGGATAGACTAGCTGAACGTCGTATCGAGTTATTACTGACTGACGAAGCCAAGGAATGGTTGACGCAACATGGTTATGAACCAAGATATGGTGCCAGACCTTTGAACAGATTGATCAAACGTAAGGTTTTAAACCCAATGAGCTTGTTGATGTTGAAAGGAGACATCAAGAATGGTGATAGAGTTTCTATTTCGACTGACTCGGAGAAGGATGATTTAGTGATCCAAAAGGCAGAATAAGGAACGAATCAAGATAACTGGTTTTATTTTCATTTTCACATTTATTATTTTCTTTATTTTTACAATTATTTGCATTGCACTTGTTTATAGCCGTTTTTATTAACAATGTTTATAGTTAAAATGACCATTACGAACGAAAAAAATAAAAGATAACTACATGATCTACATTTCTGGATAATAATCAGGTAAGAAGATTGTAATTTATCGTCTGTGTTCCTTAAAGAAGAATTGGTAAAGGAACTCTGAGCTTGACTCATGTACATATTATCATCATTTAATTATCCAGAAAAAAAAGTTGTTTTGAATCCAAACAGCAACAAAAGAGATGGTGTCACACCTTTGACAGTGATCTACCAGGAAATAATGGTTTTGTGTTGTTTTGTGATGTCGCACCTTTGACAGTGGTCTACCAGGAAGAAAAAAAAGACGTCCATGGAATCAAGTGAGCTCCATTGGGTTATTGCTGACACCAGGCCAGCAACAATCATTATATATATCGTCAAGAACACATGTTCCTCTGCAGAAGACACCCACTATGTGATGATAATCAGGCAAACAACAAACGGTTCACCGAAATAAACCAACGAAGCCAATTCCGAGTGTCAAAACGCATCAAACAGGACATTCCGGACTGCAAACAAAACCCTGCACACAGTGTCTCATACGACAAGATTCAAGGAATAACACCGCATACATTGCTTCTCATCCGGAACCTCCTCAATGTTCAACACTAACTCAAAATATGGCCCCATGGTTGATGGACAGAAAGACCCACCAGACGTTGCCGCCCAATAGCTGTGCCGGAGACTTTCCCCAAGATCCTACGTGAGTCCAAGCTAAAATCTGGCTCCTTGTGTCAATCTCGAGAATGATTCTTGACCATGGACGTGACAAAAGAACCAGGTTCTGCGTTTTTCCAATCTTCTCTCCAGTGCGAAACCAGCTTCTTTTATACTTTTCCAATGCTGGAGAAAAAAAATTTTCGCGCCTGATGAACTGGTGTAGGGTTACAGATCAGAAGACACTTTCCCATTTTTGACGTGTGCCGTTGTCAGAGCCACAATAGAATAGTAGACGTTCAAAGGGAAAACAACGTAGAGGACGACCATGAGTGTTTTGAATGAAGAAACGTTGTTTCTCACTATCCAGATGGCATCTGACAGCAGCGGCGGTCATGGTGAAGAACAGAAGGCTGCGGAGCAGAGACTCAAAGAATGGGAGGCTCAGAAAGGGTTTCATTACTTGTTGCAATCGATTTATATCGATGTCTCATTGCCACTTCAAAGTCGATGGCTTGCGGTGATTTTGCTGAAAAATGGAATTGAGAAGTATTGGAGACCAACCAGGGCAAATCGTATTGGGGATGACGAAAAAATCGAAATACGGAAACGGTTGTTCGATACTTTGGCTGAAGGAAATAACCAACTGACAATCCAAAATGCACATTTGATCTCGAGAATCACGCGTCTGGATTTTCCAAACCAATGGCCTACACTTTTTGAAGATATCATAGGATTGATGGATTCATTCAAAAACGATGGCGAAGAAGCAGTGATCAAAATCCACAATTTGATGATCATTTTGAACCAAGTAATCAAAATGCTTGCTAGCGTCAGGATTGGAAGATCACGTATCATGATGCAATCTAAATCATCAGTTTTATTACCCAAATTAATTGAGTATTACAAGTTTTTTTTCAACAAATGGACCAACGAAAATGAAATGGACTCTGTATCAATGGAAGTGGGATATATTTGCCTGAAGACTATCCGAAGATTGATTGTAGATGGTTTTGTATTTCACAACAGAGAAATGATTGTTCAGGAATTCATGAGTTTGTCTTTACAAGATTTCAACAAAGTGGTTATGCTCAATGATGCAAGTAAAATGGAAATCCTGGAAAAATATATCAAGTGCTATATCAAACTATATTTCAATCTGGTCAATGAAAACACATGTGGATTTATCTTGTTGAATGACAGTAAGAATATTTTGATAAAACTATTGACAGTCTTGCAACAAATGGCCGAAACAGTGTACAATTCCACTGAAGATAACGATTTTTGGGAAAAAAATTGTATAAAAATCATCATAATATTGAAATCGGTTACAAATTTCACATACCGTAGATCAAATACAAACATCATCAAAAGCAAAAATGATAAGGCTGAAATTGAAAACAGCCTGATGATCATGAAGGAGTTCTTCAACCCTAATTTGATTGAAAATCTTTTCAATTTGCTGATTGACTGGTACATGAAACTGAGACCTCAAGATATAGAAATTTGGAAAAGTGAGCCAGAAGAATGGTTTAATATACAATTATCGATTGATTGGGAATATCAGATAAGGAAGTGTAGTGAGAATTATTTCCAAGATCTGTCCCAGCATTTTCCAACGGAATTGATGAAAATCGCCGAGTATAGACTAGCCAATTTTGGTAAATATGATATATTGACACAGGACTCCATCTTCACCGTTTATCAGATTAGTTATGATGCTTTCAAGGGGAAAGTTGATTTTTTCAGATTGATGAATGAGTATTTCATACCATCAGCTCTGAGTAACGAAATCATTTTACAAAGAAAATTTTTCTTGATTATTGAAGAATGGCTGGATATTCTGAACAAAGATATGAGGTTGGAGATTTACAAATTTATAATTGAAACCATTTTCAATGTCCAGGACTTGGTTGTTAAACTGACATGTATCAGAACATTGAGAAATTTGATTGAAGACTGGGAATTCAGAAAGAAGGATTTCAAACCTTTCCTCAATAAAACCATTGAAATGATGATGAAATTAGTGAAAGACTTGGAGGTTGTTGAATGCAAAAAATTTGTATTGGACAGTTTGTCGATTTTAATCGAACGAAACACACCATTGATTGAAAAAAGTATTCTGATTGATATTAGCAACAATATACCTCAATTGTGGCAAGACTGTGACAAATCTGAAGAGATTATGAAAAGCTCACTGTTGAGATTACTGAAAGACATTACCAATTCATTGAACTCGGAAAGTTATTTGATTCACCACATAATCTTGCCATTAATTCCTATTTGTTGTAACAAGAATTCTGAGAACTATACCTTGCTATGTGAAGATGGTTTAGAATTATGGTCCAGTATTTTGAAAAACATGGATCATTTTGAAAGATGTACAGAGATATTCAATAGAGAATATTTGGAGATGTTGATTAATTGTTTAATAAACTGGACCGAAATCCTACCAGTTATTTTAAGCATCATCAGGTCGTATATTATGCTGAACGATGAAATTATGTGCAGCGAGGTTGGATATGAGATTATGGTAATATTGAAGGGATATTTAGCAGGGTTAAGAGATGACAGTTTATTCATAGCAAGTTCGTTAATTGAAATTAGTATTATGAAAAACAGAGGAGTGTACTTGAATTTGATCAATAGTGGCTTGTTGAGGGAGATGGTTGGATATGTTGCCAGAGAAACCGAATCGCCATTTTGTGAGATCAAGTTAAGCTTCCCGATATTGCGGTTGATTAGTGACGGAGTGACGGTCATCATCGAACAATTTACCAGTTTTGAAATTTACAAATTGATTGAAAAGATGTTGAAATTCGAAAGATACTCCAACGATGCCAAGATTAAGAAACTGATACTGTTAGGCCTGTTGCCATTTTGCAACAGAAACTACATTATGGATAATGAGGCCATTTCCGATGGGTTGGACGATGCCGAGGTTGAGTATCAGCTGGAACAAGTGGACAAGGGCGTGGGCATCAGCCGGGTGCTGAATCTGGAAATGAGAAAGATTGTGGACAGAAGCATGAATTTCCAGGAGCAAATCAACGAAAACGACAGAGGCGATTTGCCTGGCTACCACAAAAGCACCAGTTACGACGACGACGAATTGAGGCCTCTTGATGCTGAAGAAGTAGAGGAAGACAACGAGTACGCTCTTGAATTGGTTGTGCCTCCAAATTGTGAGAGGGTTCGTTTCCAGGATTTTGTGGCTACCAGCGATACGATTTACAATACCCCATTCAAGCCCGCCGTGGCCCAGGTTGTTTACAATTGATTGTAGACTGTTTATAGACTTTTTTTAGCATTGAACACCCAGTGCCGCCGGATTCTCTACCTGCCATGCTCACCAAACTCCCGCCCGAGATAGTGATACTAGTGCTGGAGGAGTTGAGTATTGCAGACATCGACAGTGTCGTGAGGGGCCTTGCTCCCATCTGGGCGGACGTGCTTGTCCAGCAGTATGTATGTTTCCGGGTCCAATTACATGTGAAACTTGCCCGTCATCGGGGCACGTACAGTCTTCGGCTGCCGGAGCGGGTCGACGACGTGGACGTGCGTTGGTTCAGGCTGTTGTGGATAGACACCAGGTCGAACAGCAGCGGCGGCAGCAGCAGCGTCTGCTCTGTGCAGCGAGAGCTGTGCGAGTTGCAGCGGTTCCAGGCGGTGCAACGGGTGCACATTGACAGCTGCGGCGACCTGCGCCTAGTAGAGGCCGTTCTACAGATGCTCCCTGCATCGGTCGTGGTATTGGAGATTGTTATCTGGGGCAAACTGCACGGAGACACATCCACAGAGATTACACAGCTGGCTATACATTGCAACATCAAGCTGTTCACGGTGGTGAACTGGTATCGTGGGAACCAAAAGCGGCAGCAGACGCGTGTGCGCGGGCTGTTGCAGGAGCGTGGTGGCAGGGCGGCCGAGAGCTTGGGCGTGTTGGCGCGCGTGGTGGCGGCGCAGCAGCACAGTCTCCAGAACGTGGCGGTGTTTGGACTCGACGCCCGTGTGGTGCTGGGCGGCGCCGTGGCGCAGCTGCCGTTTCCGCAGTTGCGGCTGGTGCGCACGGGCGGCGAGAGCGTGGCGCACAGTGCTGAATGGCTTAGCCGGTTCGTCTCGACGCAGCGGCCACGGCGTCTGTTGCTGGGCGTGCCTGTGCGCCCGCTGGTGGTGTTTTTCAGCGCCGCGCTCTGGGGGCCCAGCGGGATGCGCGTGGTGGGCAGCAGCAGTGCCGCGCGGCCGCAGTGCGTCGAGATGGCGGCTGCCGCGGCCCTGTTTCAGGACTGGACGTTTATTTGAGAGAGCATTTGGCGAGCGCCTCCAGCAGCTCTGGGCGGCCTGTTGTTTCCAGCGCCGTCTGCGCCTCGGCGCGCGTCGCCCATCTGCGCTGGCGCTTGTCGCTTTCAGGGAACACGTTGTGCAGCTCCGCCACCTGCATCTCGAAGAAGTGGAACTCGCCCTTGCCGTGGATGGTCGGCAGCGGCGTCAGGGCGTCGTGCGCCACCACGCCGGCCTCTTCCCACACCTCCCTGCGCGCGGCGGTGGAGAAGTCGTGGGCCTCGTCGGTCTCGACGCCACCCTTGGGCAGAACCCACTTGTCGGCGTGACGGGCGGACGAGATGAGCAGAATCTGCGTGCGTTGGGCGTTCAGCACAATGCCGCCCGCCACTATACGGGCGCCCGTGGCGTTGTACAACTGGTTTTCTCTTCCTTCCCGTGGTGTGGCCTTGTATTCCATGGTGGTTGTCTGATGTGCGGGTGTGCTGTGCGGGGTGTGCTGTGCTGTGTGCTGTGCAGTGTGCAGGGTCTGTGTGTGACAGCAGTTGGAGAACAAAGCACCATTTTTATACAGTTTGGCAGCAGCGCAACAAGTTCGCGTCCGCCATTTATAAACCAACTACAAAGCGCCACCTCGTGCCACCCAACGTGTTCAAGGGTCCCGCCCCGTGCGGAACCCCGATGTGGACCCAAACCCGGGCACGGGCATCGTCAACGGCGGGTCCTCCACGTTGTAGCCCAGGCGTGGAGGCCCCGTCCAGTCGACAGGTATATACGTCTCGGTGATGGCGCGGTCGTAGAAGTAGCGTCGTCCGGCCTCACGGTCCCGCTCGCTGCGCCGTCTTCGACGCGCCGTGGCGGCGCTGCGGATCTCCTTTCTGCAGAGCGGGCACGACTGCTTGGTTTTGAGCCACTCGACGATGCACGAGCGGCCGAAGATGTGGCCGCAGTCCGGGAGACGCACGGCGTAGTGGTCGTCGGCCGCGCCGCTGCCCTGGGCGCCGGTGTCGGCATCGGCGCCTGCCTCAGCCTGAGCCTGAGCCTCCAGCTTGGGCGTGTAGATGGTCTGGTATGTGGCGGTTTCGATGGCCGGGAAGCTGATTCCGGGGTCGTCGCAGAGGTAGCCGCCCCAGCCCTGGCCGGCGGGGCTAACCGGCAGAGCTTCTGCTGGTGACTCGACACGCTCCGCATCGATGTCCATGGCATTCGCCGAGTCTTGGGTTTCGTCCTCCTCGAACCGGTACGGTTCGTAACAAATGGCACATGTGGCGGTGTCGACGTCGTCTCTGGCCAAAGCTTTCAACCCTTTTGTGAACTCCTCACTCAGTTCCGTATCGGTGCTGAACAGTGTTCCGTCTTCGCCCACAATTTGCATATCGAGCTCGCCGTCCAGATTGGGCAAAAATGAGGACACTGCATTTGCGATGCTGTTCAGAATATCGTTTCTCCCGGTTCTATCTCGATTTCGTCCGTCCATTTCGACTCAATTTGTATATAGATCTATGTATAGGCTTTGGTATATCACCCACACCGATTTGAATCAAGCAGTTCGTTCTTCCCACCTTTCGTCCCCTGAAGTTCAAGAATTTATTTCATGTTGCGCGGAAGCACGAACTCTTCTCTGGGTATCTCTTTCTCTGGAAGACGAGACAGCGTGATGATCGGCTTTCGCATGTTGAACGATCCTTAACAATAGTAGTTTGGGTGTCTAAAGAAGTCGATGTGTTAAAAGGTGAATGTGTAGATAAGTTGGCGTGTAGATAGCAGTATATGTATAAATCCAAAGAACCAATTGGGTTGGGGAACACGGACCATTCTGACCAACAAGTGGCGTTACTTGATGGTGCACACTCTTTCAGTATGGAAATAGCTCCGGTAAAGACACTGATCTCAATTTCTACGTCAATGCGATAGAAATATATAATGAAGATCAATACACCAGGGAAAAAAAACTTGTCAACGTGTTGTTGAAGAAAATCATCGGTTTGAAAGCCCTGGTGGATTTTGTATTTTAGAAGGTATATCTTAAATCCAAGTTGCTTTTCCTGGTCTCACGTCCTCCGGCGGGGGGTTGACATATTGCTTTTTCGTACATCATGCGCAGATTATTGACATACTTCCAAATGCTCCGAATATGTCGTCTGGAATGGTGACGTCCTATAATGGCATCCCACCAGTCGGGGTATCTTCCAGTGCGTGCTCTCGTCCTTTGCGTGCTCTCGTCCTTTGCGTGCTCTCGTCCTCATATATACATAAACTGTGTAATCTACATCATTATACAACAAATCCCGTATTCACACTCACAAGTATTGGTTTCTGATTTGCAAGGCCATAGTTCTTTCGTTGGTTGGTAACACATTCAATTGCTGGGGGGTTAACAACAACACTTGAACAATTAAATTCGATTCGTTCATTGGTAATAACAATAATTTATTGATTGTGTGTTGTGGAAATCCCATCCATTCGGCAGGTATATTGGTATTGCTGTTACTCGTGGTGTTCATGGCTGGCCCGCTGTTGGAATAGTGGTTGACGTTCATATTGGAGCTCAAGCCCATGTTCATGTTCGGGTTCATGCCCATGTTCATGTTCGGGTTCATGCCCATCGCCATGTTTGGATTCATGCCCATGTTCATGTTTGGAGTCATGCCCATGTTCATCTTGTTTATGCTGGAAGCTGTGTTGGTGGTGCTGTTGGTGTTGTTGGAGCTGTTGGCTGGCGCTGTCGGTAGGTTGGAGTGGAGTGGAACAGGATTGGTCTGTGCACTGGTGATGACGTTTCCGTCAATAATGCCCATCAACAACAACGCTTGGGCGGCTGCAGCTGCAAGCTTGGGGTTTTCTTGCAGTATTTTGGCTGCCTCGGTGTAGCTGTTGATGGACGGGTTACTCAAGGTGATTTTGAGCTTCGCCAACAATTCAATCAACACCCCCGGAGGAATGCTGGAGAGTGTTTTGGAAACACTGTCCACGGACAGGGTATCCTGCATCGACGTCGTTGGTTGCGGCAAGTATTTACTTGCTTCGAGGTGGGGGTTACTTCTATTGGATGGTATATTGTGGATGCTGGAAGACGCCATCTTGGGCACCGAACTTCTGGTTATGCCTACAATGTTGATATTGAAGTTTTGTTTCAGAACGTTCAGCAGTT
Organism: Pichia sorboxylosa; assembly: GCA_001599115.1. Classification (NCBI taxonomy): domain Eukaryota; kingdom Fungi; phylum Ascomycota; class Pichiomycetes; order Pichiales; family Pichiaceae; genus Pichia; species Pichia sorboxylosa. The sequence goes on along the minus strand of BCGC01000004.1, from coordinate 85,044 downwards.
CGTCCTGGTTGTTGAACTGGAAAATCAGGGACGATATTTGGTTCATGTCAATTCCGTGTCCAAGCAGCTGCGACACTATGGCTTTCAGATTTGGGTTTTGGAATAGCACTATTTTCAGTTGTTTGCAATCAGAGTCGTCGTTCTCTAGATCGTATTCCGTCATTGGTTCGATATATCTGTCCTTCATTTCGCTTGGCAAAACCACATTCGATGGTAGCAACAGCCTGTTCAACTTCAAACTAGGTTTGGACGTATTCATGTTACTTCTCAGTCCTTCTTTCGATAGCTCAATTCTGAGCTTTTTGCGGCCTTCGATACGTATTTTGCTCAGTAGATTCAATGCTTCCATGGCGTCCATCGGAGAAATGTACTCAACAAAACAAAAGCCCTTGTTTTTGCTAGCCGTGTCCATCATGCAACGCACGTCCACCACCGATCCTGACCCACAAACCACAGATTTGATCACTTCCACATCCCAATTGTATGGTATTGCTCCGATATACAGCACTGATGAGGATGACATGCTGGTCCGTTCTGTTCTTGGATTATATTTCTGGGACTATTTGATACTTTTTTTCCTTATCTTTCCACACTTTTATCAGATGTCTTGACACTAGATGGCACTGCTCCACTGTCTTGTGATCTTTTTTCTACACGTCCACTTGGCTTCCGCAGTATTTTCCTAGCCTGTCTAGTACCAACGTTTGTCCGGGCCAAAACAAGTCAAATTTTCAATATGCTTTTCTTCTCTAATTTTAAAGGGTAAAAAAATTCACAAAATCAAAAAATTTTCAACTTGTCAAAAATCCCTAGAAATGCAAAAAGGCCCAAACGAGCAATATCGAGACCTTTTCTGCTCTGGATTTTCCACAACTGAGAATTAGACGCTTGTTTTTCCACACAGTAACAGTGCACACTGTGAGAGTATTGACTTTCTGTGAGCGCCCACACCGTGATAAGTTAGAAGGGAGAAGGAGAACGGAGACGTGAGAAAGGAGCGTTTGTATTATATAGTGGTTAATAGTAGGCGGGGAAACAGAACAGCAAGGGCAAAAGAGTTAAATACGTAAAGAAAATGGCAATGAGTGCAGGAGAAATCACCACGGCCGTTGGTGCGTTGGAAAAGGCCAGAGAATCCAACGACACGGCCAGTATTGTGGATATTCTGACGCAACTGGAGAAAATCTCCGCCACAGAGTCGTTGCTGAGAGAAACCAAAGTCGGGGTGAATGTCAATAAGCTGAAAAACTATAACGACGACAAGGTGGTGTCGATGGTGAAAAAAATGATCAAAAAGTGGAAAGACCAGATTTCCTTGGAGAAGAAGGCAGCCAAAGTAAAGAAGGATGTGAAAAGAGAAGAGACTGCGCAGAAACTGCACAGCACGGATTCCAAGCCGACGGCGGAAAAACCAGCAGGTCCCCGTACTCCCAAAACCGACGGAATCAAAGTGGAACCATATGCGGAAACCACCCGGAACAGCTCTGTCACAGCATTGTACACGGCATTGGGACTCAGTACAAGTGTCGCCAAAGAAACCATTTTGAAAGTGTCCACGGAAATCGAATCCAACATATATAAGGCTGTCGGAGCAGTCAATGATGAATATCGGAACAAATTGAGAAGCTTGATCATGAGTCTGCGGAATAAAAACAACGCACCATTAAGAGATAACGTGTTGGGCGGACAAATCAGTCCAAGCAAACTCACCACCATGAGTAGTCAAGAACTGGCTCCGGAATCTCTCAAACAACAGCTGCAAGACATGCATCAGAAAAATCTATTTGACGCTCAAGGTGCTGTTGAAAAGAGAGCAGTCACCGACAGATTTGTGTGTGGAAAATGTAAGCAGCGGGAAGTCTCATACTATCAAATGCAAACCAGATCCGCAGATGAACCGTTAACAACCTTTTGCACGTGTGAAAAATGTGGTAATAGATGGAAGTTTTGTTGAACGAGCTATTCCTTTTTCTTATGTCCAATTCATTTATTCTCTTCTTTTACTTGATATGTAGCAAAGTGTATATTAACAGTCCCATAGAAACGGCCTCCATCGAAACAGCCTCCAGCTTATATCATACACGGTTATATATTGCATGCTTTCCGACAAGATAGCTCTCTCAAGGGTCTCTACATTTGGACTCATTCACCATTTCACACTGCAGACATGGTAGAAATCAAAAATATATAGAAACACTCTAATCGGATCGAAAAAAACCGTCTTTCTACAAAAAGAACAGAGTCTGCATGTTGTCTTTCTTAGAAGGGAACCCCCGCAATGAGTCAAAAGTATCGGAGTTGGATCACCGACGCCTTGACCATTTAAATAGTTCGCTGTCCGCGGTATCTATCTGTATTTTTACTGGGTGCTTTCTTTTCTACACAGACCTGCTATCACAATGAGACCGTTGTCTGGATATGAGGCGTTGATTGTGGAAAGAAGCAACCGTAGAATCTACACCAGTTATTCTGTAGGTGCCGAATATGGAGAGGAAATCGGATTGACCAAAGAAGGCATTTTGGGTGCATTGAGTGGGTTGTGCAATGAGTATCCGTGTTTGTCGTTACATGTCAACAAACATAATATGACATGTGAATATCTAGACCCTTGGACACCATCGGAGAATCTGATTGTGGTGGAAACCCGCCAAGATATCCAGGAAGTGATGCGAGAGATACAAACCCATGTGTTTGATTTCGATGCAAAGATTCCGTTGTGGAGGTTGATTTACTTTCCAGCTAAAAATGCAATATTGTTCAACATGGAACACACATTTCTGGATGGAACAGCAGCTAAAAACTTTCACTCGGAGTTTTTGAAACATTTTGTGCAGAAAAGCCCAATTACACTGGTGGACACGTCGAGATTCGATGAGTACCCGGATCCAACCAAACTAATGCATTTCCGAACCATCGAAGAAGTTCCCAAACCATCAACAACACCCGTGGAACCAATACAACCGGAATTCGATTTGGAGTTGCTCAACAAACCAATGCAAACTCATCGATCCACCATTATACATTTGACATTGCAAGAAACCACAAAATTGATGGATTTGGCACACTCAAATAACGTGAAATTAACTGCTCTGATCTATTCTTTGGCCGTAAAGTCGTTACCTCAGGACTTATCGAAAAAGAATGTGCGTGCAATGATCCCAATCAATGCAAGATTTCTATGTAAAGATGCCAATCCTAGAGACCTGGTTTTCGGGATGTACTTTGGCAAATACTTCCACACAAAACACTCACAAAATGAAACCATGACGGATTTCCAGAATCTTTTGATTGCAAATACGTCAAAAGCAATGCACGATTTTGAAATCACGGAAACCCTTTATCAAAGAGATCACTCTTTGGCCAAAACCAAAATGGGGGAACTGGCCAACAGAAACGATAAACCCTTCACGACCCTAGTAATGTCGAATCTTGGCATCTTGAAATCAGATCATATTGGAAAACTCTACTTTGATCAGCCAATGGTTGATGCTTGTTTTGGTGTTCATTTCGTATCTTCCTCCACACAAGGACTTGCCTTCAACTGTGTTTCTCATAGAGCGGTCACTGATCAAGATTACCATCATTTCTACACAACGTTCAAGAACTCTGTCAAATTATAACGCATATCTTCAACATCAGATTCTACATCTACATCACCTGTTTGAATTACAATACCATCACACTGCTAAACCATCCGACTTGTAATATCATAATTCGATTGCTAATTTGTTCATGGTTGTGTTTATGTTTGACAATACCCCTCGTCTCTTTCATCAATCATGTCTGTAAATCATTGTAACAATTTATACATTTCACATTTCAGAAAAAAGCTTAATACACATTTCAAATATTCGAATAAAACATATTGCACATTTCGAATATTTGAACATAACACACTTGGTTCGATTTGGTTGGAAAACAAGAGTCTCCAAAGTGTGGCGTCGGTTCAGTCCGGTAATTCCCCAATATGGAATCATTACAGATAAGAAGGGAAATTTTCACCTCGACCGTTAGCCGTTGCCGGAGTGATTTTAAATTGTCCGTCTTTATTCATTTTTTTTTTTTTTGTTGAGGCATTAAGATGGTGGGATGAATCATATGTTGGTTTAACTGGCTTGCATTTTGTGTTGTGAGGGTTTGATAAATGGGTTTTTGGAGTGAAAATAGTGATTGTCGTGATTGATATTGTAATACAGAATGGAGATCAAAAAAGTGGCTATAATTGGTGCCGGACCCGGTGGCCTAACTACGTTGAACGAACTGTTGCACACCGGCGCCGATGGGACCAGTACTATCACTTCTCCGTCGAAAAACGGAACTTATCCTGAAACCCCAGCATTTGAAGAAATTGTTGTTTTTGAACAAAATGATAATGTGGGTGGTGTTTGGAGCTACAGTGATGCTACAGATGCCAAATTTCCACAAGTTGACGGTGATTATTCAAAACCACAATATCTGAGACCAAATATGACTTCTTCGGTGGAAAATATGGAGCTTGCCGGTAAGGAAACGCCCATTGTGGTTCCGTTTACTACTGATTTGGTAGAGAAGTCGAAATCTCTGTGGAATAAAAGTGCCGTATACCAACATCTGTTCACCAACATTCCAAATCATCTGATGCGATTCTCCACTAGTTTTGAGGAGGAGTTGAAACTTGACAAAAATAGCAAGATTTATGAACCATTTGCCACCCATCAAAATGTTTTGCGGTATATCGAAGAGTATGTGCAAAAATACGATTTGAGAAAATACATCAGATTTAATTCCAGCATTGAGAAGGTTTATAAAAAGGCAGAAAAATGGTATGTGGGTGTCTGTGTTACGGATTACCAAAATCAATGCTTCAAATACTATACAGAGACTTTTGATGCGGTAGTGATATCGGTGGGTAGATTCAATGTCCCTTTTTATCCTAAAATTGATGGTCTGGAGGAGTTCAACAAGCTGAATCCTGGCGTGGCTCTTCATTCTAAAGCTTTCAGAAAGACTCAACATCTGCAAAATAAAAAGGTGCTGATTGTGGGAAGTAGTATCAGTGCATTGGACATAGCACAATACTTGATTCCCATTTGTGATCTGCATATTTCCAGTAATACCAAAGCCGCTAGTAAGGATGGCAAATCCGACGAAACAAAAAATGCAAGAAGAAATTGGGTTGAGAAGGTGTTTGCGGATGATACATTGACCTGGACCAAGCACGGCCGAATCTCCAGGTTTTCTGGCAACACGGTGGAGTTCGAAAATGGTGAAACAGAATCTGGTTTCGACGAAATCATCTTTTGCACCGGATACCACTTGTACTATCCATTTTTGGACATCCCGGAAAATGAAGGAAAAGAGTATATCAAGATAACTTCTGGAGTGGACGATAATCCAAATTATTCCATGACTAAAGTGGACAATTTATTCCTCTACACCTTCACCATTTCCGACCCAACCTTGGCGCATACGGGAATAGTCAACAACCCTCTATTTTTTCTAACTTCGGAAGCCAACGCCGTTGCCATTGCTGGAGTGTGGTCTGGCCACTCTACCTTACCTCCGGTAGCCGAACAGAGACAATTCATAGTCGACCGGTGGAGCAATAAGAAGTTTGGTTTCCAGGTCTACAACGAAAACACCATTCGAGATTTTATTGCTGAGAGCTACAAGTATGGACCCGACGGACGCTTCGACTTCCTTCCTTATGTGAACAACGGTGATATCCAGGCTTGCCAGGATGTCTTGGCCTCTCTTTTTTACAAATTCGCCACCGGCGAGCTGGATGAATTTGATCAATCTACGCAATACCAGATTTGATTTACATTCTCTGACAGCATCCCTCACTGTATATCCTCTAAATACAAAACACTGTGTCAATTACTAAACCAGTATTCACAGTCGCAGAGCAACAGTCAAGTCCAGTCCGGAGCATCTGTTTTTGCTGCCATCGCGGGGTACGGCGATTCCTCTGTCACGATAAGAAAGAACATTGTCAGTATAAAAGATGGAAGCATCGCTCATTTCTTTAACTGACTGAAGGCAATTTTATTGTGTTTTTTCTTTCTGTTTTGCTCAATGGATATGTGCAACGCCGTTTCCGATGGAAAAAGACAGGTTTTGCCTGGCAATGTAAAACCGGTGCACTACGACTTGACGCTTGAGCCGTCTTTCACGTCTTTCACCTTTAATGGAGATGTGAAAATCCACATCAAGGCGTTGGAAAGCACGGATTTTATTACACTGCATACGTTGGAGCTAGATATCAAACACTGCTGTGTTGTGCTCAATGGGTCGGATACACTGGTTCCCGTTGCAACTGGTGCTAATGATGATGAACAAACTACTACATTCACGTTTGGAAAGAGTTTTGGCGTCGAAGATTCTGTCGAATTGAATATCAAATTTGTTGGCCAGTTGAATGATAAAATGGCAGGGTTTTACAGATCCTCTTATGAAGAAAACGGGGTTACAAAGTATCTTGCAGTAACGCAAATGGAACCTACGGACTGTAGAAGAACATTCCCGTGTTTTGATGAACCGAATCTGAAAGCCAAGTTCTCAATCAGCTTGATTGGAGATGATGTCTATACATACTTGTCAAACATGGATGTCAAGACAGAAACCGCTCTTCCGAATCACAAGAAACTGGTCAAGTTCAATACCACTCCCAAAATGTCAACATATCTCGTTGCCTTTGTAATTGGAGATTTCCACTATATTGAATCCAAGTACAAATTCAGAGATATTCCTGTCAGGGTTTACACCACGCCCGGCTACGAAAATGACGCAAGACATGCTTGTGAAACAGCAGCCAAAAGTCTGGAATACTTTGAAAAAATTTTTGATATCCAATATCCTCTACCTAAAATGGATATGGTTGCAATTCATGATTTTGCCGCCGGTGCAATGGAAAATTGGGGTCTTGTTACGTATAGAAACTCGGCATTGTTGTACAATGAAAAAACATCGACTTTGGATGCCAAATTACGTGTCACAGACGTTGTTGCTCACGAGTTGGCACATCAATGGTTTGGTGACATCTGTACCATGGATTTCTGGGATTCTCTCTGGCTCAATGAGGCGTTTGCAACTTATATGGCTTGTAAATGCTGTGACTACTTTTATCCCGAATGGTCTGTGTGGGAAAACTTTGTTAGTAACTCTTTACAAACAGCTCTCACGCTTGATGGCTTGAAATCGAGTCATCCAATTGAAGTTCCCGTCAAACGTTCGGATGAAATCACCCAAATTTTTGATGCAATTTCATATCAGAAGGGTGCTTCCGTTTTAGTGATGCTGGCTGGTTGGTTGGGTGCTGATGTATTCATCAAAGGTGTTTCACAGTACTTGAAAAAACACTCCTTTTCAAATGCTACAACTCAAGATTTGTGGGATTCCTTGTCTTCAGTTTCTGGTAAAGATGTTGCATCCACCATGAAAATTTGGACAACCAAGGTCGGATATCCTCTCATCAAAGTGAAAGAACTTGATGCCTCTATTGAATTGGTACAAAACAGATTTTTGACATCTGGCGAAGTTCTTCCTGGTGATGATGAAATCAACTACCCAATATTTTTGGGAATGAAAACTGATTCTGGTATGTTAGACACTCCCGTTTTTGATACTCGTCGTGTAAAATATCCGAAATATCCATTTTTCAAGCTTAATGGCGACTCCACCGGTGTTTATCGTGTTTTATATGAGGACTCAAGATGGAGTTCCTTGGGTAGAGACCACGACAAATTATCAGTCGCTGACAGAATAGGTCTTGTTGCTGATGCTGGAGCATTATCGATCTCTGGATCATCCAAAACCACAAACTTACTTTCTTTGGTTGCTGGTTGGAAATCCGAGTCTTCTTATATTGTATGGTCTGAAATTTTGAACAGAATCGGAGTGTTGGGATTTGCATGGACTTTCGAAGAAGAAAAGATTTTGCTAGGTTTAAAATCATTTGTTCAAGACTTGGTGACTGAAAAATGCTTTGAAATTGGATGGGAATTTCATGAAAACGACACCTTTGCAGATCAGAGACTGAAGGCTCTTTTGTTTGGTGCCTGTCTTAAAACAGACGAACCTAAAACAAGCAAGTATGCTAAAAAGGCATTCAAGAATTACGTCAATGGTGATTTATCTTCCATCCATCCTGATATTAGGCAGTCGGTGTTCAGCCATGTTGCTAAACATGGAAAAGAGGCGGAATATCAATCTCTATTGAAAATTTACCAAAGTTCAACTGTTATTGATGAGCAACTGGATGTGTTACGTTCATTAGGATGTTTCCAAGATGAGGAAATCTTGCTACGGAACCTGAATCATATTTTGGATGGCACAATCAAAGTACAAGATAGTTATATTGCGTTATCTGGTTTCAAATCATCTGCCAAGGCAATTTCCACTACCTTTGGGTGGTTCAAACGCAACTGGGATGATATCTATAGTAAGATTCCTCCTGGTCTAGTTATGTTGGGATTTGTTGTCACTGCGTGTCTATCCGGGCTGACAACAATTAAACAATATAACGAAGTTGTTGAATTTTTCAAGGACAAAAATACCAAGGGATTTGATCGTAGTGTTTCCCAAGCCCTCGAGACAATTAAAACCAAGGCTGACTGGGTTTCCAGAGACCGGGGGGTTGTTGAAAAGTGGTTGACAGACCACAAGTATATTTGAGAATGGAGAGATGGTGTTTATAAAAGATTTGTAGTGTATTTATTTGACAAAAAAGTAAAGTGTTTTGAAACGGTCTATAACGTTCATTCCATGTACTCCTCTACATCATCGGGAAGGGAGCCAGGTTGGTAGTCCAACATTGTTTTAAATTCTTGAGGATTCGTGGTGTGCAATTCATTGTTTTGACTGTTCATGTCACCATCGTCAGAGCCGTCATATATGTTCTTTTCAGAAGACGGTAAATTGTTTATAAAGTGTACGTTGTCCAAATTGAGAGTGTAGTCGTCGTTTTCTGCTATTGTTTTGTATGATATCCATTGTAGTGGCGATTGGAAGATTTTAGAAGATTCCACTTTGATATAGTCCAGATGGATATTCGAATAAAGGAAATTGTGTAGCTCGAAATTGATGGAGATGTAGTGTTTGGGGGTCGAAAGCGCTTTAGGAGGAGGCAAGTCAAAATAGAATAAATCATTTTTGGTCTGAATAGATCGTTCGGAGTTGTAGTTGTGAGTCTCTTCCAGAACGGACTTCTTGATGAGGGTGAACTCCATCAACGATTCGGCCGTGGTGGAACCGGGCAGAGTCTCAATCAGCCAGTTGAGACACTGTGTGTCGTGGGAATGGATGATTTTGCCCATTTTTGTTTTGAAACGCATTGCAGAGTTGAAGTCGATCACGTAGTGTTCGTTCTTGACAATGAGTGGGATTTTGATCTTGATGTTGGACATGGCGAACTTGCGCTTGAAGGTCGTCACCAGATCCACCTTGATTCTCAGTCGGCAGCTGCCGTGTTTGACATACAGTTTGTACACTGGGGCGATCTGGATCAGCGGCTGGATACCGGTGGTGTTGAGAATGGAGTACTTCCAAAGCGGGAACTCTGTTTCTTGCGGTGGGTTTTCGGCCCGGACCGTGGTTTGTGAGACGGTAGCACAATTGTGGAATGCTGTGTTGGCAAACACCGGCGACCCCATGTCCACATTGAACCCCAGCCGAATCGTGGGCTTTCCTGACAGATACGACGTCATCGTGCACCTGCCCTGGATCGAGTTTGCCCGGCCCCCCAGCTTGCACAGGACCCGTTCACACAGTGTCACAAATAGCTCGTTACGGGAGTAGTACACCTGCTCTGCGGCGGTGCTATGCTCGCCTCTTGCTACCAGCTCCATGTCGTTCACAGTGGCCAGCGCCAGCGCCATTTCCGCCCGGTCTCCATCCGCGCGGGCCACCAAGGCCCCCACCGTCTCCAGCCGGGCCACCGCCTCCAGCAGCCCCATCCTGGACCCGATCTGCAGCACCGCACACAGTCGCCAGCTACGACCATCTGATGCGACTGCAGGGAGCGCAGCCGCAGCCGCGGGCTGTGCCGCTGCTGATGCCGCCGCCCCCTCAGCGCTGTCATCGGTGCGTGCCGATCCTGGGGCCCCAGCCCCAGCCCCAGCCGCGGCCGCGGCCGCGGCCGCGGCCGCGGCCGCGCGCGCCCACACCACTGTGTTCCCACTACGCGCCACGGCGGCCACGTCTCGGTCCTTGCCCGGGAACCCCCAATGCTGGCTGCCAAAATGGTGCGTCAGCACCACGCCGTCGTCTTCGTTGCTGTCGTCTGCCGTCTCCCAACAAAACACCGACTCGATCATGTTGCGTCTAGCGTGGCAGTTTCCGTCCTTCGCCGCCGCCTGGGCCTTCTGCACCAGAGTGGCCATGGCCGCCCAAACAGCTAAACACCATCCGCGGCTGGTGTCCGAGTGGCGCACCGTCGAGGTGGCGCTCGCCACGCACGACGCGGGAAACACAGTGACCGAGAAAGACATCAAGCTCGCAGCGAAGATAGTCAAGTTTGCGCCGCAGATGGGCGGCACGCTGGTAGACGCCGCGGGAATGCAGTATCTCGAGGCGGGCCCAGGAGCCCTGGGGGAGAAGCAGTGAGTGGCGAGAGGGGGAGGTCGGAGGGGAGGTTAGATGGTGAGTTGTTGTGTAATGAGTTTAGATTTTGTGTTGTTTTTGTAGCTGATAGCCGATCCGATGTGCATCGATGTTGCGGGGAGGGAGCAGGGAATGAGGAGGGAAGAAAGGAGAACGAAAGAGCATGCTTTTTATTCTGTTTTGTTGAACTAAACTATTGGACAGAAAGGTGCTGTCAAAGGTCCAACGTGGCATGGATGATTTTTGTTCTTTTTGGGTGTCTGTTATTGTATCAGTATACATGTATGTTGGGAGTGGAAAGTTGGGTGTTTGGGGCTTTTTGTGAAACATTGTGGGAGCAGAATATGAAAAATCTCCATATTTCTTCAAAGACCAACTATTAAACCCGGAGCGATATTTAAATTTGAAAGATGCATGTATACAGGCCTGTGTAGACATATTCGTGATTGGGGGGTTGAATAAATTGTTCTTTTCCATTTCACCAACTCTCTGCTGCCGTCAATTGCATTGTTTTCTGTTTCTCTTGTTGGAAACACTATTTTCCACATCAATTGTAAATTGTCCGTCTGTCTTTTGCAAACCAATATAACGCACAAATGGTGAAACCAAATAAATTTCCCACTACCACGTGGAACACCGACCGGATCACATCCCCTGCTCCCCAAGAAACACGCCTTGAAGCTTCTTCTTCTGTCAAGCTTTTCCCACGCCGCGAGTCTGCTCCCAGGTACAGAAATAAATAACTTCCTTGGCTAGACAACGACAACCTCGAAGCAATAGCAAAGGTACCAGCATATAATGCGTCCTAATACGCTGTTGTTGCTGAGTTTGGGAAACCCCAAACAATATGATGGCACTAGACATTCAATAGGACATTATGTGCTGGAGAAAATAGGTGAAAAACTGTCCGAGTCTCAATCATTTTTTCTGGATGGAAAATTTCCAGTGACTAAAACCGTTCTGGAGACGGAACAGCTGAAAAAGTACAAGAAAAAACTCCCCGATGGGACGAAACAAACCATCCAAAAAACAATTGTCCACAGAACAGACGTGTGGCTGTATCGTATACCGGGGTTCATGAATTTGAGTGGCCAGTCGTTGAATCCGTTCTATAAGAAATTCGCCCTGGAATTTCCAGACACTCCCGTGATTATACTCCATGATGAACTGGATGTGGATCTGGGACAAGTGAAAATTAGAAAACAGGGTAGTGCACATAGAGGGCATAATGGGCTGCGTGATATTCAGGCCTCTTCTGTTGTAGGAAAGTCGTACACCGGTATGCAGCTGGGCATAGGAAGATACTACAGAGGAAATAAGAACGACGAAGGAGTAGTGAGTAATTATGTACTCTCTAAGTTCACCCCTGAGCAACAGGAAATTGTTGACACAGATACTATAGACAAGGTTATGCAGTACTTGCATGAGTTTGCTCAAGGAAGGTATATTTATGATACTAATAAATGATGGATGCATGTCATCCATGTTTCCACTCACTTGATATATAAAATCTTTACCATTAAACCGTGACAATAGCAAACATGTTCTCCAGAATTTCTTTGAAAGACACATGTGTTTTCAGTAGGTGCTCTTCGTTCTTTTCCTCACCCCCAGTTTTATCATTTCTGGAAATGATCCATCCTCGAACAAACAGCAGACTTGTTGCTGCCATGAAATAGCACAAACCCACAAAAATCATCGCCGGTCTATATTGATGTGTTTCCTTTTTGATTTTGAGAGAGATTCCAAGAATGGGTGAAACCAATCCAACCGCACCGATACTAATCCAGCAAACCGACATGTAGACACCAATCTTTTTCAAACCGACAATTGCAACTGCAATGGATGGAAGTAGCGGCCAGATCGTACCCATCAAAGCACCAGCAATAAGAGCAAAAGCAATCAAAGTTGCATAGTTCTGAGAGGGTATCCACATGGCAAACACAAAAAGGGAAGTTAACACTGAAGTCGAAATACAGGAATTAATAGGACCAATATAATCACTAAGTTTTCCCATCAAAGGTCTACCAATGATGGCCCCAACAGAAACCATTGTCGACACTACCGACGCTTCCTGGGTGGAATATCCTAGGGATCTGGTGAAGTCTCCCAAATTGTACAACAAAACAATATAACCCGGAAGCGTGAACAGAACCCAAAACATTAAAATCCAGCATCCACGATTATGGAACACTGTTTTGTCGTAGATCTTGAACACCGGCTGGATTTTGTCATTTCTGGATTTGATCAACATTAACGCAAGTGAGTTCAATCCTAAACATAAGATTGCTTGTGTTCTCAAGGACCATCTGAATGATTTATGTCTCAACAGGGGCTCCAATCCAACATTGTAGACAATGCCTCCAATTCCTGACCCCGACATTTGGAACCCCATTGCCAAATTCCTTTTACCGCCAGGCCCACCCTTAAACCATTGCGGGACTATGATGATGTTTGGTGTTGCAATGAATGCCATGCCAATGCCTGCAAGCACTCCTTGCGTGCAATAAAGCTCCCACAAACGGGTAGCAAAAGAAGCCAGTAAAATGGCAGCAAAATAAATCAATATTCCAATACTGATTGTGAACTTGATACCAATGATTCCAACAAGATAATTAATGGCTGGAGATATCAAAAGCCCCGAACTGAAACCCAAACCTCCAATCAATGCAAAATCGTATTTGCTCCCGTTCGAAAACACGTCGTTGTTAAGATATTCCTGTAAATACAAAGCATACGCGGCATTTGCTCCCCAAGTGTTGAAGTTGAAGAAAAAACACCCGATGATAGAGGTGAGTCCCCAGCCACTGAATCTGTTGGGGATGTCATCTGAAACGTTGTCTGTCGTCGTGACACTCTTTTCTTCTTGCATGTCTGAATGCCTTAAAGAAAAGGAAATATCTGAATCAAATAGCCGTATTTGTCTGCTCTTTTATAGATGAATAGCACATTGTAGAACATGTTTTGCCGGACTAAAAGAGTGGACAAAATAACCACATAAAGTGTGCCAAATAGACATTAATAGCCGATATTTCCTTGCAAACCTCAAGCTGGAGGTCTTTTGGGGTCTCAGAGAAGGGGTTGGAAGACCAGTTGTGGTTTGCAACCGGGTTTAAGCATATGGACCCCGGTCGTAACACTATAGCCGAAGTGTTGAGAGTGGGTTTTCGGTCTTTCCTCAGTCAGAGCAGAAAATACCGTTGCAGAGACGATCATTTGGAAAGCAAAAGCAATGAATCTGAATCACAAATGAATGTACTTGCTAGTGGTTCTTGTCGAATATTTTGTTTTGTAACTCAAATATATCTCAGTTGAAAGGAATTGGTTAATAGGGTAATACACTAGGAAAAAAAAAGCCAGTTTCAATAAAATCTCTGCAATTAGCCATTTCAAAGATTTTTCTCTATTCAAAGAGAGAAGTTTTGCCTAAATACTTGAATTTTTTTATCGAAAAGTTTTTTAACTTTTTTGGTACCCTTACTTGGTTCATCTGTTCTTGAATAATGTATTTTCGTTTCTAATACTAGATTTTTCATGTTTTTGGTGAGTTTTTTATGTATCTTGGCTTGTATCTTTTCTTTTAGCTATTTTTTTAGCCGCAATGCCTTTTTTTTTCTCTAAATTGTATACATTGTCAGATTTGTAATGTCCATTTCCGAACAGTTTGGAGTGCTGAGACTGTTGCCCATCATATCCACCCGATTTCCAGGCCAAACAACTCAAAATTCACTTCATTTGTAGTCCAAACTCCCCTCTTTTTACAGCCCATTTATTCTTTTATTTATTCATTCATTCCTCCCACTAAACGTAACAACTTTCTCAATAAATGCTCCCCAAACCTCCCTGGACCCTCCACATGCATCAATTTTGCTCTGCAGCTTCCCAAACAAGGTAAAAAATGCACTGCGCGCACTCTTGTCAGATAACAAAATGGCTATCCACTAGATTCTGATATCGTGTCCAGGAGCTTGTTCTTTGACTTGGAGAGGCAGAGCAGTATGTTCAATCCGCTGGCACAATTCAAATTTATTGCAGATGAATTAGGCAAGGATCCCAGCCCACAAGATAAGCTGGGAATCGTGGAGGCGTTGCTGGTGAAGTTTCTGTTTGCGGCAGTGTTGACCTTTTGCGTTTTTGTGTATTTTGACAAAACCAGCAAACTGAATCAAAGAAGTCCAGAAGACAATCTACGCATCCAGAAGGGAGAAATCACAGAACAAGAGTGGGAGAAGGAGAACAGCTTGAAAAACAAGGTCAAGGTGGACGCGGTGGAAGAGACAATTGAAAAACCAAGAGTGGTCAAGGCCAGCGGTAGTAGGAAAGTATAGCTAGTGTATACGGTGTGTTGAGCAAATAATAGTAGTAGTAAGAGTAGACAAAAGTACAAAAGATGCTAGAGCTAGCTAGTTAGATATATAAAATGAAGATGGTGAGGAGCGGAGTTTTCAAGCTTCTTCAACAACTTCGTTTTGATCGTGACCTTCCCAGTTTTCGCCATCGGCGCCTTCGACAACGCCTTCTTGGACGGTGTACACGTCATCGACACCTTGGTGGAGAGATAGCAAAGGTTCCTTCAAGTAGGAGTTGTCTAAGGTCCAAGAGGACAAGGAGTTTTCACAGTCAATGATGATTTGCTTGGAAGCTTCATAGCCGTCGTAAGCTGGTCTGGTTTCACCAGGAGTGACTGGAGAATCGTCCAACAATTCCAGCAAAGCCTTACCGTAGCCGGCAATGAGGGCCATTTTTTCGGTCAATTCTCTCAAGGAGTCGAATTGGTAGTTGAAAGAAGCCTTTAGCTTTTCTCTGGTGATGTTGGACAATTGTGCTTCGGCAACTAAAGACTCGGCTTCGGCTCTGACCAATTCTTGCTCAAGAATGGAGATCTTTGGAGATTGAGGATCCTTGTACTTCAATTGGGCGATTTCATCGGTGATCTTGATTTTTCTGTCTCTGGAAGGTTGGACAGAAGATTCAATGTTTCTGATGGACTTCAGGGTGATTCTGTACAAGTCGTACTTGTCGATGAATTGGTCTTCCAATTCACCGATTTCATACAGTAACACACCAATCTTGTCGGTAACGTCCGACACGTCGTCGTCGTTATCGGCACCCCAGATGGACAATTGCTTGGCCACCAATTTACGTTCGTTGGACACGTTTTCCAACGATCTTTCCAACGACTTTTCGATCTTGATCAATTGCGCTAGCTTTCTGGACATTTCTGGTCCAAAGGATCCCGCAGCTTGCTTACGGAAAGCGCCTGCAATGGAGCTGGTACCGAAGAACTTGCCCTTGGTGGAGGATGCTGGAGGAGGAGGGGTTTGAAGTTGAGCAGCAGTAGGAGCTCTGGAAGATCTCATAGAATATGTTCTGTGCATCTTGAATGAGAAGTGTGGTGTGTGTGGAACAGAAGAAGCAAAAGGACCAGAAAGAACAAGAGAAGAGAAAAGAAGATCCAAAAAACCAAAATCCTTCCCCAAGGGCAATTAACGTGTCTTTAAACTCCTTTCCCTGACACGCCCTACAACGAAACCAGCAGAAACGACAGTTGCTTCCACATTGGCATTGTTCGGCGCCGAATTAGGCAGGCGCGGCTTCCCAAACGGGAAAATTGCTGGTTTGTGTCGAGCCGCGAAATCGAAGGCTCGGCAGCATGCCAAGCCCCCTTTTTGGTGGCTCGGCGTACTTCTGGTTGAAACGGACAAGCCCAAGGTACTTGGCATTACTTTGAGATATATTCGGTGTAGTATATTCTATGTAGTATATTCGGTGTAGTATATTCTATGTAGTATATTCGGTGTAGTATATTCTATTTAATACATTATATGTCTATAGACATTATGTATGCATATTAGGTGCATTCTATTCCATGGAAGCCCTCTTCACCCCCCTGTAACGGGACACAATTGGTTCGATCTCTTCGTTCCACATGGTGGTCCAAACTTCGACAAGTTTGCTTTTGATTTGGGAATTGTCCCAGCCCTCCAAACCGTCTTTATTTTTGATATACACCCGCTTCATGACAGACACCCTGGCGTCGGACTTGTTGCCATCGATGGCAAGTTTGAATTCCTGCAGCCTCTTGTTTTGTTTAGACGCAAATTTGTCACTCTTGGATGGATATGCCAGATATAAGTCCATGTCGACAATATCTCTGAGTCGGTCGAAATCCTCGTTAGGATCTTCAATCGAAATTTTAAGACATCTGTCATCCTTTAGCCATTCGCAAATGATGTGGTTATAGAGTTTTTTGGCAAGCCCCTTTTGCTGGTAATTAGGCAGAATCAAAAATTGCGACAGCTTGCATGTGTATGGTAGTTCTTCAACGGGGGTATCATCGTGGGTTTCAGAGTTGGTGAAATTGAAATATTTGTAGGTTGTTGAATACCCGACAAATACCGGCTTTTCGCCTGATCTGTCGTACAAGACATAGATATCCCATATTGGGTCGGCTGGATCAATGAAACTGGCTCCTTCTATATAGAGTAATGATAGAATTTGCAGTCTGTTGATGAGGGTTTGATATTTGGAAACATTCAACTTGTAAATTGCGTAGTTTTGGAAAGTCTCGACTGGTTCAGGTAACGTGATATCTTGTTCGGAATCCATCCATTTCGCCTCATCGTTGACAATAACATTTTCAGGCAAGTATTTTCTCATTTTTGACTCAATATCGTCGGCGTTCTCTAGCTTCTCTTCGTAGGAATACGCAAAAAGTGGATTGAGACTGCAACAATCAAATGCAAGATCCATGTGCAAGTTTTTGTACCCATAAATGGTTTCTTTATCGCCAAAAATCGGGTATGTAAAACTCACTGGCATTTTGGTGGCTTTGTCGGGCAATGCTGTAGAGAACTCATGTGTTATCTCAAAAGAAAAAATGGTGTTAGTATATTTGAGTTTGGTGTATGGGAGAGAAGGAACTAAACCGTTCGGTGGGCATACATACCAATACAAACATTAAGGCATTTGGTGGAATTCGTGATCCATTCTGATTTTGAACTATCTGTATTCATGATTTGTGATGGTGATATCTCCAAACAGCGATGTTTGACACACAATAACAACCGTGGCTTGTTGTGGGTCTTGTTGCTGTACGCGTTGCAGAAGCATGGAAAATTTTAGTGCCGCCATCTTGCGCGTGTCGCCTTGTGTCAACTCTGCAAATGTGCTATTGTGGCCCAGATGCATCTGCACTTCGTTCACTGGAATTGCACCGTCGTCCCATTTGTGGGTCTCTTCTTCAAAGGCAAAATTAGGCGTGGGTGCCGAAACCACCGATGAAGAACGTAAAAACCGCCGACCCAACTCAATCTCTCCTGCTACCGACACTGAAGACCTTGCACTTGATCCTCGAGTGCGTCTAGTTTCTAGCTCGGGTCCATAATCGAAATTGAAGTCAAAATCTATTGGTTCAAACTCGGGAACAAACCCCCCTGTCTGCAATGATATCCCAGCAAGTGGGAGCATCTCGCTCTCAAACCTGCCAATGCTGGCTTCCCAACCACTCAGACACTTCAGCCTCAAGTGGCGCGAATGGTCCGCACGTTTTTTTCTCAACACTGCTGTAGACAGCTGGATGGTTTCATCAACAATGAGCCTTCTTTTCTGGGGTTTTCTTTTTCTACGACGGTTTCTTGGTGGGTTTTCAGGCTGCGGCGCCTCCAGGGGCTCCAATATTGGCTCCACTTCAACCTCATCGCCTATATTGAAGTCGTTGTAGTCAAAATCATAATCGTAGTTGAACTGGAACTCCTGATCCAGCGCGGGAGCAGGCTCCTTGCACGCTATCGGAGAGCCACGAATGAGCCCTTGGGCATCAAACTCCAGGGCTAGTTCGGTATCGCCCAGGTCAGGGTCCCAGTGTTGGGTATCATCTGATGAAGCAGAAGCAGCCACCTGTGGTGGGTCAATAAACTGGGTTGCCAAAGGTGAATTGACGGTTTTTGGCTGGAAAACAGTGTCGACATTGAAATGACGGCTGAGCATGGCGTGGATATCAAATTTGCCATCGTCGTTCAAGGTCTGAACAGGGTGTGGATGCAGCAATAACGACTTCTTCATCAGCGGTTTGGACATGTTTTCACGGATCAGCCATGTTTGTCTCCATTCATCCTTAACTTGAGCGCCATAGCTCAAGACCGTCCCCCACAACCAAATGGAGGTTTTGCGCAATGGCGCTTGCTCGCTTTTCTGCTCAATGCTTTTGCACACGCCAACTATATCGACTTTCTTAGCTTGTTTGCGGTTGGCGTTTCCATTTCCACGTGTGGCAAGTTGCCATACTCTCTCTAGTTCTTGATCCATTGGTCGGGTGCCAGTTGCTGCTTGGAGAGCAAAAAAAAAAAGAAGACACTCCTGAGCAGAATAGCCAAAGGACATGATTTTGTCTTGCTTTTTCGCGTTGCGGCTGGTGTTGATGATAGAATAAGTTTACACAGCTATTTATCGCCTACATGGTTTGCAACTGCACATCGACCGGCAATGAAGTTTATGGTTGGTCCAAAAGTACACCTATGCATCCCAAGACGGCTAGGACAAGACCAAAAGAACCAATGAATATCCATTTCAGGCCCCCTTCTTTGATATGTTTTGCATAGCAAAAACATGGAACACTGATGCAAATGCAGAAACACACGCCGCTTCCCAACAAGGCTAAAACTTGGCCAAATTCAGTGACCACCAGTGCTAAAAATAAGAAAACAGCACTCAAAAACACTTTGTTGAAGATATACAGACGTGGGTTAGGGTTGGCCCGGTCAAGCATATTAACAAGCGGCCGGGAAACCAACGGAAGTTTGCTCAAGGGTAAAATGCCCATCAGTGCAACAACAATCCCCACAATCCAACCAGGAGTGTCTTTGTTCTGTAATATGTTTTCGGTCACTTCGCTGCTGATGGAGCTACCAAACATCAAAAACCCCAAAACCCCAGTGAGTAGATCAACTAAATATGAAAAGGTAAAAGCATTGTTGATACAACCATCAAATGTTTTGGGAGCATGCTGGTCTCTGTAGATTTCAGGAAATGTTGCATGGCCTCCCCATGGCGCCAGAAATAACCCAAACGAAAACAGTAGTCCTTGGATACTTTTTGGCCATAAATTGGTTTCTACATCAAATCTTATCAATGAACCATCCAGAACCCCGGTCAATCCGATTATCAAACATGTTAATGTGGTGCAAATTATTCCACTTATTGACATGAAAGATAAAATTCTCAATGGAAGCATATTCAGTCCAATAAGAATTGTGCAGATCCCCAATTTTAGCCATGGTTTCTCAAATTCTGGGAATAATGCATTGAAAGAATCGGCAAACAAAATTATCATCGACAACCCTGCTCCAAATAAGTCAAAAATGAAAAAAGAACTAATCAGCGATCCCATAATTGTTCCAAGATAGTGAACACACATCTCTTGGTAACTATTTATGCTATTATTGGAGTTCAACATTCTGCCCATCAAAACGGCAGTCCTGTTTGTGGTAAATGCCGACAATGTTAAAAATAGTATGCCAAAAACCCATCCTGATAAATGCAATGCTAAAGGTATTGATAAAATACCCAACCCTATTAAAACATTGATCGAATTAAAAGTGGTTTGCAACGCTGTTGATTTACGTGAAATGATTTTGACTTCACCAATGCTACTATTATGGGATTCAACTGGTGCTAACTGATTATGTACCGAATCGCTTGTCGAGCCATAAATGTGTCTATTATTCAAAACATCATCAATATAATCATGGTCATCAACAATGGGTCTGCTTTCTGGTTGTGATGTCTCCTCAAACGATTTAGATAGAAAATCAATATTTCTAGTCACAGATGCTTGAAAATTATTCAATGAAGAAACACCGCCCTTATCAAAGATAGATAGTCTTCTTCCTGCGGGAATTTCTATGGAGACAATATCACTATCAAGTGCTTCAATATCATCACTCATGCCAATAGACTGGGTATTATCTTTAGCTTCGATGAATGGTGGAAATTTTATTTGAATGAAATTATCGGAAAACGACTTTTTTCGTTTCGCTAAGATGAACCCTGCTAAAACACAATTGCATTCATGAACAAGTTTTAACCCTTGTTTTTTTTTGCATTCCAAGGCATGTGTTTCAGCATTTTCAAAGTCTCTGAGACGTAATATTAACTCTGGGGGTTTCGTTTTGGCAGTGTAATATTTACAAAAAAATCCCACCTTCTAGTCAAAAAATGTGGAAAGTAGTACCAAAAGGAATGAAAGATATCATGCTTTTCCTAGCCGCGCAATAACCACATCTTGTGAACTGAACTGTTGATTATTTAAATTTCACAATCTTCAAATAGATTTGGACAACCAAGCATGTTGAGTTGTTGGAAGAGAGGAGTCAGAGTGAAACCACTGTCAAGATTCACTTCAACAACGGCATCCTATTCGGAGACTGTATTTCTTCCACGCACTGATTTTGGAAATAGATCAAATTTGGATCTCATACAGTCTAAACTCAAACCGCAGACGACCTACCAACTTTATGACTGGAATAAATCAAAGAATATCAAAAGTATTGAAGATTTGTTTATTTTACATGACGGACCACCTTATGCCAATGGGCATTTGCACATCGGACATTCGTTAAACAAAGTTTTAAAAGATATTATTGTCAGATTTCAACTAATGAATGGAAAAAAAATACATTATGTTCCTGGTTGGGATTGCCATGGGTTGCCTATTGAACTGAAAACATTGGAAAAACTGGATAAAGAAAATAAATCTATAGAAAAGGGACTGAAAAAGCAACTGAAAAAAAGCCCGAGTCCAGAAATTGAACAAAAATTGAAGGACTTCTTGAATTCTAAAAAACTGAAAAGCACTGATATCGTCAAACTCGCCAATGAGCATGCTTTGGAAGCACAAAAAATTCAATCCGATGAGTTTAAGGAAATGGCAATTTTGGGTGATTTTGATCATCCTTATATGACATTGCATAATTCTTACATAGCAGATCAATTAAAAATCTTTAAAAAGTTCTTTGATAATGGTTTGGTTAAAAGACAAGAAAAACCGGTGTATTGGGGTTGTGAAACCCATACAGCTTTAGCAGAAGGTGAATTGGAGTATAATCAATCACACGAATCAACAGCTGCGTATGTGAAGTTTCCAATAACCAAGCTTTCTCCATCTTTGGAAAAAGTTGTTCCCGATGATTTACAAAACTCTTTGAATGCATTAATCTGGACATCTACTCCTTGGACCCTTGTCTCCAATCTAGCTATTTCTATTAATAAAAATATGGATTATACGATTGTGAAATCAGAACATGGAAACTTGATCATAGCAGTTGATTTGGTGAACTCCTTATCCAGTTTAATACCTGTTGAAGAAACTGGCATTGTTTTTAAAGGTGATAAAATTATTGGCTCCACGTATAGGTCAGATATTCTAGACACTGATTCGTTTCCATTTCTACATGGTGATCATGTTACCAATTCCGCAGGTACTGGTTTAGTTCACACTGCTCCTGGCCATGGTCACGATGACTATATTGTTTGTTTACAAAATGGTATCAAACCATATTCCCCAGTAGATAAATTTGGTAAATATACCAAGGAACTACCTACACATTTATCCTCTTTTGTTGGATTGAAGGTTTTGACTGATGGTAACAAAAAGATGCTTGAGCTAGTTAGTGATAAGAAAATGTTGATCCACCAACACAAGTATACGCATTCATATCCATACGATTGGAGAAGCAAAAAGCCAATCATTATAAGAGCTACCCCTCAGTGGTTTATTGATGTCAGTAAAATCAAAGACGATACTATATCTGCATTGACTTCATCTGTGAAGTTTTACCCTGAAAGAGGTTTTAATAGACTTTCTTCTTTTATCAAGAATAGAAATGAATGGTGCATATCAAGACAAAGATCGTGGGGTGTTCCTATCCCTGTGCTATACCACTGCGAGACTGGGGAGCCTCTAATTAATGATGCCATCATTGGTAAAATGATTGAGATATTACAAAGGGAAAATATCCAAGGTTGGTTTTCAAGTATTGAAAATGATTCTGATGTGGGTAAATGGTTACCAGATGATATGCAACATTTGAAGGATGATTATATTTTGGGCTCAGATACAATGGATGTGTGGTTTGATAGTGGATCCAGTTGGAAAACCATTGAATCATATTTGTCTAATGAAGATCTGTTATCCCAAGCCAATGATAGAGGATATCTGGCTGATATCTACCTCGAAGGTTCAGATCAACACCGTGGTTGGTTCCAGAGTAGTGTTCTTACCAAGGTTGGAACATCTACACTTGGTGAACCACTCGTTATGCCCTATAAAAATATTATAACACACGGTTTCACACTTGATGAAAAGGGAGAAAAGATGTCCAAATCAATTGGCAATACGATATCCCCAAATGATATTATTTTTGGTAATAAGGCAACCAAAATATCGGCAATTGGTATTGACGGTTTAAGATTGTGGGTTGCTCAAAGCGACTATACAAATGATGTCAACGTTGGACCAACAATTTTGAAACATGTTGGTGACAATATCAAAAAAATCAGATTCACATTTAAATTTCTACTTGGAAACCTTAATAACGCCAATGTTTCTCGGGATATTCCATATGAAGAATTGAATGGTTTGGAAAAATATATTTTGAGCAAGTTGACCCGGTTGAATAACGACTGTCTTGTTGACTACCAGTCGTACAACTATTTCAAAATTGTCAAAAACGTCAATCACTTCATTAACGTGGAATTGTCTTCACTTTATTTTGATGTTCGTAAGGACTCCTTGTACACCGACAGTATACAGAACCCAAAAAGAATTTCCACTCTAATTGTTTTGCAAGAAATTCTAAAATCTCTTGTTTCAATCATGTCTCCTATCATGCCAATCATCACCCAAGAAGTGTGGAACAACATGCCTTCCCATTTGACCAACGATCAAGCAACGCCATTTCACAGAGGATGGTACAAGCCTGATGAAACCAAATACTTGAAGATTAATTCCAAGCTGGAGGCCGAATTTGAACATCTTCTTTCTTTGAAAGACCAAGTCAATCTACAAGTGAATCGCTTACGTTCTGATAAAAAGATAGGTTCATCTTTGGAAACGGTGGTGGTGCTTCCGACCGATGACATTGTCAAAAACTACTCGTCGGAAGCGCTGGCAGATCTATTTGTTGTTTCTGATGTATCTGTTTCCTCTACGGATGCCGTTG
The DNA here is from genome assembly GCA_001599115.1 of Pichia sorboxylosa. Taxonomy (NCBI): domain Eukaryota; kingdom Fungi; phylum Ascomycota; class Pichiomycetes; order Pichiales; family Pichiaceae; genus Pichia; species Pichia sorboxylosa. The sequence continues at coordinate 61,243 of BCGC01000004.1, read as the reverse complement.
TGGTGACTACGGCCACGGGAATACGTTGTCCACGGTGCTGGAAATACCATGTGCCTGTTGTGGAACAAAGTTCGCTCTGTAAGCGCTGCATCAAAGTCGTCAGCTAGATGGCCACCGGTTGAAAATTTGATCTACACTCACTTGTAAATACAACACCTGTATATAGATATATAAGCAGCTTTAGAAGACCAAGATGTCATCGTTGCAGGCCAAGTATGATGAATACAACATGAACATAAACACCATGCAGGAACATTTGGTGTCGGTGGATTCGCAGATCTACGAACACAAGATCGTGCTGGAAACACTGGAAAACGTTCCCAAAGACAGAAAAGCGTGGAGAATGGTCAGCAGCGGTGACAGTATTGTGAACAGTGCCAAAACGGGAGCAGAAGCAGCCAATGTTGCAAACGGTGCGTTGGTGGAGACCAATGCCGCCGATGCTGCTGCCAAATTGAAGGAAACGGTTGCGGGTCTGACCAGCGTTAAAAGTAAAATGGAGTCTGAAATATCGTCCCTCAGAAAGGAATTCGATGAATGGAAGACTGCCAACAAGATCAAAATATTCAGAGGCTAGTTCCTGCGTCGAGGTTCTATATAAAATGTGATAAAGTGTGTAATATAACAGAAATATTAATGAGTATACACACCGGGATCTATTGATTTTTCTTGATGGAGTCATCAATCTTTCCCGAAATGACAAAGAGAATGACGAAAATCAACCATGCAACCACCACCACTCCATATCCAGTCAAATAGACATAGGAGTTTAAGATTTCCCAGGAACGAGGGTATTCATCATTTGCCAAATGTCTGACTGGAACCACCGATTCTTCTGTCACAAAGGAGAACCCCGGTCTCTTGTAATCCACTTTGAAGGTGAACATACCGTGCTGATCAGGGACTTGGAAGGTGGTGGAGTAGATGGCTTCTGTGTCCAGAGTTTGCGATAATTGCAGATTCAGTCTCTGGTACGGATCAAGCATGATGAATTCCAGTTGGAGGTTATCACCTTGCGGAACAATGAAAGGAACCCATTTTTTGGCGGATGGGTCGTATTCGGACATACCTATTTCAAAGAAAACCTGGTCCTTGACCTTATAGTAATCGTCGGCGTCTACAAAGGGAATTTCCAGGCCGGAGGAAGCGTCGATTCTCTTGTGCTTGAAAACGGTGGCTTTGATCACAGACTTCTTTTGGAATGTCCATTGCACAAGGTCTTCGGCAAGTCCAAGATTGAAGGTTTCTCCATCTCGAAGGTTGGACACCAGTCCTGTCCATGAAACACGGACGTTATTTTGGATACCCTGGAAAGCAACGGCGAAAAACCCTTGGCTGCCTGAATGCCAGGTGGACTCGTTGGAAGGAGCATCGTCTTTGGAGGGGTTCAACGAAAACGAAGTCTTGGACGTTTGGATGATTGGGAAAAGCAGTTCAGAGTTGGACAGCAGACAGAGAGAGTCTGTTTCCGGCGACATGTTGTCGATTTGTCCAATGGAAGACACCACATTTGGGGTCACGATAGGCAAGCTTTGGAATTCGTGATAGTCCACATACTTGAAGTCCTTTGGAGCAGGATAAATTCCCAGCTGGTTCAGAAACAACACCTCATCCAACTGAGTACCACTGTTGTCACTTATAATCATGAGGTTACCTCCGTTCTCTGTGTATTTGATCAGCGTGTTTTGGTCGACGTTTGCCGCCAAACTTTTCATTCTGTTTGGCAGAATCAGCAGGTTGTCGTATTTTATGTCGTCGTTCAAATCGTACAGCTCCAAGCTGGCGTCGGCATCGATGTCCTTGAACACCACTTCGTCCACGCTATTTTTCAACACCTGCACCAGGCTGGAATATTGTTCCAGAGAGCCCGGTTCCTGCAACACCAATGTAGGCAATGCCATACATATGCTGGTCAACAGCGCCAAACATGCCAAAATGCTGCCCTTGGCCATTGTGTGTCTTGCCTGCTATTTTTCAGTCCTTCTGTCCATACACTGTGTTGGTACAGCTGTTAAGAAAGACGCCGGTGGGACAACGTGGCGCGCCAGACTGCTGGGAAAGCTGCTGGGAAAACCGCCGGGAAACTCGTGGCGGTGGTGCAAGACCTCGCCGCGTAGCAAATTGCAATGCACTGGGCGTTTGGGACGACGCTTGCGTGTTAAGCTTCAAAGATGTGGACTCAACACAACCCTTCGTCAGTAAGAAACTAGAAAAAGAATGTTTAGAAAGATGACGGTAATGGTTTGATGACATGGTTTGTCCCTTGGGAAAGATACGTTCCAGTTATGGGGAAGCTGTGGGGAATAGATGAAGAAGCAAAACTCGGTGTGGCTTTGGTGAGCAGGAAACGTGAAAAACCAGTTGCAGGGTCGGGCTGGAAAGAGGGGGGAGGGCGGAGGGGGAGGTAGCCGGAGGTGTGTTTCAAGAGGTTAAATTGATCAGACACAAAAGTGTTGAGTCGTCTACATATCAACTCTTCTACATGTCAACTCATTAACTCTGCCGTCCTTCAACTCATTAGTTTATGGGTTCAGACGTCAGAATATCACATTTATTACAGCAAAAACAAAACTAATGCCCCTCAAAATTGGTCTATCTTCATTATTGACACAAATAGTGTGTGCAATGAACCATATACCAGCACTTACCAGCAATTGGTTTCAATCTATTTTTCAACAAAATCAGTCTACAATCCTGTCTACAATTCCGTTTATTCTATAATCCCGTCTACAATCCCTTCTACAAGAACATGTATCTAAATGCGGTCCTGAAACTGTCCTAGAAAATTTAAACCACACCATTCAATATCCAGTAAGATGATGAAATAAGTAAAGTCTGTACAATCAGTTTTTTTTTTTCAAATCTATTTTTTTACGACAACTGCCTTTTTCCTAAGCGGTCTCTCTCTACAATTGGATCTTTCTTTACAAAAAACAACTCAACATATCTTTGATCACAGCTATTCATTTGAACGTTCGTCAAGGAACCAAAACTTCCTCCAAGAAACACACAATCCACCACAGAGTCCAGCCCTTTCTCCCCTACAACAACCAAGATTTGGTTAGCAAGATTCTTACTGTCACTTCCTCTCTTCATCTGCTCCCATGAGTGCTGCTCCCAAGTTCTGCTCCCACACCTTGCTCCCCTACTCGCGGTCCATCTCGCGATGGACAAGCTGCTGGCTGTATCAAGTCCGACCGGCCACCACTCCACAGCACTGCTCCACAGCACTACTCCACACACAACCAACACAAAATGACCGTGGAAGACGGTTCCCAGAACATAGCAGACACTTATTTGCAACTGAACCAGGCAGAAAAGGCAGCGTCCCGCATGGAGTCCATGCTGGATTCGCTGGAAGCCAAAATCGCACAGCTGGAAGCCATGCAAATGGACAAAACTGCACCAGAAACGTTCAGAAAACTCGATGGTGAAATCCAGCAGCTGCAGAAAGATGTGGAAACGTTGCAAAGCTCTTTTGCCGACTGAAGCGTCAGCAAAACGTCTTTTCGCACAGCTCAAACTCGCAGTAGTATCGGCCCCAACGGTCGTTTTGTAGTTTGAGATGGTCCTCGAATGAGAAAATCCACTCTCGACTCGATATGGCGGTGGTGCTGCTGGGGTTTTTCCGTGGTTCTGCTGCGTTTTTTCTTTGCGGAGTTGTATAAATATATTGATTTGCAGTCTTTTTTCTAACAATAATGACAGTAGAGGACTTGGGCGACAAGGTGGTACTGAAAAGCGGCAATTCCACGGCCACAATTCTGAAATACGGCGCAACCGTTATCTCCTACACTGTGGACTCTGTTGAACAGCTGTGGCTGTCGGAAGGAGCCAAGTTGGACGGCTCCAAGGCTGTCAGAGGAGGCATTCCACTTGTTTTCCCGGTGTTTGGTAAATCTGAAGAGAAGGGCTTTGAATCTTTACCGCAGCACGGGTTTGCTCGTAACTCCACGTGGGAATTCTTGGGCCAAACAAAGGAAAACCCTCCAACTGTGGAGTTCGCCCTCTCTCCTGAACAAGCCAACCCGGACATTTACTCCAAATGGGATAACGGTGACAACGACTTTACTCTCATCTTCACGGTGGTTTTGAACGATGATAATATCAGCACTAAAATCGAAATTTCAAACGAAGGTTCCAGCCCTTGGAAATTCAACTGGTTGTTTCACACTTATCTACAGGTCAATGAAATTGAAGATACTCTGGTCAACAACCTTCCAGGTGAAACGTGCTACGACCAGCTCATTGCAGAAACCTACGTCGAAAAAGCGCCTGCAATCGACTTCACTGCAGAACTGGACAGAATTTATAAAAATGTCTCCACAGACAAAATTCTGCAAGTGATTGAGCTGGGTAAAGTCATTCACAATGTTAAAAGAAACAATCTGCCAGATGTGGTTGTTTGGAACCCTTGGATTGAAAAGTCAAAGGGCATGGGTGATTTCCAACCCAAGTCCGGTTACCACAAAATGGTGTGCATTGAACCGGGCCATGTCCATGATTTCGTAGAATTGGCTCCGGGCCAATCTTGGAGTGCTGAACAAAACATTTACAAAGGTGACGCCATCAAGCTTCAGTCTATTTGAAAGAAAAATCGTAGAATCAGCGGTGTTACTTGTGTAGTGCATTTAACTACATAACAAACGGTCAATTGAATGGTAAATGAGGTTGTCTACTAATATATATTTATATATATGCATATATATAGAATGACAAAAGAATCATCTAGCCGTAAAATTAGCAAATAAACTGCATTCCGACTTCAATGCATGTAACAGAACGACAAATCTGTGTCTTGGGACATGTTTCGTTTGAAACTCTTTGGTAACAACTTTATATGAAAACCTCTTACTAGGTTGGGATGAGGGGTTGTGGCATGCTTGCAAATGTCCCTATATTTTACTCCAATTTGCGATTGTTAAAACATCTACAATATCAATAAAGTCCTATTTTGAAACCCATCAACATCTTTCGACGCTGGACAATCATCTAATCTAATCAACTTTAATTTACAAAAAATTTAGCGATCAAAAATCCATATTAACCACTGTCTCGATATAACACATGATTTAGTATTGTTTGCACTGCTCACTTAGTATATATTTTATCATGATGAAAACTTCAAATTTGAATAGACATCAAAGCTCTTCGGATTGACAGATATTAGTGTCCTGACTTTGTTTGGCTATAACCATGTCTGAAAATATACATTCAACAAAAGCCTGGTTAGCTCAATCGGTAGAGCGTTTGACTCTTAATCAAAAGGCTGCGGGTTCGACCCCCGCATCGGGCTTTTATTTTTTCATATTTTTATTTAGTGAACCATATTTGGAGATAACTAAGTACTTAATGAAATTTTGGGGGGAGGAATAGTATCAATATAAAAGTTTTGGTATGAAGATTGAAGATTGTTTTTTTTCAAACCTTCTCAATTTGTGATAACTGCAACTCTTCAGCACTGGAAACAACTTCAATTGATTCGTCTTCCAAGTTACTTTTGGGACCGTGGTAGTATTTGAATTTGTAGGTGAAAAAGAATAGCAACGACAGGATCCATACACCGCCACTAATTACGGAACAGTAGTTCATGGTTGTCTTTGTAACGCTTTTACTTGAAGGGAAGGACGCCAAAATGATGATGAACAGCCCCCATAGACAAGCAACCCATCCGTTGACTGTAGACCAAAAATGTCCCAAATAAAAGGATCCCGGCTTGAACTTATTTTTACCATAGGTAAGTCTTAAGAAAACAGGGGCACACCACGCAAGATAGTTACCACAGACACCCAGGGAAAATAGCGCACTAGCAGCAGCTGAACCGGCCAAACAGAGACAGCCAATACTGAGAGAAACACCACAAGCCACTAGAACAGCTCTGATGGGAACTCTCAATGTATGGTTCACAACTTTGATGAATGAAGAAAATGGAAGACCATCATCTCTAGCAAAAGCCCAGATTTGTCTTGATGCAGCGGTGACAATCGAAGCGCCCATCAACCATTGACAGGCAGCCATCAATGACATGAAAGCAATGGCCCAGTTTCTTCCCAAGGAATCGTAGATGACTTGGGCCATAGGGAACCCGGTGCTGGTTCCTAGCACGGATGCAACGTCAGAATTCATGCATGCGGCAGTACACACCAGAATGGCGAACCCAATAACACCACATGTAGCAATTGCACCGCAGATACCAATTGGGATCCCACGAGATGCATTTTTAGCCTCTTCAGCCATATGGACGCACGAATCAAATCCACCAATGGTCCACACAGCAGTCATAAAGGATAGGCAAAATTGCCACCCTTTATTCCAATCCGACCAATTTTGAACCTTACCGAATATGAAAGCTCCATCGTTGAATTTTCCAACGTTCACCTTGGTTCCTATTGGTAAGGCAATCAGAAACAAGACCAACAATCCGGTATGGCAAACCGACGACAAGGTTTGCAGAAAAGCGACATTTTTAGAAGACAAGCAGGTGGCTACCCCACCGACGATGACACACGCAGCAAATACTCCATATGTTTTTCCCGAGGTGATTTCAAAGTTACCGTCCTTGGACAAGTAGACTGCGGCCAGTATTTCCTCTGCATTACCGTAGAAGATGGAAACAATCCCGGAACATAGAGCCAGGGTGTTTGAAAAACCAATCAGAAACGAAAATGGCACTCTCCACTCCTCAGGTGCGTAGTAGAAGGTCCAATAGTAGAGACCCCCGGATGTCGGAATGGCAGAAGCCAGCTCCGACATGGACACACCCACGGTCAAAATGAAGAGAGATGCAATGACCCATGACCATATTGCGCCAGCAGGACCTGCCGTTAGCGCTGCGCCCAACAATGAAGAGACCGACGGCAAAATACCCATGATGGAGTATGCAATACCAAAGATTTGGAATGTGGAAAACCGTCTTTTCAGCTCCTGCTTGTATCCAATCTCTGCAAGCAGCTCGTCGTCATTTTCTGCCGTGTTGGCATTGATTTCCCTAATGTTGGAAGTGATGGTAGCAATTCCGTGGATTCGAGAATGGATCGAATCAATGGGGGAAAAGCTAGAATTGTGACCCGATTTCAGTTTGAGCATCCTGTCTGCTTCCACAAATGGCTCTTATTTTCTTTCAAAAGGTTCCAAATGCCTTTCCTTTTATTTTTGCGGAGTAATCTACGTAACGGTTAATCTATCGAATAGTTTTTTATCAACGGCATATCTGTCGCTACACCTGCCTATTTGGGACGCCCGTTGGACGATACGATAGGGCCCACAGATTGGAAACCTTAACCGGATTCAGAACACCTAATGCCACGACTAATTTGACGAGCTCACGCTTCTTGGACATTGCATTTCCTCAGATCAAGAAAAGACCCCAGAAAGAAAACAACTGGTGAACTTGTTAAAAACGATGGTGCGCTTTTCTGGGCTTACTTCAACACAAGTTGTCATCTTCAGATGAGCCGAGTTTGCACCCAGCGACGCGTGTTTTTTCTTTGCTTGTATAGAGATAAGATAAGTTTTGACAGATGTTTTTTTTTTCTTTTGGGTTCTTTTCTTTTGGGTTCTGTTTGGACAGGTCGGGGACGATGTGGAGCATAGATTATCGATTGGTGGACGATTTGCAAGATAGAAAGATGTCGTATTTGTTGGACGATGGAAGAGCACACATTTTAGGACGCGTTGGGGCAGACATGGAGGTGAGTAATTGCGGAATATCGCAGCAGCAACTGCAGTTTGAAGTCCAGGGGCCCACAGACACAATGAAAGTGACAAATATTGGGAGACGGGAGTTTCGAGTGGAAAATGGAGAGGTTTTGAGTCAGAAAAACGAGGTTTTGTTGAAACAAAGACAAAAACTGAAGTTAACGGCAATGGCATCGAAATTTGATCTGACGGTAACTGTCAATTGGATACCAGATATCAAGTTATCAACAGAGTTGGCAAAAAAACACCCGGACATTAAAATACTTTCTTGCTTCTCTCTACTGGATACACTGAAAGAAAACCAAGTGATGATAGATAATAAAACAGAAACTATGACGGGAGTTGAAGCCTGGCTGGATGCATTGAGAACACAAAAATGGCGAGATTCAGGTCGGTTTCATCGAATTGTAATACCCCCAACAGTATCAGAAACTAGAAAAGATACCATTAATGCGTCATTTGAAACAAAAGAAACGATTGCTCCTTTCCATTCTCAAGCTTCTCTGGCCAATCGACCCGTCCAAAGGAATAGGAAAACACAAATGGATTTACTGTTTGATGAGTTGGACGATTTCGAAGACTTGGACTCCATTGATTTCAGCCAAAAGGCTAAAAACCAACCAAAAACCACTAATCCAGCCGAAAACCATATGCAAAGTGAAAAGGAAACAGTTCCAAACAAATCTAGCTCGCAAGATGATAACCCAGAGCAAGACCCAACAAGGAGTTACAACAATATGGCTGATATTAGCAATAAATTCTCCTCATTTACACTGAAACGTCATGCTGCGGACGTGCCATTGGAAGAACCACCAGTTTCAAAACAGCCAAAATCAAATACCCCGTTACTAAATACAACCACAATGGCAGATAGGCTGAAAAAAGCCAAACAAATAAAACTAAAACAGCACGAGAAAGATGAGGAATTGTTTAAAGAGCTGGTAACCAATAAGAAACCAAATTCAATGATAAAAATAAAGAAACTGGCATTACACTTAGACGTTGATGACTTCAATCCCAGGTTATACAATTCCTCTAAATTTGCTTACGACAGTGATCCCAAATGGAAAAATAGAGTGAATTACTCCAAGTTCCAGAAGATTAATAATGGTTCTGACTATAACCCAATCATGGATAGCACAATCAAAACCATCCGATTCAAAACTTCAGCATATAAATCCAACAAGACAATAACCGATTACATTCTTGAAAATGAAAAAAGACCAGCATTCGACATTCACTTTAAAGATGTTCGAGAACATCTAATTGCTCCAAAAGATGGCAAAAACGATATTTTGATTGCATCTGATGTCACAAGTAAAAGAAAAAGAGAATCATCGGCTCCACTTTACAACGATGATACTAGACACTCACCTCTTTTTGTTGAAGATGAAAGCGGTGATTCTGATGCCGGAAACACTTCAATGGATTACAATGCACTGTTTTCGCATCGGGAATCGAGTGGAACTAGAGTTCCAAGAAACGAAGATTCGGAATCTGTGATAATTCTACCGAATGACCAAGATGATGATGTTCCAGTCTTCAAGAGTCGGAGAAGATAGAATATTTAATGTACAAAGCGTTTGATGTATTTATATATATAAAACTAGATGAACTATTTTTTTCTTTCAAGTTTGAATTTATATGCAACAGTTCCGTCTTCTTGCACAAATTTCTTTTCCACACCACCTTTGAGTAATTCCTTTTGCAAATGCAAATTTTGCTTGACCTTGGCAAGTCTTTTCTCTCTTTGAATTCTTTGTTTCAAAACATCCAACTCTTTCTTTTTATTTGCCAGAGAGTTTTCCAGATTTTGGACACTGATGTTTTCATCAAAGTCATTTTCCATCAGTTGATCGACTTTTAAACGGTTTTCTCGTCTTTTCAACAACTCCTTAGTGGTGTTGAAATATTTGTCTGCTTCGAACCCTGAAAACTCGGATTTATCTTCGACGAAAACAGTATGTTTTCCCGAACTTGTGAACAAATTTGGATTCTGCATGGCCTTTTCAATTTTCTTGGAGTCCTGGGAGGTGAGTAATTGCAAATAGGTCATGTCCTGGTTTTTCAGCAGTAATAGTTCTTCACTTGTGAGGTCCTTGTCCACTGCGCTTTCATCGATCAGAATTCCATCTTCATTGGTTTTTCTCTTGGTCATATCCATATGATACTCATCTTCATTACGGTTGGCTACAAGGTCCTTCAAAAGCTTCAGCTTTGCCTGATTTTTGTGATAATGGTCACTTCTCAGCTTATAATCCTTCTTTTTCTCTAAAAGACCATATTTTTTTCTACTTCCGAGCTGGGCTCTTTCTCTGTGTTGTCTTTTTTGAACGCTATGAACTGTTTTTGCCATTTTTCTGAAATTGTTTCCAAGATTTCAAAACTAATCAACCCTTAAAATTTCCCTTCTGAAATTTTCTGCTTCTCTTTCTTTCAAGTCTATTGACTGTTATTCGGCTTTGGCCTGAAAGTCTTTATTTCTATGCTGATAAAGAAAGAGATTGAAATTTTTGAAATATTTTTTCGTTCGCGCCACAAAAAGACAATTCACCTGTTTTGTTTATTGCATGGTTGCATGCTGCGCCACATATTAGTTTTGGCATTCTTTCTCTCGTTATTGAAGTGTCTTTTTTCAAGAATCATAGATAGATAGCCTTCAATTTTGCTGATAAAAGCGGTGTATTGGATTGATCAGACACTTTTTTTAAACTAGAATATTTCTATATCGAGATTGTAGACCGGAACCAATTGAAATGGATGTTGAAGGAGCGTTATTGGCATGTCTAGTTCTAGAACGGTCAATATTGATGACTTGTAGAGATAATACTGAATGTGTAAGTCGGATCCAAAAAATAGTACATTCCTGGGGTATCGAAAGTGAACTGTCGTGGGAAAAGAAGAAAAATATATCGATATTTGATTTGACAGAGGTTCCTTTGATTGAGCAAAAACAGTTGTATTTGAAAATGAGAAAAACAGTGTATCCCATAGTATTTGTTCGAAAACTAGGAGTGCATCTAGAAAGCAAATTACAAAGAACCATGCTATTTGAAACATTTCCTGATCAAGTAGACATGGATGAAAGCACAGTTAGTGAAAATCTGATACGAAAAACACCAATTTCAGAGATCCAAAAACACGTCCAGAATATAACCATAATAACAGAAGTGAATACATACATTTATGATTTGATTGTAGAACTTCGATATTCCAGATTCGTTGAAGGGGGTGTCCCCACATACGTTATCAATGACTTGACCAATTTTGTCCGATTTTACACCTATTACTGCGGAAATTCATTTGTCACCCCCGTACTAGTGAAAGAATGTTTGAAAATCGTTCTTCCATTGAAAATAAAACTGATTCAACCCGAAGATGACCCTTCTCTATTGTATGGCTCCAATATAGATCTGGTTCATCAGTTGGTCGGTGCCATCACTGCACGTGATGTGGTTGATATTGCCGCCAGTAATGTGATACCCCCAATTTAGACGTTTGAAAATTGGCATTTTCTATTTCTGTATCGAATCTATGTATCTACTGTTCACAATATATGGTATAAATGTTCAAGAAATAAGTTTGGAAGCATTGATGAAGTTTCATCACGAAGTGAACTTGACATCCCAATACTTGATACAAGCATCAGCACCGGCAGACACAATCACATCCGAAGTGACCCAGTGTGCACTGGTCACACCTTCTTTATGGGAGTTCATAAACTTGATTGTTCTAGCTGGTTTTTCCACAGAGTAAACTATCAAATTGGTGTCCAGAGAACCCGATAAAGCAAATTTGTCATCCGGACTCCAGCTGATGGAGTTGATTTTGGATGTATGGAATGCCCATCTAGAGGTGATTAATTGAAAGTCCTTCAATCCAAATAGTAGTATTTTACCTTGGACGTCACCGCATGCTAGCAGTTCCTCGTTAGAGGAAATGGACAGAACTGTTGGTTTTCCACGTAAAACGATGCTGCTGTTGACCACCTTCAAATCCATATCAAAAACATTGATTTGGAAAGTTTTGGAATCACCAATAATAATAAACTTTTCTGATACGTCCAAACTTGATGCTTCAAATTGGAGAGGTTTGGATTGAACTAATTTGCCGGAATAATCATAAATTCTCAGTTCATTCTCTAATAAAACATATGCAAATTTATCATTAACCTTCAAACTAACAGGCTGGGAAGGCAATTCGTCCAATGTAGTGGCTGTCAAGTCTTTGCTGATCAGCTTTAGCTTATCGTCCCAAGAAATTGAAAAACAGTTACCGGATTTATCTTTCAGTTCTTCTATGGCAACCACTAAACCAGTATGAGGTTCACCAGTTACTAACTCACTTTGACAAGATTGAGTATGTTTTAGGATTTTTCCATCAAAAGAGCCAGCCAAAACATCAGAAGACACGCCAGACTTGGTCATGGAGGTGATACCCACTTGATGTCCATTGATGGTTCTGACGTATTTTTCACTGTTCTCTTCAAAAAAATACAATCCGCCACCCAAGGTCAAACCAACAAATTGTTTTTCGTTATCGCCCTTATTGACTACACAACAACCTAGAAATTGGTTGTTGACCTGATAAGGCAATGACCATTCGTGTGATACCGTCCCATTGGTATCGATAACTCTCAAATATGCGTCGGCACTTGCAATGAGGAACTTTTCATCGTCAATCCAAGATACCGCATATATACCACCTTTAGATAAGTCTTTGAAGGAAGAAATCAAGTCTCCAGTATTACCGTCGAATAAGGAAACAATTCTGTCAACACCCACGGAGACGGCCATTTTACCATTTGGAGAATATCTTACCATTTTCACAAAATTGGTGTGGGTTGTTTTGTTACTAGAAACAAATTTGAATGGTGGACCCTTGAGAAAAACTACATTGGAGTCATCTCCAACTGTCATGGCCGAGAAAGGTCTTGAAGACTTGATATCAACGGAGTTGATTTGAGATGAATGGCCAATAATCTCACCTACGGTATTTCCTGAATCCATGGTGAAACAATGTCCAAATTTGTCATTTCCATTACCAACTGCAATGATTCTTTTGGAGTCGGAATCCCATGCTAGATCATTAATTCTACCGGACAAGATTTTGAATTCGGATTTCACAATCATTTCCGAACTCGAACAATCCCAAACCATCACATTTCCAGCCTCATCACCAGAAGCAACGTAAAAACCACTTGGAGAAACTTTTGCAACCGTCACACTAAACTTATGGCCATTGAAAACAGCAGATTTTCCATCAGTTTCTTCTAAAGAACGCAGAACAACACATTTGCCAACACCATACACCAATCGATTCTGTTTGAAATCGTATGAAAGCTGCGTTGTTGCCGCTCTCTTTGTGACGGGGTTACCAACAATGATGGATTTCAACTCAATTGACATTTTTGTTCTTTTGGTTGGTTAATGAGTTCTCAAACAATGGTCAATGTTCAGAGAAGTTAGCCAAAGCGCAAAAGAAACGCCACCTCAACTTCTCAATCAACAGTGTTTCATGCAGCAGTCGCGTTCCCAGTGCGAACGAATTGGTAGCAAATGTTGTTGAGGAGGTTGGACAGCCAGACACATTGAAGAGTATAACAGAGTTTGTGGGGAGATACGGTCGAGGACCAACGACATTTGGTTCAAGATTTGATTACTCCTGATTGAAGCAAGGGAAATATTGATTTTCCAGGTTTTGGATCAAAGCATCGGCAAAATCGTCTCCAGTTTTGTACTTTTTAACAATGTTTTCTAGAGACAGAGGAGTATTTGAATCATTGTTGAGATATTCATTGAAACTTTTGTAGGTCAAAAGTTGAATGATGGAAAAAAGCATCATTTGTGGGTTATTGAAGGTTTTAAGTGTAGTGATGAAATCGGTTGCGGTGTCCGAGAGATTGTCTCTATATTTGTAAAAGAAGTCGATGGATGCATGGGGATGCATCGTGACCGTGGAGTCGTCTGTGGATTTAATGTTGGTATCTAGCAGTAAAGAATCCAATAAATTATCTGTTTCTGTTTTCAAGCTGGATGGAACTTGTATGTTTTTCAGGTTGGTTAGATTGAATGCTCTTTCATCGTTGGAATAAACGGTTTCCACAAAAATAAAACACCCAGTAGAGGTGTCATTGAGAATTTGTGGAAACAAAAAGCCATATTTGGCATCGTTGTTGTATTTCTTCACGAATTTGACCTTGGCTGCAACTTTCAACTTCATCATGGAATTGAACAATTCGTAGAACATCAATACATGTTTAGATTGTGGATCAACAGGTGTTCTACAAGAGGGAAAGATGATCAGAGAGTCATCCTTTAGATACCAAGGTGGAATCATATCCGTTTTTATGAAGGAAGTAATGGTCAATTGTTTTTCGTTGGCAATGAAGGAACTTGAATCAAACTCATTTGGATGGATTGAAAAGTTGTTACCATATCTAATAAACTTTAGTAGATTTTCCTTGTCGTTGATTTTGATTTTCTGGTTATTTTTATCATCAAAATAGTAGTAGTCTTGAAATTGTTTGACTTTTAGTAATTTTGAATTCATCTCATCATAAACCAAATGTGTGGATGATAAGTAGTCCCCTGCCGAACTTTTTTTGACAAATGGATAAGCAGAGACATCAAAGTTCAAGTCTTCCATTTGAGCCAAATTGATTGTGTGATTATATATTTCAAAGGGTTTCTTAAATTTGTAGGGCAAATCGTTCAAAGTTGTGAAAATAGAGGAGACGCTGGAAATGTTGAAGTAGTTCTGGTGTAAATTACAATCCGAAAGAAGTTTTTTGATGTGGAGTATATTATAGGTATCATTTTCATAAATCAGCTTGGAAGAATCAATGATGGACAAGCTGACATTACTGCATTTTTGAAGTATGGCAGAAACCGAGTTCAGGCGGTCCCAGTCATAAACGCCAATCAACGGCGATATGATCAAAATATCTGTCTGTTTATTTTTACTTCCCAAAGAGACCAATGGTTGCACTATATTGAACAGCAGGTCCACCAGCCCATTTTGGATTACGGGGAACTGATCTGAATGGATTGATTGGACTAAATCTACAATCTGGAACCAATCAATTGATTTCAACTCCGAAGGTTGATTGTTTATGATGATTTTATTTGATTTGTTGAAGTTGACTGGATTCAGCAGATAACAATATAAGAAGAAGGATACTTCAATGTTAGACTCCTCATATGGTTCTATGATGATGTGGGTTGTTTTGACCGATGCCATATTGAGGATTGATCGCTGAAGAAAGGATGTGTGTAAGAGAGATGGTCACAAAAGGAAATGGTGTCTAGCTACGCGTGTTGGTGCTCATTTTTGGTCCTTTTTCGATACTTGTTGCCCCCCGTCCGCCTCTTTTTTTTTGTATATTTCTGTATTTACAAGGGATATATAATGTATAAAAGTGTATATCTTGGAAGCCCAACAAGTGGTCAAGGCGATCATTTGACCTTCTTTGCTTTGAGCTTGATGGTTTCGTTCTTGAAATATATACCCTTACCTTTGTATGGTTCAGGAGGTCTCATGTTTCTCAGAGTGGCGGCAAAAAGGTTCAATTTCTGCTTGTCAGGACCGTTCAATACAAGCAAGGTCTGAGAAGGAGTTTCACAGGTGATGTTCTTTGGAATAGGAAGGCCTTCGACGTTACATCTTCCCACCTTCATTTTGACCCAATCGACGTTGGTCTTAGGGTCTTTTTCCAACATGACTCTGTAACCGGTACCCTTGAATCTCAAGGTGGTGGAGTGACCATCGGTGACACCCACTACTGCATTGTTGATGAGTGCTCTGTAGGTTCCCCAGAGAGACTTTTGGATTCTGGACGTTTCGTCTGCGATTTTGACACTGAGGGAGTTGGCGCTTGGCTCGATTTTGATGAAATCAGGCACCTTCAGGTTGATTTCGCCCTTTGGGCCATTGATGGAGACCAGGGAGTCCATCTGGATCCGGTTGGCGTAGCGTCCCTTTGGTATAATGGTTGGGATTAGCATCTTATGGGTGGACAGCTTGACTTCTGGAGTCAAGAACACGGGCGAAGAGCCCACATGCGAGGCCACGGATCTCGACGTGGAAAATGCTCTAGCAAACATCTTGATTCACAACACAATTAGCACCAAGCAAAGGCTTCGAAAGCACGGGGAATCGTACCAATATCAACCACAAAGGTGTCTATTCAGCGGTGAGGTGTGGTCTCCATTTCATCAACTCCAACACAATTTCAACAGGATTTCGCTGTTGAAAATTTTATTTTATTTCATTTTATTTTATTTCAGTTCATTTCACATTACTCCATTTTACTTGTCTAGTAGTTTTCTTTTTGCAGTGGTTGGAAATATTGTGTTGTAGACATCGAATTGTTAGCAGAAAACATCATTACGGTCCAAGATGGTTAGAAAGTTGAGATTCCATGAGGAGAAGTTACTGAAGAAGGTGGATATATACAATTACGCGGATGATAACAACCATCGAGAAGCAGAAGTCATTGCCAGATACCAACTCACAAACAGAAACGACTACCATTCCTACAACAAAATCGTGGGAAAGTTGAAGAGTATTTCCAAGAAACTGGCGTTGCTGGAGCCAAACGACCCGTTCAGAATCCAGCACGAGCAGCAGCTGATCGAGAAGCTGTACGGGTTGGGGTTACTGACCACCACGAATAAAATCAGTGCCATTGAAAACACCGTCACCGTGAGTGCCCTCTGCCGTCGTAGAATCGGCGTGATGATGACCAAGATGACGATGGCCTCCAACATAGCCGAAGCCAACCGGTACGTTCGAGGCGGCCATGTCCGAGTCGGAAACAAGGTCGTCACGGACCCTGCATTTCTGATCACCCGCAACCTCGAGGACTATCTCACGTGGGTGGACGACTCCAAGATCAAGAAGAACGTCATGAAGTTCAAAAACAAACTCGACGACTTCGACATGGACGCTTAGGGTTTGGGTTTATATAGTGACCATGTGTGTATTAGAAGCTATACAGTTTATTTACGCTGGAAGGCCAGCTCGCGGCGCATGAGGACCGCCGCCTGCGACAAGTTGGAGTACGCCGAATCCACGGCTGCCTTGTCGTGCGTCGTCAGAAGAGTGTCGATGTCCGACAGAAAGTCCAGCAACGACTTCTGTGCTATGTGAAGGTTGTTCAGCCGGGTGTCCATGGCGGGGGAAGACTGGCTGTGGGCGGCGAGTCGTGGGTGGCGAAGAAATGGGCGGCAGGGGCAGCCGGTGCGGCAGGGGAACTGGAGCGGGAGAAAACAGTCTTGGCTGGGCCGCGGCGCGCACTGATGGGCCGCCGAGGCTGTGTAGCACTGTGGGAAAGACTGGGGAGCAGCTTTTCAAGAAGCCAGAATTGCAGTCTCCAATTGGATGGATACAGAAGTAAATGAACCACAAAGCTAACAGAAAAGCCTTTTACTGTAGAGAGGTTATATTTGTTTAGTTCAGATGCAGTAATCGGTGGCTTTTGCTCCCATGAGGTTGTGTTGTATTTTATGTCAAGCGGGAGTTTAGCTAGAATAGGAGCTGGGTGAACAAGAGAGATATTGTGTGAGTGTGTGAGTGAGTGAGTGAGTGTGTGAGTGTGATGTCATTACAAAGAAATAAAGGATATTCCGGGATCATGGCAATCCCATGAGGTGAAAAATGCATGCATGCAAATTAATGGTTGAAAAACCTAGCAAAAAACGTAACCTGTCGTTGGATAACTTATTCTTCTATACTATTTACAAGTTTTTACTAATTATACCCATTCCAGTTGCTAAGTACAAAATCCTGCTTCTCAAAAAGTACTAGCGTTCTTATATTCCGGTTTCGATACCACCAGCTGCCACTGATGGTGTGGCGCATGTGTGGCTGAGTCGCAAAGTGTCTTGATGTACTGTCCAAGCCATGTTGCGATCCACACCATAGCAGACTATAACATAAAGACAAAGCCATGGTCAAATATTGAAATATGTGGATATAACCTACAGTGAGGTTCAATTGCATCAAAATCGCTTCTAGTCAACTACTCCTACACAGCTGCTATCCACCATCGACATTTCATTCTGGAAACTCGTCCAGATTTCCGAACTCATATCAAATCCATTTCAACCATTGCATATTATTTGCAACGTTTGGTCAATTCCATGTCCATTTCTCTTTTTCCGACTTACACACTCCCATTGTGTGTGACTTTCCATTGGTAGCATCATTAGATGTGTCGGCTAATGTTCTCGCTAATTCCCATTAGAATGCAAGCTTATAACCACCTCGCATCTGCACCCCTCTGGAGGGTTCCAGCCCTCTCCCCAAGCACATGACCGCGCATGAAGTTTTTCACCGCAGCAGCAGCGATTCCACGCTATATGAATATTTCACCGGCAGACCAGAGTGTAGTTTTTTTCTTTTGAAGAGAGTTGAAAAAACATACAAAATGTCCGACGAACCAAGTGAAGTTTTAGTTCTCAAGGGTACCCTTCAAGGCCACAACGGTTGGGTCACTTCCCTTTCCACCTGTGCTGGTAACCCAGACATTCTTTTATCCTCTTCCAGAGATAAGTCTTTGATTGTCTGGCAATTGACCAAGGACGAAGAACAATACGGTATCGCTAAGAGAGCTCTTAGAGGCCACAACCACATCGTCCAAGACTGTCAATTGACCCCAGATGGTCAATACGCCATCTCCGGTTCTTGGGATAAGTCCTTGAGATTGTGGAGAATCGCCGACGGTAAGACTGTCATCAGATTCGACGGCCACACCTCCGATGTCATGTCCGTTTCCATCACCAGATCCGTCAGACAATTCGTTTCTGCTTCCAGAGACGGTACCATCAAGGTCTGGAACTCTGTCGGTAACCTTTTGACCACTCTTAAGTCTCACTCCGACTGGGTTTCTTCTGTTGAATGTTCCCCATCTGATGACACCGTCATCTACTCTGCTGGTTGGGACAAGGCTGTCAAGGTATGTTTTCATTTTTTTCTTTTTCATTATTTCCTTTTTTTCCCGTTTTTGCTTTATGTTTGTTCCAAATGATGTATTCAAAAATATTTGCTACTTCAGACACTTTACAGTGAATGAGACATAAAATTTTTTCACCAAGATCTCTGATGAACAACAAACATAAAATGTAAAATGGTGTCATCTGCTTCCAATGAATGAATACTAACATTTTCACTATCTTTCTTTTGTTTTAGACCTGGGATATTGCTGACTCCACCTTATTGACCGATTTCATTGGTCACAACGGTTACGTTTCCAACATCACCATCTCCCCAGACGGATCCCTTTGTGCTTCCGGTGGTAAGGACGGTTCCATCATCTTATGGGACTTAGCCTCCAACTCCGTTTTATTCACCTTAAACGCTGGTGACGAAATCAACGCCTTAGCTTTCTCTCCAAACAGATTCTGGTTAGCAGCTGCTACTTCTACCTCTGTTAAGATCTTCCACTTAAAGGACAGAGTCTTAACCGACGAATTAACCCCAGAAGTCGCTTCCGGTAAGACTCCACAATGTGTTTCTTTAGCTTGGTCCACTGATGGTCAAAACTTGTTCACTGGTTACACCGATAACTTGATCAGAGTTTGGCAAGTCATGACTGCTGCTTAAATGTAACAGTCGTTTTTCCAATATATAGATTAAAACAAAACACACAAATGTTCAATGTTGATTGAACAAACCTACCTTTTACACTTTTTTAAGCTTTTTTTTATTTTTTATAAGTATGCAATCCATTTCTTATGAAGCAACCCCGATGGCTGTACAGGAAGTACACGCTGATTCCGATTATGCCATTTTTCCAGCCAGACGCATCCGATTTCCGGAAATAAAACGGTAATTGTTTTACGGATTGGATTACAAACAAGAAAAATACAAGCTTAAACACACTGCTGATAGATCAACTACTTATTAAAATTACAACCCCCACCATAAACAGGGGGAAAATTACATCGAAGAAAAGACATCTTATCTGCTATTCGTCACTTTCGATATAATTGAGAATGATATCATTCACCAGATCTATTGGATAAGCCGGACCAAATCCATGACAGATTTCTTTCCCCTGTAATTCAGTCATTATTCCAGGAATATCCAAGATATAAGACGGGTTCAGTTCAGCAAACTCCACCAAATAATCCCATACCGCACTGATGGTCAACACTCTCTTGCAATCCTTTTCATATGACTCTCCGAGTTCTTTGGCCAGTTTGCTGGAAACGTCTTCTTGTCCGTGTTTTCCCCAATTGATGGTTCCCTTGATGAAGTCGCTTTTGCATGTGTTGGGGAACTTGAACGATAGCACTTTTTTAATCTGCCTAACATCTTTTTCGTCCATCACACTGGAGTCCGTGGTGCAAGGTGTGGCTCCCGAACCATATGTTTGGTTTTCGTTGTCGTATGTGGAACCCACCTGCTTCTGCAGGATCTGGTTTTCCATATCTAGCACCATGTTTTGTTGTTTCATTTCTATCAGTTGTTTTTCCAATTTCAATCTTGCGTTTTCTGCATCCTGCAATTTGTTTGACAACTCTTTCAATTTGGCCTCTTTACGTTCCCGAAACGCCCGTTGAGCAGCTCTGTTTTGCGCCTTACGTCGTTGATACACCTGTTCTTCATTTGCCGGCGATTTGGTCGTCTCCGTGGCACCGTTTCCAGCTCCAATGGCATTTTGTCCTCCGAACCCCTCTGGTTGTCCAACATATCCCAGTTCGTTATAGTTCAAAAACCCATTCAGGTCATCACCGTTGTAATGGTCTTCCAATTTGGGCGTCGAATCCATTCCAAAGTTCATATTGTGTCGTTGTGCCAACTGCGTTACATGCAAGCATTTTGTACTATCTCCATACATGTGACGAGAAAGACAAGGGTGGAAAATCATCACCGCGACATGGAAGCATGAGAGTTACTGAGGAGCATGGATGGATGCTGGGGGAAAGAAAGAATATTGGGAGGGGATGCTGGGGGAAAGAAAGAGGCTTGGGAGGGGGATAGGGGCTTTCTAACGGATGAGACGACCTGTTTCTCAGAAAGACCCATGTTCAAGCAAATACCAAATATATTCTTTTTCAGATGTATGGAATGTCCAATTTCATGGATTGATGTTTGAAAATATTGTAATGCAATGTGAATGTTATTTCAATAGCCTGATATGATTTTAGCTATGACACTACAGAAGATGTATGGTTGTATTTTGAATGTAATTTTGGTATTGTGCAAGCAATCTTATCAAATCATTCCGAGTTTGACACCAATATTGGACATTTTATCATCAACACAGTTCGAGATTCATTTTTAATACAAACCAAATTGCTTTAATAATCTTTTGCTTCAGTTCTTGACTTGTGCTTTTGTCAAAAACCCACTTTTTGTTCAATCAAAACCTCCACACTATCCAATTCCCAAAGAAAGGCTTCAATTCATCATCCAACTCCTAGAATAACACCAAAATCACCATATTACATTAAAATTGTAACAACTAATTGCCATTGGAAAAAATGTTGTCATTTTTCTTGCTACAGACCAAATCTTTCAAGAAATTGCCACCAGGCATAAACTATTTGACAAACGCTAGTTGACACATTGTTGCTCTTCCTATATTTACCCTCAAAAACTCACCCCATCCACCCCATCCACTTTACTCTCCACTTTATCAATCCCATCCACCCTATCCACTTCATCAACCAACCAAACTTTCATCCTCACTACCCATTAACACAACAATCAACAGCTCTTCTACTAAACTCAAACAGCATCTTTTTCCATGCTCCCATCAGTCACAGAAAACCACCAACAGATGCTATTGGTGCGGTAAAAATGTTAAAAAAAACCCCCATTTTCCCTGTTTTTCTACAAAAAATCCAGTTAACTATCCATCATCTGAATCACCTTGACAAATGCCTGGACTGTCAGGTTTTGCCTTTAGAAGCAAAGAAAAACATGATGGATAACCTGAAAACTCCCTATGGTCATTGCGTCGCGGCCATGAATTTTCACTGTATATCAAACACCGCTGTAACGACAGACAGCTTCTCTACATGCTGTACTACCACCAGTACTGGACGAGGTGAATGGGATATGAACGACAGTATATTGGACTTTGAACAGCACACAAATGACCTGATACGATCCATTCAGCAGTACGATCCGGACAATTCGATAGCGGAGAAATTGGTGGTCGACACCGATAACATCGGGGCGGACATTGCAGATCTGAAAAGCAGCGCCAACGGTTTCATCACCGACATCAATAAAGATGTGAAAAAAAGAGACACGGGGTTATCGACGTCTCTGTTGGTGATTCTGGATGAATTGGTGGCGTCCAAACATGCTTTGGACTCGCTTCCCAAGAGCAAAAGCGAGGTGAGTGATGTAGCGTTGGAAACAGTGGAAAGTGACCAAGACCTCAACAATGGAGAACCGCAGCAGATATTGGACTACGCCTTGAAATTGGCCAAGTTCACTAAGATCCCCCGTACGTTTGATGGGTTTTTGCTGCCCAATAATTTCATCTGGCCCGGAGACGACAACATGAGACGAGGAAACTTGGCTCTGGTTTCAATTACCCCGGACAAAATCGTCAACTTTGAAAATTACGGCCCGGATTACGTACCTCCAGAAACCCAGACCAAAGACACACAGAAAGAAACCATCAAGTCAAACGCCGGTAACGGAAACGAAGATGACGACGATGACGATGACGATGATGATTTCGATGATTTCTTACCGCAGAGAAGCGACTCGTTCAAAATGGTCAACCAAGACACAAAATCAGCAATATCCGGTCTCGACTTACTAGATTCAGACGAGGATTGAAAGTAGCTCAATATAGCAGTAAATTAATGGCTTTGGTGTAAAAAGAATATGTTTGTAAATTAATAAAAATATACTATATACGGTGGTTCATTCAGGTTTCGATTGAATAAAATCAGTCAAGTCCTTCTCGATATTTGAAAGCGCAAGTTTCATTCTGTTGATTTCATCATCACCAATCTGTCTTGGATTCTTCCCTTGTAAAGTCGCCGACTTCCATTCCTCCAGCTCATCAGACAAACTTTGGATGTGCTTTTCCAAATGATCAAATTCAATGGTGTTGGATTTGATTTCTTCTTGGTTATCATAGTCTGGTAGTCCATCGGACGATTTCTTGTCTGTGGATGATTTGATCACCTCAAGCAAATCGGTTGTGGAGTCAAATTGTTCCTTCAATGTGGCAAGTCTGATTGGTAGAGGTATGTCTGCAACAACCGTTTGTTCAGACTTGTTTGGTCCGGCTTCCTGGTTGTTCAGGTGGAATTTTCTCAGAGTTTGAGTGACACCAAATGGCCCATCAAACACTATGAATGTCAAAAGACAGCCGACATGGACCCAGAAATAACAAGACTTCCATAATTGAATGGATCTAGTCAAATCCAGTATCACAAAAGGTTGAACAACATAACCAAAAGCCAGCTGTGTTAGCATCCATGAAACCAAATCATAAACCACCTTATAAGGAGACACATTGGAGCCATCCTTACTGATGAAAATAGGTCTGATATTTCTTCTAAAGATTTTTCCACATGATTGCATGAATGCCCCTAAAATAAACGTCAAGTAATAGCCCGGTAATGTGCCGTGCCAAAAGGCACTGGTTGCAAATGTAATTATGGTTGGAATGATACCGGCCTTGAGTTTTCCCGTTTTAGCGTCTCTTGTACATGTTCTCAAGTAAATAAAGTTTTTCAGCCATTTATTGGTATTCATATTCCAAGCCTCAAGACAATCGTGGACATTCTGACCGGTTTCAAAAGCTATCGGATCAATGTTTTGAACTCTGTTCCAGTACATCTTATCTTTGACGGCATCATATCCATTATAGCCCAAACCCACCACAATACAGCCGGCCTCAGAAAACAACCAAACTGCATAGTATTTGAATCTCAAAACTATACCGACAATCCAAATGAATGGTAATTTGTACCAGAACGAGGTGTGGTTTTGAAATTCGTCACTGAGAACATAATCCATTGGAAATTTGGGTGTCAAATATAAATATAAAATGACAACAATAATTCCCTGTACAACTTTTGCCGAAGCAACTCTTCCACTTTTAGGAATCTTACGTTTTCTCTTTTTTCCAGGCTTTCTGGAGTCTGGCACGTCGTCAAACAAATCGGTTAGAATGAACTTTTCGTAATCGGCATAGTCAAATGAAGGGCCCGTATAAAAGCTGGCGTAAAAAAACACATAACTCAAGTAAGAAGAGAGTCTTGGGTGGTGTAATATGGCTCTACTTTTCTGATAAGTATTCAAGTTGGCATCGAAAAGTTCTTTGTTTTTATGGTATAGTAGACCATCATAGTACGACCAACCAAAAGCACTTAATTTCATCACCATAACCATCTGAGCAGCGGTATAATTGACTTCATCTGGATTCATCTCGGTGTAGTAGATTTGTGCATAGATATGGTTCATGCACAAAATTGCCATCAAAACAATCAGATTTGCCCAAGGCATGAATCTGGATTTGTAGTATTTGGTCAACAAGTATGTGATCAAGGCGTTCGCCAAAATCACGAAAAACCCTCTCACCATCTCAAGAATGAAGAATACATAAATCACACTGACTGTGATTATGTAGACATTCTTCAATCTCAGCTGGTTATCTGGCAGTCTTTTGAAAATCGCCCCAATTGGAAACGACAAGAACAAACAAATCAATGGGCGGACCGCAGCCCCTTCCAGCCCCGAAGCCTGGATGCAATAATCAATGACTGGTCTCAATGGATTAAAATACACCATATTGACATCCAATGTCTTCACAAATTCCAAAATCCAGTCCAATTGGGTCCTACCTCAGAAAGAAAAAACCTTAATCATAAACCATAGATCAGTCTGCCGGGAAATTTATTTCCACTGACAGCGAACAAAATGCGGCCCCAGGTTTTGCGTAGCATAGTTCACGGCCTTAGAGTCGGAATGAGAGGAGTGTGAAGTGTTGAATGTGCATAGTTTGTAACGAAAAGACAGAAATGGGGAAAAAGAAGGGAAAGGAAAAAACGCATACATTATAGTAAAGGAGGATATTGGGATAGAAAAAGGTACAGAGAAAGCAAAAATAACCTACTTTATTCAAAGCTTATTTCTAGGGCTACTGATGGACATGTTATAGACCAAAACAGACCTATCTCTTCCAATGTGTCATTCCTTGTTGTTGAATTCCCTTCATTTTCTAACTTTAACTGTCACCTTGTTCAGAGTTTTGATAATCATCTATAAGTTGTTTGACTCATCTCATTTTTACTGTAGCAAATCTTAATACTGTAGGATATCTTCTGATTACGTAATCTACCGAAAAAGCGGCTCAGCAGTGGAAATGAGTATAAATATCGAGACTTCCGCCTGTTTCATTGCTTTTCCTTTTGTATATCTATTTCTTTTTTGAATTTCGATGAACACCATTTCTATTCACAGGCGTACCCATTTTGTGTACAGAATCGTCAAGGGCAGACCTTGAAGTCAGCGTAACTTACTACCAAATTAACTATCTCTTGCTGGCGTATACTAGGCAGCTTGGAGTATACACCTCCACACACCTCATCATCCGCACCCCACCTTTCTTCCCCTCATTCTATCATTCATAAAACGTACAGAAAGTATGATGCAAGGCACAGGAAACCTGTCAGGAATTATGAAGCAGACAGCAGTGATTCTCTTCGGCTAATGTCCTTGCTAAGTATTGCACATCCCCGATTGCAATGCAGAGCCCCTGAAAGCAATAGATAAACTTCTGGTTTAATTGATTTCCCTCTGTTGCTCAGCTCAAACCAAGTGCCAATCCCTTGTGAAGATGTGCAGTTTGGCAACAAAGGAAGATACTACTCTAGAACCACATAATGGAAAGTCAGAGGAATCGCAGAAATCATCAGAAGCAGGGGATGATGCCCATGGAGTAGAAGATGATGCCCACAAAGCAGAATGTAATTCATCAAAAACAAAAAACAAGACTTTTAAGGACAAACACAAATCTCACAAGTCCAAGAAAAAACCAGCTAAAAACCCAGCTAAAAAACCATCAAGATCTAAAAGCAGACCACCACCGAATCTACCATTGGAAAATTTGCTTACCGTTTACCAAATGCTGGATTGGAAAACTCAATTGATGATGAATATTGCAATTCCTGAGCTAAAAGGTGAACCACATCATGACATAACATTGGGTCATTTGATTTTATATGATGATGAAATTCCACATTTCATGATGAAAAAATCTGTTGAATTGTGGTATCCTTATGAACAGTATGATAATACTTTGATTTTGAATGTAGGTATCGAGGATTTTTCAAGAATATTAAAATTTCGGTCCTATATTTTCCAGAAAGTTGAATCGGTGTATTTGATTTGCAAAAGGGCTAATATCCCAGAAGATCTTTTAAAAAAACCATTCATTTTCAAAGGCTTGGAATGCATCCACTCCCCTTATGCACCCTCCCGATGCTATTATAAAGATTATCCTTGGAAAATATCACCTTTACCAACCAACTAAAATTCTGAAATTCACCAAATTGACACCCTCACACTTGACATTTTTGATAAACAACTAATCAAATATGAATCTGAATCTGAACCCGAAACAATAAACATCTACACATTGTATGGGTTGGCGTATAAGTTGTTGTATAATAAATATTTGCTTCAGGGTCATAGATTATCACGACTATCCCTTGAAGATGGGTGTCTTTGGAGTTCATGAGTTTTTGGGACACCACCATGTTGAAAGATAGAGAGCCAACCTCTCAAGAATCTTTTTTGGATCGTATCATTATGGCGAATCTAACTTACCTTAAAATATCGTGCTCACAGTTTCCATTTCCTGAGCAAACTAGCGAGAGTTACCAAAAGTCGGGGCTAAACCAAAGCTTGAGTATTCAAAGAATATGGTTTACAGTTTGAATAAATTTTTTTTGCACAAATTCAACCATTTAGGCTTGAAATCAGGCAATCCTACCGACTTGAAACATTTCATTTCAAATTTTGAATATTTTGAGGAATTGAAAACTTTGGAAATATATGGATACACACATTTCAAAACTGATAATGACAAATCTTCAAGAATACCAAACCATCCTATTTTTGCATCCCTAGAAAAAGCCAAAAAACTTGAGATTCTCAGAATTGAAGATAGTTTCAATTATTTTTATATCAAATCGAGAGAGAGTTATCTATACATGGATACCGAATCCATAGGTGAAAAAACCAAAGAATTGTTTGATGAGCTCAAACGTTTAGACATTTTTCAGATTAAACCAGCATTCTTGAGAATATACCCACATAAGCAAAAACAGATGCATTTAGATAAAATACACGACATGTTTCCTGAATTAAAGTATTTGATTGCAGGAGACACCATTTTTAAATTTCAGCAAGAAGAGGAAACATCCACCAATTTGCTCCGTTGTAAAGTTGTTGGCCGTTGCAAATTTAAAAACATTAGGTCGTTATTGTTCATTAATAGAGAATCTATCAGTAAGTTTTTTGAAGATGATGAAACATATGATTAAGAAACCAGTTTTTATGCGAGTAGGTTTTTGGAAGATGTATTTTTTTGCAGAACCAGAGATACTGTATTAAGGTAAGAACACAGGAATAAATTCCTTCCAAATAAAAAGAATTTAGCAGAAACTTTTTTTGATGAAAACTTGGACTCATTTTTATTTGCTTTTTTATTTGCAATAACTTATGCTAAGCTTCAAAAGATAGTTTTACCAACAATATTGTACATTCGAAATGCCTTTGTATTTTTGTATTTACCATATACCCCTTTTGCCACACAACTAAGACAGATCTACCTCTTCAGTTTCACCCGTTATCGCCCATCCGGCTCCCTCAAACGCCGCGACCTTGTGTGCAAAATAGTTTATCCGGCGCGGAACAATTATGGC
This sequence comes from Pichia sorboxylosa, assembly GCA_001599115.1. Taxonomy (NCBI): domain Eukaryota; kingdom Fungi; phylum Ascomycota; class Pichiomycetes; order Pichiales; family Pichiaceae; genus Pichia; species Pichia sorboxylosa. The sequence goes on along the minus strand of BCGC01000004.1, from coordinate 33,626 downwards.
TATTGTTCGGGGTAAAAAAACATAGTACCGGTTAGTTAGCGAAATTTATTTATTTCTTTTTTTGACGTCAAAAAGATTTATTAGAAAATAGTTGGGACGGTGATTGGGTGGTTGGAATTGTTTGGACTTGCGGGTTCTTCTTTTATTTTGTGAATTTTTGTGAATTGTGTTTGAATTTCATGAAGAGAAGTGGCACAGAGGAGTTGGGATCTTGCAAAAAGATCAAATATGACACTGCTGGCGCTGTCAGTGGTATCGGTGCGCCGAAGAATCGAGATGCTGGTAAATCTCCTTTCTCTATTGATGTCGAAAATAACCTGACATTGTCGAATATTTTGCGTGTGGGAGTTCCTGGTGTCGAGAACTCCCAGTCCAATTGGGGCTCAAGAGAAGAAGGAATGCTTTCCAATGGATCCGATGGGGAAGAGGAAGAAGATACGGGCGACAGTGACTCGTACAACGATTTGTTTGATTCCTTTGATAGGAAGTCATCGCAAAGCCCACCACGTGAGGCGGAGATGGAGATGGATCTGGACATGGATTATGATTATGAAAGAAATTTCAATGCCACGATTCCCACCACCATACAGGGCGCAGACTCTCCAATTTTGAAAAAGTCTGGTAAGTTTGATGTGGAAATTTCATTGAATGATGAAACTGGAAACTCATTCAATAAAATGAAAACGGGTATCCATAACGTTGATACCATCATTGAGCAATTGAAACTTCAATTTGATGATGCGTTGATCAATAATTCGGAAAATGCGATAGAAAACACTTTGTCCTCAGATTCCATTTCCAACTATGCATCCGACGATGGTTCTAAACCTTTTTCTAACAACCATCAATTGTCGTTTTCCGACATAAACTTTGATACACCAGATTCCCATAATTACCACCATCACCACCACAATTTTTATTCGAGATGCCAAGGAACCGTTCTGCTATCACCATCGTCAACTTTCAACATGCTCAACCGCTCCAAGCATGATGCTAAGACAATGAAAACGAAACCGAAAAACCAACCATCTAATCATCCGCATGAGCTTCAGCAGGATGTTCAACAAGTTCCAATGATGCTTAGCGATATAATGAATGTCGATGAACTAATTCAAACTCCATGTTCCGTGGTGCCAACTACGCCGGAAACGCCCCGTTTTCAGTACAAATTCAACAACAAGAACTCGAATTTTTCTCTAATCAATAATGCCACCAGATGCGATCAAAACCACGATGCTTTAAAGAGATATGCCGTTTGGTCTAGTAATGCACATGATATGGTCTCCGATCATGCTTGTGTCAACGATTTTTTCATTTGAAATTCCCTTTTTTCAGTTTACATTTTATCAATCATATTTTAGTTGGGTTTCCCGGGGTGGATCTATTTTTTTTTCCTTTATTTATATTATCTTTTCTTTATGAGTGATGGTTGTGCGATCTTAACCACCACTTTTTATCGTTTACGTTTCTATACTTATATAATAATATACACACTAATCTAAAAATTTGAATCTAAAGTTTCATATTCTACAAATACGCTTTTTTCTTGATACTCCTCCTCAATGCTTTTCTTCAATGCTGTCCTTCAATACTTTCCTTCAATGCTTCACGTGGACGTAACTCCCTGCTTTTCCCCAGAGCATGTATTTCTTGCTACGGCTGCGCCGCTCATTCCAGTTACAAAAAACGTGGCGCATTGTATTTAATCAACACCAGCTTATCTCAATTGAACGTTCTTCTCTATTGACATAACACAACTCTTCCATTAGCAGTCATGGAGTCTAACCAAATAAGAACACAACTCAAGCTGCATTGCGGTACAAGTCGGTCCAAACTGACCTTCAAAGTCAACAAGAATAGAAAATTGTCACAACATGCGATTGAAACTGAGGTGGTGCCGGAGTTGAAAGCGTTATCTACCATCATAGATACAAAGTCTAGGAAATTCGAAAGAGGATTGGAACTAATAAAAATGAAACTGGCACAAATTGTAAGGAATGACAGAGCTGCAGATGTGTGGGAAGATTTGGATGCCGAAATTGCGTACTTGGAAAACAATCTACAGGTAGTGATTGCAATGATTGAACAAAAACACAATGAGTCTAAACAACCTAAAAAGGCCAACAAAATAGCAGAGACAAGTAAACAACAAGGTGACGATCAAACGGTTACCAAAACTTGGTCATTTTTGGGGTTTACGTTTATGAAAACGCAATCGAAACTCCCTAAGAGTGAATCAACCTATAAAGATACGGTTGAACCAATCCAGATGTCGAGCGATTTCGCAGAAGACGAAGATGATGACGAGGAGGATGACGGAGACGATGATGATGATGCAACCGCTGGAAATGACAATCAAATAAAATCAGATATTGATGTGGATAAATTTATTGCCAAAGTTGCTGCTCAGAATAAAAATGTAGAAAATGAAGACGATGAAGAAGACGACGATGCACCAATTTTGGATAGAACAACAAAAGTCATCAGAAATATCTTGGTCACCGAACCATATTTTGGAGATGATATTAAGGAGTTGAAAAAATTGTGCTCTCTTTTATCCAAATCTGTTGATGTGGATGCGATTATTTATGTTCCCAAGGTCGCTAAAGACTTGGAGGACCGGGTTTTCATTGAAATCACCAGAAAGTTGAATGGAGATGATGAAGAGACTGTTGTTGATGACTATGTTAAAGAATTATGCGATGCTTTCAGAATTGACCTGTACGGCGAGGGAAAATTTGCCAAAGACGATGAAGGAGATGATGAGAGCCCGGACTCCAGCAATGGGAAGAAACCAGTATCCACAAAGAAACAAAATGATATGGACGACTTGATGAAGCGTTTTGATGCGTTGAAAAGATCGTAAATCGAATGTTTCTTTCTATAAAGAACAAAACTACATAACTCTAGAAATGTATTTAACGTAAAACGATGTTGAATTTTTTCAAAATCAGCGTAAATCCCACCAATATCAATTCATATCCATACAGAATTAGCATACTTTCATTTGTTGAAGCATCCAGAGTGTTGAAGGTTAAATTGATAAATCCAGTCAAAAGGTTGGCAACAAGGAACAAAACAAGACTATTCTTATTAACCGCATTGAGAGTCAAAGGCACATTATCATCATCGGAAATGGAATCCAGTACAGTTTTCGTAGACTCATCATCGACAATCGACGCATCAACGTCACCAAGAAATACCTTCTCAATCATACCAAAAATGTAAAGGAATGTGCAGTTGTATGCACTTACCCAGATGACGTACAATAAATTAGCCATTCTTCTGGAGACAGAATACATGTAACACGTATCAACCACATAGTATATTAGCTGGAAAAATACTGCTAAAACCAAGATTTTATTGAACGAATTCTGATACAAGTGTTTGCAGGTGGAACCTGACTTGAATAAGTGCAGTAGTTCACTGTGACTGATTCCGACTCTGAAAAATGATTTAGATGTCGGCACAATGGTCAATAACAATGTCCCCACTGCAAATCCGTTCAGGAAAATCGGGTAGTAACCAAATAATGATAGAACCCCTTCTCTATTCGAACTGAGAAAATCAATTCTATCTGCAGAAATGATATAATTGATCAAGCCATGGTTTATCAATGTATACTCGTAAGCAATTATGATGATGAAGCTTAAAACCAAAGGAGAAAGCGTGGTGATAATCGGAAGTAGAATTGAGTTGATTATGGGCAAACATGCCAAAGTAAAGAAAAAATTCCAATGTTTGCCATATTCAGTTACATGTTCATGATAATCCACAGATCTGACACTGACCAATCTCACCACTCCTAAAACAGCAATAGGAATGCAAGCTTTGGTGCATTTGACAACTGTAGCCAAATAATTGAACTTTCCGTTGAATTTTTGTGCTAAATATGATCTGGCATTGATCAACCCCATACTGAACACAAATGAACCAACACCAAGATCCATCAGGCTTGTTCCCCAGGTTTCTACTTTCCCGAATCGACGGGGGAAGATTTGAAAATCCACTGCCATTATGCAAAGACACGTAATGATCATCATCTGAGATCTATAGACAGTGATGAATGTTTTTGGTTGTAGAAACTGTCTAGAGCTTAATGTCCGCACGTTAACTGTTATATTTCTAGACTTGTCGATCTTTTCATTTTTCAAGTCCTTGGCTTTGTGTTTAGTTTTAGGTGGTGTCACTTTTTTGAAGCTGAAAAACACCAAGACTCCCAGCACCAGGTTCAAACCTGTCAATTGACTGATGTTGTTGGCAAAAAGCGTCAATGCCAACAGAAGGTTATGCCAGTTGAAAAAAACATCCACCAGAACACTCGTCACATTCACCTCCTCAAACACCGTGGTGTTTTTCTTTAACCAACACCATCCCAAATATCCGATTGCCGACACAATTGTCACCGTGTAGATGTCCAATGTGCTACCTCCGACCAAATCCGAAACAAATTGTGTTTTTCTCTCTTTATGAGACATTTTCCGACTATTTACAGTAGCAAGAAAAGAAAAAAAAAACTCTCCCCCACATCATCAGAGGACAGATTGCTATAAAAGCACGGCATGCTGCGCTTGTTCTCAATGAAAAGTTGATCGCGTTCTTGAAATTTTTTGGGCAGCTGAGCTACATTTGATTGTGTTTATCGCCTTTGGTGATAGCTTTGGGGACAAATCCAAGTACTTGCAAGGGGGTATCCGTCCGGCATGGAGGTGGAAAGTGAACAACAGAACGAATGGGAGGCGATCCAGGCAATTTATCCGGACATTTTGACGGATCAGACTCCGGAAACCAGTGCGTGGAATAAGACGCCATTGAAGAAATTTGTGCTTCACATCACATCAGCCGCTGATAATACGGAGGGCAACGAGGAGGGCCATGAATGTTCATTGGACTTGAATGTTCAGTTCACTGCCACGTATCCTATGTCTCCACCTGTGTACAGGTTTTCCAACGTGAAAAATATCATGGACTCGCAATTAAACACGTTGAAGCAGAAATGCGAACAGTCATTGAAGGACTTTAAAGGACAACCAATTGTGTTTATTCTATACAGTGAAATATTCGACTACCTATGCGAAATAAAAGGATCAGTCAAAAACGAATCACTGGAAGAAGAAAGAGCAAGGAGAATACGAAATGAACAGCTGGAAATGGAGAAAACACAACGACAAGAACAAAAGCAAATCGAGCTGGATCGAGAAAAGGAGCAAGAAATGTTAGATCTGTTAGTGAAAAATGAAATGAAAAGAAGATACCAACATTCAAATGATAATTTTGAAGATTTCATGGATGGAAAGTCGCAGCAGGATGAATTGGCTAACCCCGAAAGCTTTGATCTCCCACGAGCTCACGACAACGAAACCGTATTGCAAATCAGCAACGAACAGCACTTCACCTTCGATCAACCTATTGATGTGCAGCTCAATTGGGTCAGTTTCCAATTTAAATCGGTCGTTGGGTTTGTTCCTGTTGAACCAAATGGGTTATTGAAAAACATCAGTAGACAGTTTTATGTCAAGCCTTATATACCCCCAAATTCCGAGATTGAGAAGTCAATATCAAAAGCAATCGAAGAAGGAAACGAAATGAACATTAACAGAAAATTCGGTAAAAATAAAAAAGGTTATGAAAGGGATCTGCAATTTCTGCTCACCGAAATTGAATTGAATAACCCCTTTTGGAAATCCAGTCAAGGTAAGAAAATGATTTTTTCTCTGGAGAAGGAATTGCAAAGTGTCTGCCATTTGAAAAATAATACAAATATCATGGCCTTTCACATAGAGAAAAAAGAAGTGTTGTCCAATGGAGAACAATCCATGAACAACTCGGCGGCAAAAAAAGTTTCCAAAAAATTTGGTAAACATATTGAGACAGAGAAACTATGTGTTTGGAAAGTTAGAATTTTATCCAAACCTGCAGATACACTGGGGGACCTCATGCAAACTATTCCATACATCAATTTGAATACAGCACGAGAATGGACAATTCAGTTGCTTGAAAACTTAGAACTACTACACAAACAAGGTCTAATTCACAGATGTATCAATTTAGACAGTATCACAGTCAGCCCTGCCATTAACACTGATTCGTCAATTTTGAGATTCTCAACCATTACTTATGGATACACGTTGTTGGATATGATATACAACTATCCAAATATCAACCAAAAGGATGATGTTGAATTTCCATTCAGTGATTCTGAATGGGTTGCGCCAGAAAGAGTGCATTCAAAAAATAACAAGATTTTCCTGAAGCCACAGAGAAAAACAGATGTTTGGGATCTGGGTATTGTGGTTTTGCAAATGATTCTTGGAACTGACATTCTCTATGAGTATCAGAACCCTTCAGATTTCCTAGCCTCTTGTTCCAGTATAGACCCATCAATTCTACATTTTTTTGAGTCGACATTCGAATTTAAGGCCAAGAAACGACCAGACCCTTTGGAACTCTTACCTTATAAATTCTTGAGAGAAGCTCTAAACATCTCACCATTCAATGGTATGATGCAATCCGGTTTGAGCGACGAACCGACTGTTTCCACGTCATCCTTTATTGACAGCTCTTCCAAGTCTCTGACATTGACAGCTCCTTCGGGTTCAAACAGGAGGATGAAACGTGAATCTTTTGGTTTTTCAAATTTTGCTCCCAAATTCTATTCTAGATATGCGCAAGATTTTGAAGAAGTTGGGAACTTGGGAAAGGGAGGATTTGGCCAAGTCGTCAAGGCACGTAATAGATTGGACGGTCGGTTTTATGCCATAAAAAAGATAAGACATACGGAAGATAAGTTGTCCAAAATTTTGAACGAAGTCATGCTTTTGGCCCGCCTCAATCATCAATATGTTGTACGATATTTTGCAGCGTGGTTAGAAGATGACCATGATTATAATAACTCTGCCATCGATTCAAGTGATGACGATGACGACGATGACTATGATTCTTCTGAAGACAACGAGGGTTCGATCACAGAAAGCAATGAAGCCATCAATGGAATTGGCAGTCGTACTAATAGCCACAGCTACAGTGATTTTATTTCTGGATCACATAATCAATCTATTGATTTTTCGTTTTCAGATTATGACGATTCCCAGGAAGATGATTATGAGAGTGAAAGCAAATCAATTTGTTCTACGGACGAGAACTTTGATGACGACAACGATAACGATGATATACCATTTGAGTTTGGAACGCCTGATGTTTCTAGTAAATTTGCAGCAAAAGTAACACCGATTCCAAACAAGAAGAAAAGATCCGTGCTTTTCATACAAATGGAATATTGCGAAAACCGCACTCTTCATGATCTCATCAAGCAAGGCCTTCCTAAAGATCCTGATAATTATTGGAGGATTCTGAGACAAATTTTAGAAGCTTTGATGCACATTCATGCTCAAGGAATCATTCACCGAGATTTGAAGCCAGTTAATATTTTCATTGATGAGAATCAAAATGTGAAAATTGGAGATTTTGGTCTAGCTAAGAATGTCCATAACATGATGACGTTTAGTGGGTCCTCTCAGAAACTTGATATGCTAAAGTCCGAAGAAGAGTTGACATCTGAGATAGGTACTACTTTGTATGTGGCTGAGGAAGTTTTGAGCGGAAATGGTAATTACAACGAAAAAGTTGATTTATATTCGTTGGGTATCATCTTTTTTGAAATGATATATAGTTTGGGGACTACCATGGAAAGATATACTGCCATTAGAGATTTGAGGTCAACCTCTATTGTGTTTCCCCTGGATTTTGACAAAAAAAGATTAAGTGTTGAGACCAAAATAGTCAAATTACTATTAGATCATGATCCCAACAAAAGACCGTCGGCAGAAGGTCTTTTAGCAAGTGGATTAATAAGGGTCGAACAGCAAGATGATTTGATGAAAGAAGCATTGAATGCCTTAATCGACCCTTCTTCACAGTGGAATCATCAAGCCCGTAATATCTTGTTTTCACAGCCTTATAGTTTTGCCAAGGATCTTCTATTCGGTGACTCGAGCAAATCAGCAGAATCTTCTGATCTCTTGCTCCACCAAAAGATTGTAATGGAATTGGAAAATATATTCAGAAAGCATGGCGCCATACATTTCAATGACTATAGTTGCAAAATTTATCCCAAGAATCCAGCATACGATTCCAACTATGCACTATATCAGGTATTGGATAAATCAGGCTCAATTTTGCAACTGCCATACGATTTAACTCTTCCATTTGCAAGATTGCTTGGTCGTAATACCATCAAAACACATAAGGTTTACAGGATTGATTGTGTTTATAGGTCCAATGAAAAGGATGAAAGCTCAGGTCCATTGGCGTTTAAGGAAATTGATTATGATATTGTTTCAGAGCCAAATGACCCTGTTGAGTATTTGCCATTTTATGATGCAGAATGCATCAAGGTAGGAAGTGATATTGTCAAAATTTTCCCATTTTTCAAACAGGCAAACGTCAAGGTTATTTTGAATCATTCCGGATTGTTAGAAACTGTTTTAGAATATTGTGGTATTGAAAGTGCACAATTTTTGATTGTCTCCCGTATGTTAGCAGAAGTGGGGTTCACAAAGACTTTAAAGGAAGTGAAGGCGTTACTCAAGCAAGATTTGAATATTTCCAACACAGTGTTGAACGAGTTGATGCAATTTGAATTTACTGGAGAACTCTCGAACTGTAGCTCCAAACTTCATAAATTGATGCTTGATAGTCCCTTGTTGATCAAAATTGAAACAGCTTTGAATTATTTGAGTAAAGTGATAACTTATCTTCACCATTTTCATGTGGATCTGAAGATTGAGGTGAATCCTTTCTGTGGTTATAACTCTCATTTTTACAAAAATGGAATGATGTTTGTCATTGTCCACGAGGAGAAATTCAAATCTGTAATTGGTGCCGGTGGTAGGTATGGGTCGTTGATTGGTCAATTGGCTAGAAACAAGAATATGAAATGCTTACCCAATGCTGTTGGTATCCGAGTTGCGTGGGACTTTTTGTTCAATTCGATGAGAAGATATCACCAAATGTTCAACACAAGTGAAAAGTTCCGGATTGCAAATAAGTTTCACAAAGAACAGCAATCGCATAGAGTGGACTGGAAAATTAGCAAGTGCGATGTTCTTATTGGTATTTTCACTACGGATGTCTTGAAAGAGGTCATTCCTTTTATATTGAATGAGTTGTGGAGTGCCGATATCAGCGCTGATGTTACGAAAAGTAGGGGAAGTGTTGAAGATATGGTGAATGAAGCTAGATGTGATAACGTGAAGTTGATTCTGTTTGTGAAGGCGCAGACGACTTTGAAGTCGTTGAAGAGTCTGAAACCAAGCAAATACAAAACCATGCGGCTTCGGAATCTGGAAACCAAAATGGACATTGAATTGGATATGCATGAGCTAGTGTCGATGGTGAATGCCGAGACTTTTGGTGGTCTGGCGCCTAATGACGAAACGTCCAACATGCAAGAAAGTAACCAGAATAGCGCTTTTGACACTCATCATGGTGGTGCAATGGAAGAGAACCATAAATTTGTCATGGTTCCTAATAATGCCATTAATGCCAATAAGAAAAATAACAAAAGAGATAAAGGAATCATTGATGAAGACTCCAAAAACGCAGCCTTCTCGTTGATGGGACAAATGTCCAATGCTCCTGTGCTAGTCATCGAGGCCAAAGAGGAAGTGTTGGACATGATTTCCATCACATCGGTGAAACAAGAAGACGAATGGAAAAGACGGGTCGGTGGTATTGCCAGAGATTTACCAAGAAGTTTCGTTGCCAATATTTACAATTCCCTCATCAAAGAAGCTGATCGTGGCGTCAGATGGGCTATAATCTACGGTGGACACAAGTCCGACAAGACATGTATAGTAGACCTCCAGCGGTAATTTTTGGCTCTTCCACTATTTATACATGATAACTATTTATACACAATCCCTTTATTTGGAAGTTCAATACAGCATCACAAATCCGCAGTATTTCGGTATGGTTGGTTCATCAAAGGAACGTAGTAACGACACAATCAGTAGATGCCAGGCATTAACCCATCCAGTTCTCACTAAGATATCAAAAAATCTGGACCCTTCACTCTCGAGCATGAAAATAAGAAAAACAAGACTCTGTGTGTGATGTGTGGGGTTTTTGTGGCTGTGGGTTTTGTACTAAGGGTTAATCATGAGCAAGGAATTGAACGAAGTAATTCCATTGGAATCCAATCCACAGGTTTTCACAGAATTTGGATACAAGTTGGGGCTTTCTCCGCTTTTAGAGTTTGTAGATGTGTATTCTTTAGATGATGCTGATATGTTGTCGTTTTTACCAAGACCTCTGTATTCGTTGATTCTAATTTTCCCTGTGACGGGAAAATACGACGAGTATAAGAAAACAATTGCGGTCGAAAAGGAGAACAACGAAAAGGTCATTTGGATGAAACAAACGCTGAAGAATGCATGTGGTTTGTACGCTCTTCTTCATGCATTGTTCAACATCCCGGCAGGATTGATTGTCCAGAACTCGCAAGTCTCCAAGTTCAAACAAGGATTGTTACAGGAGAACCAGGATCCACATAGTTTGATACAAACCATTGCAAAAGAAACCTATGATTCATTCAGCCAGCAAGGTCAAACCGAAGCTCCAGCAGCTGAAGAAGACGTGGAATTGCATTTTGTCTGCTTCATCAAGAATGAACATGGAATTTATGAACTTGATGGTGGTAAAAATGGACCTGTGTTATTGAAAGAAGGCTCTGAGTGTGCCGAAGGTGATGTTTTGGCAGACTCCTGTGTTGCAGATAGAGTGAAACATTACATTTCCTTGGTGCCTGAAGCAGATAGAATGCGGTTTGGAATGATGGGTTTGGCGCCATCGATGGAAACGTGAAAGGGTTTCATTATTTGATATATCTTTTATATATACATTTACAAGTGTAATAACGACAAACGGGATCGTATCTCAGGGTAGGATCAATTGACTTTCTTTTTTTTCTCATTTGGAGGGAGTTTAGGCAGTTTTTTATTTTTCTTGCCAGTTTTGGGTGTGACTGGAGCTATCTCTGAAGCAATTGTCGTTGATTCTTCTTCAGCCTCTTCATCTGTGGAAAATAACCTACCTAGTGCATTTCCTTGATTTTCAAAAACATGTCTTTGCAAATGCAACTGGCCAAACTCTATTTTCATGTTATCAAATGCAAAGAGAATGTCTATCTTTTCGGCATTCTCCCTCAATGTGTCATTCAGAGGTTTGCCAAAAATATGAGATTTGATTTCCAGCGGCAAGTCCTGGTCTTTGCTTTTCTCGACATTGGCTATGGCTTCGGCTCCGGGATTCATGTTTGGAGACGTTGGTGGTGATGGCGAATACAGGCCTCGAGATATTATATCTTCTCTGGACACTGGATCTGCCAGACGATTATAAATCAGTTCGGAACAGGTGAAAGATTTATATCTCTGGGAAAAATGTGTCAAAATGATCTTTTTGGCGTTCATGAGTATGCCCACTTGGACAGCTTCAGAGGTAGTTGAATGTCTTTTATCCACCGCATCTGTGTATTTCTCGTCTTCGAGTGTTGATTCGTGGATCAGCAGGTCTGAATTTGATCCAATATAGGCAAATCCAGGCTTTGGTCGAGTGTCTCCAGAATATGAGACTCTGAATAGATTGTCATCGGAACTGTCACCGTTCAAGTCAAGCTTAAAAGCAAATGTACATGAATAGGAAAACTCGCAATGGATAGCAGAGCATGTGACGATTTCTTCAATACCAACAGCGTCATATATCTCTTTGATAAGTTCCCCGTTCTTCACAAAAGTCACTTCCTCGTTTTCAATCGTCATTGCCTCCTCTGGTTCAAGAGTGTCGATATCAACTTGTTTATAAGAAGGAGCAATGTAACCAAGCATAAATTCGTCACACGACGAAAAAACCAAAAAGTCGGTATTTATGAATGGATCAACCTGGTTCAGTTCATGAATGAACTTTTCGTATTGCCATGGAGAAACAACGTGTAATTTCCTACTTCTTCCCGATTTTCCAAACACATAATTCTGTCTATTGTCCCACTCTCGAATGAAATCCACAATACCTAAATGGTGGTCGGCATGCAAATGGGACAAATACACGATGGACATTTCATCCAAAAGCATGTTGACCTCTTCTTCCAGGTACAATCTCCGAAGAGCACCTAGGGAGTTTTCACCGGCATCAAAAACGACTGATCTAAACCCATATTCGCCATTTTCATTCTTGTAGGGGATTCGAATCACATTTGATAACACATTTCTGCTATTGGAAGGCAGAGCAGAACCAGTTCCTAAAACCAAAGTCTCTACTTGGCTTTTCAGACTCTTGTTGGTGTCAACTTGTCTTCTCAAATTGGGGGTGCTAATATTTCTGTCAATAGTGTCTTCAAAATGTGATTTGTCCATAACATTGGAAACTCCTGAAGGGACAATCTCCGAGTCGTACAACTCTTTGGCATCAGTTTTGCTGAACAAAGCGGTATGATCCCCATTCTTTGTATCCTGCATGAAATTACTACCCGAGCTACTTTTCAAGCTAATCTTTTGGCCCGATATTAAAGGTAATACATTTGATGATAAATCCTCCGGAATATTCAACATGGAATTATTTGTCCACTTCGGGAGAGGGAAGAAGGTATCTAGGAGTGACTTCCATTTTAGTGATATTCTAAATGTTTTGACAAAATTCAAGGTATCTGGAGAATACGATTTGTGGCTGATGAAATGAATGGTGTCGGTACCGAAGGACTTTATGAACTCGGCATATTTTGGATTTTCAAGTGGATTGATTATTGAGTCGTCAATGAAATGGAATACAGTTGAAAATGGTAATGTGGATCCTGTATCTTTGAGCCAGTCGTGTGCAATGGTGTTATCTATATATTCTTCGGCGGGTATATCCAACACCAAAATTGGATTGAAATTTTTGGTTGGCTCCAAAACTTGTTCTGGTGTAATAACAGTCCCATCATCAAGTGTTACAGACTGAAAATTGCATAAAATTTTGAAATGTGGAATCTGTGCACCAAGCTGTTTAGCCACTGCTGGCATGAATTTACCTCTGACTGGTTTTGGATTTATGATCCAGTTGGTGGATATTCTCGGGTTGACTATACTTTTAGGCAATGTGACATTAGTGACTGTTTTTGAATTGTATGATGGTCTTGAAGAATTTTTCGGTACTGGGAAGATTTTTTCCATCATCATATTCAGTTTCAGGAGGTCGTCATGTTTCTCCACGTTCGATCCGTAATTGGTTTGGGGTTTAATATTCACCGGTATGTATCTCAATGATTCATTTTCGATTTTGTCAGTCGAGTCCGACACTTTGAGATCCAATCCAAACCTGAAGATGAAATATCTCCAACTGGAGATGAAATACTGAACAAGGTTGTTTCCGCTGTGGTGGATCCCCAGAGATTTCACTCCTTGATCACTCACAGTCAAAATGAGACCAGGTAAACCGGAAAGAGACTCCCAGTTCAAAACTCCCGTGAGCAGAATATTAGTCAAACGGCTAATTTTCAGTCCTACTTCATTACACTTTCGTTGAAGACCTGCGGGAACGTTTCCCACTATTGTTCTGTTTCCAGTGATTCGATCTTCAAACATCAAGGCCGGTTTGGAGATATCCGAAGATGGATGTGTGATTGCTGAAATCTCATAAAACATGGAAGAATGACTTTTGTTGCGATTTTTCACTGCTTTCGTCTTTTTTGTCGTTTTCTGATCCAATAGTGTTGGTTTTGATCCGGAGAGCTTTCTGTTCTGGTTACCTAGACCAATTCTCTGTTTGCGGAAAATGCTGGTGAGACCAAATTTCTGAATATTGTACAGCAAAAATGGGGTTGTTCACTCCAAAACAAATTCCAAGTACCAGTTACTTCTCAAGGCGTAGTCAATAAGCTATCAATGTAATGCTCACCAAAAAACCCAAATTGATGCTTTGTGTGAATCTGCTATTTCTGCTAGACTACCAACTATGCTCCACAAATTTTATCTCTGATAACAGACCCAATTAAGTATTCAAATGGTGTCCGGACAGCGTATCAAAAATACACGTCCTCAACTTCTCAATCAAGCTGAGCACGCTTTTTCTTGTGTCATGTTGAAGGCGCCTTTTTTTTTCTCCTTCTCTCTTTCTTTGCCTTTGGGTGCGCGAAGGCAAAAATATTTTTATTTTGAAAATTTTTTGTTAAAGGACTAAATGGTTCATTTGAGTTGTTGTAGGGTTTTTTTTTATTTTTCCAGGATTGTGTAAAAGGAGTGTTGGTGAAGGATAAAATATGGTGAAAAGAAGTAGAGAGGATCCGGATGCTTCTAATGCCAAGTCGCTTCTTTCTTCGACGGCGGAAATTGCGTTTCCAAGAGGTGGTGGGTCAGTTTTGACGCCTCTGGAAATGAAAGAAGTTGCAATTGAAGCTAAAAGAGATGCACTTTTTGAACAGCAAGCTGTGAGCAACACTGATACCGACTTGTTTAGTAATAAAAAGGCTAAAACTTCGCAAAAGTACTCTCTTTTGAACAAAGACGAACAAGCTAAACACGAGGATGAAACATATATTTCACTTGACAACTTATCAATAGAGCTTCTGGCCCCAGGTTCATTTGTTTTAGGTGTGGTCAAGAGAATCACCAAGATGAATATTGTCATGTCTCTGCCTGATAATGTCAACGGATATATTCCGCTCACAAACGTTTCAGATGAATATGTTTCGTTGTTAGAAGAACACGAAAATGAAGAGGGTGCTGAAAAGGATATGACAAGTTCCAAATTCCCATCTCTAGATGCCAGATTCGAAGTGGGACAATATTTGAGAGTCAAGGTTGTGCCTAAAACTGACATCAAGGCCATCAGAAAATTGGAACTGACAATTGAACCTGCCAGAGTTAACGACGGCATGGATCCAAAGGAAGACATTGTTGCGGGTGCTGTTATTCAAGCTTCCGTCAAATCCATCGAAGATCACGGTATCATCTTGAATTTCGGTGAAAAGTTTGGCATTTCAGGTTTCATTTCTAATGCTGATATTGCAAGCTCAAATAAAAAAACTTTGAAGGTTGGATCCGTTCACTTATTCACCGTGAAAAAGGCCACTTCAAGAATTGCTACTTGTGAACTAATGCTTCCTAATGCAAATGAAAACTCTTTAGCCACTGTGTCCTCTGCAGATGCTATTTTGCCAGGTATGCTTGTTGATGCCTCGGTTTCCCAGACTGAAGACGACGGTTTAATTTGTACGGTGCACAAATTCTGTCCTGCCTCTTTGACTGTTCAACATATCAACTGTTTTATGGACGCTGAGGATATCAAAGGCGAATACCCAGTCGGAAGATATTTCAAGGCAAGAGTCCTTGCCACCTACATGAAGAACGGTGGAAAGAAAATATCCATCTCTATCCTCCCTCATCATCTATCCCTGACCTATCTTGGTGGTGAAAAGGGAACTGATATGAACGTTGGACAGGTTTTGGATAATGTGTTGATCAAGAGAATTTCTTTGAGATCCTTCTTTGTCAGTGTGAGATCTGGGGATATTCCAGGTCAAGTGAATAAAACCAGAATTACACATGGAACGAAAGCTACCGATTATATGATTGGAAATGAACAACAGGCCAGAATTACAGACTACTGTGCATTTGATAACAGATTCATCTTGACTATGGATAAAGCAAAAATTCAAGATAACTTTGTGGGTGCAGAAAATATCCAAGTTGGAAGCCTAGTTTCTGCTACAATTGTCAAGGTTTCCTTTGATCATTTATTATTGAAAATTGATGAATTCACAGCTACTGTCCCAGATATACAGATGAGCGACTCCAAAGTTGCCAATCCTGAAAAGAAGTTCAAAACCGGCGCTAAAGTCAATGGTAGAGTTCTGAAGGTGAAGGTCGATGGAGAAAAGGTTTCACTTGTTGTCACTTTAAAGAAGTCTTTAGTTGGAGCTGCTGAGGATCTTGTTATCAAATCATATAACGATTTATCTGCTAACCGCAGAGCCTTGGGAACTGTTGAGCAAATGTTACCGGCTGGTTGTTTAGTTTCCTTCTTTGGTGGTGTTACTGCATTATTACCTCTGAATGAAATTACTGACATCAAAAATAGAAAGGTGGAATCTTTTGTCAGACTAGGTGAAACTTTATTGGTTAGAATTCTGGACTTTAATATTGATGACAAGAAATGTAGAGTTTCTTTGAATTTAGCCACTAAAGTCAGCAAAGCGGACATGGAAAAGTTAGAAGGTATTGAATTTGGTAAGACAGTCGTCAAAGCTGAGATTACAAATAAAAATATCAGTTTTGTTACAGCAAAGATCAATGACACTGGTATCGAAGGTCGTATTCCACTTGCACATTTATCGGATGGTCCAATTGGTTTTGCCCAATCTGCATTCAAGAAACTGAGAGTTGGAGACATCATTGAAGCTGTTCTGATCTATAAAGGTAGGACCAATGGTAAGAAAGCCAAGGGTATCATGATGACGGCTAAGCAGTCCATTGTTGAAGATGTCAAGAACGGTACTTTCCCTTCACAATTTTCAGATATCTCGGTCTCTGATAGAGTGTTGCATGGATTTATCAAATCGATCATTCCTAATGGTATTTTTGTCTCCTTTGCCAATGGTCTCACGGGTTACGTTAATGCCAGATATGCTACCAATCAACCAGTCGATGATCTGTCATCCGTTTTCCACCCTGACCAAACCGTCAAATGTGTGGTGAATGAAGTTGATGAGTTCAATCAAAGGTTTGCATTGAGCTTTTTAATTGAATCCGCCAACACCGCACAAGCCGCTATAAATCCAGTTGATGCTTCTATTGAAACTCTTGGTGATTATTCTGTCGGAAAATTAACCAAATGTATCGTTGAATCCATTGAAACAACCCGTTTGAACGTCAAATTAAGTGATAACCAAAAGGGTGTCATTTCTTTAGCTGAAATTTATGATAACATTTCCAATGTTCAAAATGTTGAAAAGCCATTAGGCCATTTCAAAGTTGGCGAGCAACTAGATGCCAGAATCATTGGTTATTTTGACACTGAAAAAGATAGATTCCTCTACTCAAGAAAATCTGACCAAAACAAGATTGAATTGACATTGAAACCTTCCAAACAACAGTCTCAGGCCAGAGTTTCTCCTACAAATATTAAAGATCTTAAGAAGGGCGATGATTGTTTGGGTTATATTAGTAAGGTTGGTAAGGGATTTTTCTGGTACAGCATTTCTCCTGTTCAAAGGGCCAAGCTTGCGTTCTTTGATGTTACTGATGACGTCTCCAAATTGAAAAAATTCAAATCTAACTTCAAAATTGGAACAATGATTGCCACAAAGGTATCTAGTGTTGATCAAGAAAATTCTACTGTTTCTGTTACTGGTCGCTCAAGAATTATCAATTCTGTTTCCGACCTGAAGGTTGGTGACGTCCTACCTTCCATTGTTTTGAACATCAGACTCAACTCGGTTTTATGCTCTCTTGGACAGAACGTCAGTGCGGTCTCTACTTTCACAGATGCGCTTGATGACTTTTCAGAAAATCTACGTAAAAGGTTCCACGTGGGAGACATGCGTGTTGCCACTGTTATCGCAGTTGACCCTAAGGTGCTTGTGTCCTTTAGAGGAGACAATCCAAAGGATAGATCCATTGATACCGTTGATGACTTGAAACGTGGTGATTTTGTTCGTGGTCTTGTTTCTAAAATCAGCGATAAGGGTGTCATCATTGACTTGAGTAGACAGATGTATGCTTTGGCTCGTGTTTGTGATACTTCCGATAATCCAGCTCAAAACTGGAAGAGTAACTTCAAATTCAACCAACTTGTCAGTGGTCGTATTTTGGAAGCAGAAACCAAGGGTAGAGTTTTGATTTCATTGAGAAAGAGTGTCATGGAAGGAAAACTTGAAGATTTGAAAACATTTGCGGATGTCAAGCCTAAGGAAATATATGAAGGTTATGTCACCAGGGTTGAAGAGTTTGGTGTTTTTGTTTCCTTAAATGGTGTTGATGATGTTTGGGGTTTGTGCCACAGATCAGAAATCACAGACGGTGCTGTTGTTGATCCTCAAGAAGTTTTCAACGTTGGTGAACAAGTCAAGGTCAAGATTCTTTCTGTTGATACCCAGGCCAGAAAGATATCTGTTGGTATGAAGGCTTCTTACTTTAACGATGATGCGAGTGCCGATGTTTCTGATGTTGAAATGGCAGATGCTGATGAACATGACGACGATGTTATTTCTGTTTCTGCTCCTGCTGCAGAACACAGTGAAGACGAAGATGTTGATGAAAAGATGGAAGATCATGAAGAAGGACTATCTGCTGGTTTGTCTGCCGGTTTTGACTGGACCGCTTCCGTGCTGGAACAAGCCAAGGAAGAAGAAGAGTCTGATGAAGAAAGCAATTTCCATGAAGCAGTTAGTAAGAAGGGTAAGAAGACCAAGGAAGTTGAGCAAGAAGACAAGACAGGTGACCTCAATTCTAGAGCTCCTCAATCTGTTGCTGATTTCGAAAGACTATTAATTGGTGACCCAGATTCTTCAATCTTATGGATTCAATACATGTCATTCCAATTGCAATTAAGTGAAATTGAAAAGGCCAGAGACATTGCTGAAAGAGCCTTGAAGTCGATCAATTTCAGAGAAGAACAACAAAAGATGAACATCTGGATTGCATTACTCAACTTGGAAAACACCTTTGGTGACGATGAATCTGTTGAAGCCGTTTTCAACAAGGCCTGTCAGTATATGGATGCTTTCACCATGCATCAAAAGTTGGCGGCAATCTATATTGCTTCCGAGAAATTCGATAAAGCTGACACGATCTTTGACAAAATGTGCAAGAAATATGGTTCCAAAGAAACCAGTTGTTGGATCAACTACGGGAGTAACTTACTGGATAGACACGATAATGAACAAGCACATAGTGTTTTAGCTAGGGCTTTAACCGCTCTACCAAAGAAAGAACACGTTGATCTTGTTAGAAAGTTTGCTCAATTGGAATTCCAAAAGGGTGAGCCTGAAGAAGGTCGGTCCTTATTTGAAGGTTTGCTATCTGATGTTCCAAAGAGAATTGATTTATGGAATGTTTATATTGACCAAGAAATTAAGGTGGGTAACGCATCAAAGGTGAATTCATTATTCGAAAGAGTGATTGAACGTAAGTTGACCAAGAAACAAACCAAATTTTTCTTCTCCAAATGGCTTTCTTTTGAAGAAAAGATTGGCGACCAAAAGGCCCAAGATTATGTCAAAGCCAAGGCTGCTGAATACGCTCAGAAGCTTGCTAAGAAATAAGATTATAGACTATAATTTGGTAACATTTTCTAAAAAAATTTGTATATATAATAATAATTAAACAGTTGGATTTTAAAACTGGGGATTTTATTTATCTGGGAGGGTGATGGAAGCAAGATCGTTGTGGAAGAAAGACCAACTTGTGGCGCAGGTGGCGCAATCAGGCACCCAAATACTTGCCCTGGGTAGCAATGTTTCGTTTTCCCTCTTTTAGTGACTGATTTTCTTTTCTTCTAAAGGGTGTTTTGAGGGTTGATGTCAATGCTAGGTAAAGGTATGGCCAGTTTGAGGCTTTTTGGTTTACTGATGGTTGTATCTGTTTTATTCGGAACGTATTTTTTTTATCATCGGCCTGAACCATTATTTGAAGAACAAATTCCCGTTATCTTCAATTCTATTTACAAAAAAGTTCACAGATGTTCCATAAATGAACATTTCCCCGCATTGAGTTTACCCAAAATAGTAGGAGGACAGGCTTTGGGGTGTTTTTTGACCAATAAGAATGTAATTTTGGCTATTGCTAAAAAGGAATTTGAAGCTCCATCTTTGGAAGCATTGGAAAAGTATGTCTTTTGACTAGATTGGCTTCCATTATATAAAAAGCATGATACTAACGGTGCTGAAACTTTTTTGAGTGAAGTTGTTTTGAATATATGGCATATGTTACCGAGAAAGAAAATCAACTAGTTGTTTTGAGAAAGTGTTTGATACATAATGCAAATTTGGATTTTTCCTTGAAAGAGCATTACCAGTCAAAAATATCATTATCTTTTATTTTACCAGTGATGCTTCCATTTCTTTATTTAGTCTTGCATTTTCAAAAAGAACTGAAAGACAAGGACCCGACATCTAGCTCTGTGCAGGATGCTGTAATAGACAAGAACACCAAAGATATGAACCCGAAAGTATCAGAAACCAATGTTTCAAATGTCAAACAAAAACCATACCAAAGTTCTACATTTCCAACCCAACAGTTGGCTCAAGCAATCATTTTCTATCCCAAAATGAATGCTGTTTTGCCTAATCTGGTGGTCAATGCAAAGTTTGCTTTTCCTAAGACAAAAATCAATTCCAAAACCATTCAACTGGTTGATGGCAAGAAATACACCTCGGATATATACAAATGCAATGATGATGATAAGGAGCCAAAATGGCAAGTAGAAGACGGCGTCAATAGTACAAAGAAGCAATTTGCTTCTATTGTCATCGATGAAAAGGATGAAAGCACGCCTAAAAAGAGTCGATCAGCAAATAAACAGGGTATAGCTATGCTTCCTAGACATGAAGTTGCTACTCCGAAGCTTTGTGAAAAAGTCAATACCACAAATGTTTTGAAGGGATTAAAAGATTTAAAGCTGGATATATCTTGTGAATCAGATGTGAATACTGTTTTATCCACAGTAAAAAATGAAAAAGAAAATGCCACCAAACTGGAGTCACAAAAAAAGTTTAAAAAAGCCTTTAAAAATCTTGTTAAGGAAAAACGAACCAATAATTTCTCCAGTGGAGTATCAAAAACATCTCTCAACATTGCTCAAGAAGTGGCTCTAAGTGTTTTTTCCGACGCTTCCTTTGCAATGCCTCCAAACTAAAAAATAAAAGAAAACATCAATTTTGATGACAATGCCCACTTTTTCAATATACCACAATCTGACAACGTTTTGTCTGGATGAAAAAAGTCATAACCTTCCCTTGAAAATGTTATTGGTGTATACTTATAGCTGCCTAGTATACTAAGAAAGAGGTAGCTAGTTATATATTTAAGTTGAAAAGACTTTACATTTCACACTTGACAATTCTATCGGTGTATAGAAATGGAGTTCATCAGGGTTATAAAAGGAATATGCCTATAGAGAAGCATAGGCAATCAAAAAGGCGAATGTTTCCGTATTTACTCTCACTCCAACCCAGGCCACCGTTTCTATGTATTACGTAATCAGAAGATTTTGAACATAAACATTTGCTGGATACAAGCCTAACAGCCTATAGATCATCAAATCTCCACATGAAACGGCATATATCTCAAACCGTCAGATGCAATTCAAATATATCTAGCACCCACAACATCCAATTAGTGGTGTTGCTCTCTGCTGTGGAACGCAGCGCAGCGCACATTTTTTTTATACACTTCGCTCTTTTTTTATACTGGAAATTGAAAATTTGTCATGAAAATTGGTATGAAATATTTTTTTTTTTAGAACATTGTAAAAGAGAGGATTTTTTTTCCAACATCCGGAACAGACAAGCAGGTTGGATATAAAATGATTTCTGCCACAGCATGGGTCCCTAGAGGGTTTGCAGCGGAATTTCCTGAACAATATGAAGTTACAAAAGAAGAAATGGCGAGAATTGAAGCCATGTCGAAATTGAACTTGGATGATGCCAGAGCTGATCTCCAACAAGCTGAAGAAACGTCTAATAAAGTCAAGAGCGCCAAGTTGCAAGACGAAATTGACATTGACAATGATCTGAAAGAATATGATTTCGAACATTATGATGACGATGAGGAATTGGATGGTGAAAAAATCAGCATGTTCCCAGGTTTAGCCAACACCCAAGCCAGATATATCAGAAGCAGTAAGAAAAGTTCTGCTGACAACGACGACGATGATGAAGACGAAGATGATTTAGATGGAGAGGGAGAAGGAGACGCATATATGGAAGAAGATCTCTATTTACAATTGCCAAGCAAGCTGGAAGAAGACGAAGAGAAAGCCGAACTACAAGTTTATCCAACCGACAACTTGGTCTTAAGTACCAGAACTGAGGACGATGTTTCGTATTTGGATGTGTACATCTACGATGATGGTGCTGGTGCGTTGGGAGAAGATGACGAGGAAGAGGCCGAACAGGAGAAACTGTTTGACCCAGATGTCAAGAGAGGATTGGTTCGTGAAGGTGCATTTTATATTCACCACGATTTGATGTTACCTTCTTTCCCTCTTTGTGTCGAATGGATGAGTTTCAAGCCAAAGGGTGCCAACGACGCCCAAAACGTGTCCAATTACGCCGCAATTGGTACTTTTGAGCCAACCATTGAATTGTGGAATTTGGATGTCATTGATAAGGCATTTCCAGATGTCATTCTAGGTGAAGATGAATACTCAGAATGGTCTCAGAAACACTCTGGAAAAAAAGCTAGCAAAAAGAAGTCCAAGCCATATTCTAAATGCCATACAGATGCTGTGGTTTCTCTGTCGCATAACAGTATTTTCAGAAATGTGTTGTGTTCCACATCCACCGATAGTACTGTGAAATTATGGGACTTGACCAAATGTAAGGTTGAACGTGCTATTGATGAGGGATTGCACGACGGTTTGACCGTTTCAAGTAGTATGTGGATGTACAACAATGGATCTCAGGGTGAACAAGGTGGTAGTGTTTTAATGACTGGTGGTTACGATGGTTATGTGAAAATCAGCGATGTCCGTTTGCCTGATGTCATCAAACAAAGCAAAAAGTATTCTTGTGGTAGTAAACATGGCGAAGAAGTTGAAACCATCGGTAAGATCAACGACAACAAAATCATTGCTGGTACCGATTCTGGTAATGTGTACTGTTATGATATCCGTAACGACGGAAAACAACCATTGTGGGTGTTACAGGCACACGACTCCGGTATCAGTACTTTGTCTAGTAACTGCGGAATCCCAGGTTTGATTGCCACGGGTGCCATGGGTGATAAAATTCTGAAATTGTGGAGTCTCAAGGACGACAAGCCAACTATGATTCTTGGTAAGGACTTTGGTTGCGGAAACATCCTCACCAGTTCTTTTGCCCAGGAGACTGAAGTGTGCGGTAACATAGTGTTTGGTGGTAGTGCTGGTAGTGGGTTGCAGGTGTGGGATACGTTCAGTAACAAGACTGTCCAGTCCACCTTCAGAGAAGAATTGAAGCAATTCCAGGAACGTGCCCAGGCTGAAGCCAAGAAATACGGACGTGTTAGTAGAATTGCCAGAAAGTATAAAAGAGGATACTCCGAAAGAATCATTGGTGTGGAAGAGGAAGAGGGTGATGATAATGACGACGATGACAATTAGTCACTTTATAATAAGTTATATCAATATAGCTGTGTTTAGATAGACACAATGTGTACACAATAGTTTCAAAAGTACCCGCAAACGCGTTTTTTACATCTTTCCAATATATCGGATAATCTCCATAGAACATTCTTTGTCGTGTACCTTATACACACAAACGAGCCCCTAAAAAAATATTCGCCGCCTACTATTGCCGCCCACCATTGCCGTCTATTATAGCCGCATCCTAATTACATTGTTTAACGGCTTTTTTTTTTCCGTCTCAGGAGTTGCTTTTGCGGCGTCTCTGTCACTGCCTAGGATAACCCCGATTTGTTGCATTACCCTGACGGCAGCAGATCCGATCCCCAAGACTGAAATGTGTATTGAATCATCAATCATGCAAGTCCGGACCGCGTGGCCGAAAAAGGGCAGCAAAATACTTATCACAGAACGATTGCCAAAGAGCGAGTTGTGATTGGTCGGCCGGCGCCGGCGTACAGTGCGGAGATGAAATGACGGTCTTTGTTATAAAACGGGCTCGCACGCCGGTGTTGGAAAATTAGGCCATTTGCCCCTAGGAGGCTTTTTCTTCATTTCTTTTGGTCAGCAAGTCTAATAGAGTGTAACAAGGATTCTCATGGCAGTATTGAAGTCTGACCCAGAATCGGCATACACAGAGTACAGCTCAGACTCATCTATTGGTGATGGAAACGCATCCTCTTCTTCTGCGTCATCCATCAGCAACGGAGATGCGATGAAAACCCCGTATTCCGTCTACGATTACGACGAGGTACCAGAAAACACATCGTGGGCGTCGACTATTCCCGTGCAAAAGGGTTTATACAACCCAGAATATGAAAAGGATAATTGTGGTGTTGGTATGTAAAATAGTAGTCTTGTTGTGGTTGGTTTTTGTTCCACTTTCCAACCCCCCTTTTTTTTCGACCTTGCAAATGAATCTGAATACTAACTCTATCACCCCTTTTTTTTTTCTCTCTTTTTTATCACAGGTTTTGCTTGTCAAATCCAAGGAAAAGCGTCTCACAAAATTATCTCGGATGCAAAGTATTTGCTGTGTAACATGACCCACAGAGGTGCAGTCGGTTCCGATGCTAGAGACGGTGACGGTGCCGGTGTCATGACGTCCATTCCTCATAAATTCATGAAAAGAGAATTCAAATATCATTGTAATGTTGATTTACCTCCTTTGGAACAATATGCAGTTGGTAACTTGTTCTTCAAAAAGGACAATGAAATTTACCAAAAATCAAAATCCACTTTTGAAAACATTGCAACCTCTTTAGGTTTGCGTGTCCTTGGGTGGAGAGAAGTGCCTGTGGACTCCTCAATCTTGGGTCCAGCTGCTCTTTCCAGAGAACCAAAAATTCTACAACCAGTCGTTGTGTTGGATGAAGCTTTTGGTGTTTCTTCCCCCTTGGAAATTTCAGAAGCGGAATTCGAATCCAAATATCAAAAAACCTTTGAAAAACAGCTATACATTTTGAGAAAACAAGCAACACACACCATTGGTTTACATAACTGGTTCTACATCTGTTCCCTCTCTAACAAAAACATTGTTTATAAGGGTCAGTTGGTTCCTGCTCAAGTTTATTCTTACTACCACGATTTGGTCAATGCCGAATACGAATGTCATTTTGCTCTTGTCCATTCCAGATTCTCCACCAATACCTTCCCATCATGGGATAGAGCTCAACCATTGAGATGGGCTGCCCACAATGGTGAAATCAATACTTTGAGAGGTAACAAGAATTGGATGAGAGCAAGAGAAGGTGTCATGTCTTCGAAATTATTTGGTGAAGATATGGACAAGCTATACCCAATTATTGAAGAAGGTGGTTCTGACTCAGCAGCATTGGATAATGTTTTGGAAATCTTGGTGATAAACGGGGTTCTTTCCTTGCCTGAAGCCGTTATGCTTCTTGTGCCAGAAGCTTGGCAAAACAACAAACATATGGATCCAAAGAAGAGAGCATTTTATGAATGGGCCGCATGTTTGATGGAGCCATGGGATGGTCCTGCATTATTCACTTTTGCAGACGGTAGATTCTGTGGTGCTAACTTGGACAGAAATGGTTTAAGACCATGTAGATATTACGTCACCGATGATAATATTATGATTTGTGCTTCTGAAGTTGGTGTTATTCCAATTGAATCCAAGAAAATTGTCCAAAAGGGTAGATTGCATCCTGGTAGAATGCTATTAGTTGATACTAAGGAAGGTAGAATCGTTGACGATAGAGAGTTGAAAAAACAAGTGGCTAATAGATTTGATTTCAAAGCTTGGACATTGTCTAACATGATCACCATTCCTGAATTACTAACTAAGTTGGAAAGCAGAGGTCTTACTTTGAAATCTAAGATTGATTTTGATTTGAAAATTAAGGATGATCCAAGATTGCTTGCCAATGGTTACACCTTGGAACAAATCTTGGCTATTCTTGTTCCAATGGTGAACAGTGGTAAAGAAACTTTAGGTTCCATGGGTAATGATTCAGCTTTAGCTTGTCTGTCTGAAAAGCCTACAATCATTTATGATTACTTCAGACAACTGTTTGCTCAAGTCACCAATCCACCAATCGACCCTATCAGAGAAAAAATTGTCATGTCTTTGGATTGTTATGTCGGTCCTCAGGGTAACATGTTGGAAATCAATCCTTCTCAATGTAATAGACTGAAAATGAAGTCACCAATTTTATCGAACGACGAATTGATTGCCCTGAGAGAAATCACCAAGGTTTATCCAAAATGGTCCGTTACTGATATCGACATTACTTTTGATAAGGCTGAAGGTTTAACTGGTTATACTGATGCTCTTGACAGAATATGTGCTGAAGCAACTCAAGCCATTGTCGATGATTCTCAAATCATTATTCTATCCGATAAAAACGTTTCTGCGGAAAGAATTGCTGTCTCTGCCTTGATTGCGTCGGGTGCTGTTCATCATCATTTGGTTAGACAAAAGCAAAGATCCAAGGTTGCCATTATTGTCGAAACAGCTGAGGCAAGAGAGGTTCACCATTTCTGTTGTTTGGTTGGTTACGGTGTGGATGGTATTAATCCATACCTTGCCATGGACACTCTTGCCAAATTGAACAATGAAAAGCTTTTATCCAAGGAATTCACCAACAAGGAAATCATTGAAAACTATAAGCATGCTATTGATGATGGTATTTTGAAGGTCATGTCTAAGATGGGTATTTCAACATTGGCATCATACAAGGGTGCTCAAATTTTTGAAGCTTTAGGTGTTGATAACTCTGTTATTGATAGATGTTTTGCTGGTACAGCATCTAGAATCAAGGGTGTCACTTTTGAATACATTGCACAAGATGCATTCTCCATGCACGAGTTAGGATATCCAAGTAGAGACACTATCAAACCAAAGGGATTGCCTGAATCTGGTGAGTACCATTGGAGAGATGGTGGTGAAGCGCACATCAATGAACCTGCTGCCGTTGCAAATATCCAAGATGCAGTCAGAAACAAGAACAGCAAGGCATACGAAGCTTACTCTAAGAAGGAATATGATGCCATCAAGAATTGTACTTTGAGAGGTTTACTTGATTTCGATTTTGAAAACTCTACTTCGGTTCCTATCGATCAAGTTGAGCCTTGGACTGAAATTGTTAGAAGATTCTGTACTGGTGCAATGTCTTATGGTTCTATTTCAATGGAAGCCCACTCCACTTTAGCTGTTGCCATGAATAGATTAGGTGGTAAATCCAACACTGGTGAAGGTGGTGAAGATGTTGAAAGATCTAAAGCCTCCGAAAATGGAGACTCAATGAGATCATCCATCAAGCAAATTGCTTCTGGTAGATTCGGTGTCACTTCCTACTATTTAGCTGATGCAGACGAGCTTCAAATTAAGATGGCTCAGGGTGCCAAGCCAGGTGAAGGTGGTGAATTGCCAGGTTACAAAGTCTCTGAATCAATTGCCAAGACTAGACACTCCACTAAGGGTGTTGGTTTGATTTCTCCTCCTCCACATCACGATATTTATTCTATTGAGGATTTGAAACAGTTGATCTATGATTTGAAATGTGCCAATCCTAGAGCAAGAGTTTCTTGTAAACTTGTTTCTGAAGTCGGTGTTGGTATTATTGCCGCCGGTGTTGCAAAGGCCAAAGCTGATCACATTTTGATTTCAGGTCACGATGGTGGTACTGGTGCGGCTAGATGGACTGGTATCAAACATGCCGGTTTACCTTGGGAATTGGGTTTGGCTGAAACTCATCAAACTTTGGTTCTGAATGACTTGAGAGGAAGAGTCATTGTTCAAACCGATGGTCAATTAAAGACCGGTAGAGATATTGCTGTTGCATGTTTATTGGGTGCCGAAGAGTGGGGTTTTGCCACTGCTCCATTGATTGCAATGGGTTGTGTTTACAACCGTAAGTGTCACACAAACACTTGTCCTGTGGGTATTGCTACTCAAGACCCTTACTTGAGAAAACAATTTAAGGGTACCCCTGAACATGTCATCAACTTCTTTTACTATGTTGCCAATGAACTGAGAGGTATCATGGCCAAATTAGGTTTCAGAACAATTGATGAAATGGTTGGTAGAGCTGAAAAACTGTACGTTAGAAATGATTTAAGAACCACAAAGAATGCCAACATTGATTTATCTCCTATTTTAACTCCAGCCCACACCATTAGACCAGGTGTCGCTACCAAATGTGAAAAGAAACAAGATCACAGGTTGCATGTTAGATTGGACAATAAATTGATTGATGAAGCTGAAGTCACTTTAGATAAGGGATTGCCTGTGACTATTGAAGCTGAAGCAATCAACACTGATAGAGCAATCGGTACCACTTTATCTTACAGATGTTCTAAGAAGTTCGGTCCAACGTCTTTGCCACATGATACCATTCATGTCAACATTAGAGGTTCTGCTGGTCAATCATTCGGTGCGTTCTTGGCCTCAGGTATTACATTAGAGTTGGAAGGTGATTGTAATGATTATGTGGGTAAGGGTTTGTCCGGAGGTAGATTAATTGTTTACCCACCTAAAGATTCCAAATTCAAAGCCGAAGAAAATATCATCATTGGTAACACTTGTCTTTATGGTGCAACTTCGGGTACTGCGTTCTTCAGAGGTATTGCTGCAGAAAGATTTGCCGTTAGAAACTCTGGTGCGTATGCTGTTGTCGAAGGTACTGGTGACCATGGTTGTGAATACATGACTGGTGGTAGAGTTGTTGTTTTGGGTTCTGTTGGTCGTAATTTTGCTGCCGGTATGTCTGGTGGTATTGCATATGTTCTGGACATGGCCCAAAACTTTGATGAAAAAGTCAATCCTGAATTGGTTGAGTTGACCACATTGACTGATCCTTCAGAAATTGCATTTATCAGAGGCTTACTTGAGGACCATAGACACTACACCGGCTCTGAAATTGCAGATAGAATTTTGAATGATTTCAACAGATTCCTAAGTAAATTTGTGAAGGTTATCCCTCATGACTATAAGAAAGTGTTGGAAGAAGAATCCAAGAAGGCTGCTGCTATGAAGAAGAAGGAGGTATCGAACTACTTCTCCACAATCAAGGAAGATCCAGAAGCCGATATTACGGGTGGAGAATTTTCCAAGCCAAAGAAGAGCATCAGCCATGACGAGCCAAAGGTGATGGATCTGGAAGATACCATCATTGATATCAAGGCTGAAGAAAAGAAGGCTGTGAAGTTGGACAAGGTTGGTGGTTTCATGAAGTACTCCAGAAGACATGAAAAGTACAGACCTGTCAAATCCAGACTCCAAGACTGGAAAGAGTTATCCAACAGATTGACATCTGATGAATTGAAATTCCAGACTGCCAGATGTATTGATTGTGGTATTCCATTCTGTCAATCTGACACCGGTTGCCCAATCTCCAACATCATTCCAAAGTGGAACGAATTGGTTTTCAAGGACAGATGGTATGATGCTTTGCAGAGATTACTGATGACCAACAACTTCCCAGAATTCACCGGTAGAATCTGTCCTGCTCCTTGTGAAGGAGCCTGTGTGGTGAATGTTTCCGGCAATGCACCAGTTGGTATCAAATCTATTGAAGCCGGTATCATTGACCACGCCTTCAACGAGGGATGGATTGTTCCAACCCCTCCAAAGGTTAGAACCGGTAAGAAAGTTGCTGTTATTGGTTCTGGTCCATCTGGTTTGGCTGCTGCAGATCAATTAAACAAAGCCGGTCATAACGTCACTGTTTATGAAAGAGCTGATAGATTTGGTGGTTTATTGATGTATGGTATTCCAAACATGAAGCTTGATAAGGGTGTCGTTCAAAGAAGAATTGATTTGATGACTCAGGAAGGTATTTCGTTCATTCCAAACACCACCATTGGTGTTGATATTGAACTTGAAGAACTGAAACAACAAAATGACGCTGTTATTCTAGCCATTGGTTCGACGATTCCAAGAGATTTGAAGATTCCAGGAAGAGAACTAAAGAACATCGACTATGCCATGACTTTGTTAACTGCCAACACCAAAGCGTTGTTGGAAGATGATTTGGACACTATTAAGGCCACCTTGGCAGGTAAAAACGTTATTGTCATTGGTGGTGGTGATACCGGTAACGATTGTTTGGGTACCGCCACTAGACACGGTGCCAAATCGGTTGTCAACTTTGAACTTTTACCACAACCACCAAATGAAAGAGCCAAGGACAATCCATGGCCGCAGTGGCCAAGAATCTTCAGAGTTGACTATGGACACACTGAAGTGAAGGAGCATTACGGCAAGGATCCAAGAGAATACAGCATCTTGTCCAAGGAATTTGTCGATGACGGCGAAGGCAATGTCAAGGGTATCAAGACTGTCCGTGTTGAATGGAAGAGATCCGATTCCGGCGCATGGCAAATGCAAGAGATTCCTGGTTCCGAGGAGTTTTTCCCAGCCGACGTGGTGTTGCTATCCATGGGTTTCATTGGTCCTGAATCCGACAACCTGAATGTCGAAAGAACCAAGAGGGGAACCGTTGCTACTGCCGAGCAAAACTCGTACCAGACCAGTGCCGACTCCAACCTGTTTACGGCGGGTGATTGTAGAAGAGGACAATCGCTTGTTGTTTGGGGTATCCAAGAGGGTAGACAATGTGCACGTGAGGTCGATCTGTACCTGATGGATCAGACCAGATTACCAGGCAACGGATCCATTGAGAAGAGAGACTACCGTTTGCTTGAAGAGTTGGCTGCCAAGGTCTAACATCGCTACAACTGCTTGTTGTGACTATTTGTATTTACGTTTTATCTTTGAAATCTTGATTTATATCACTTTATAAACTATCAATCTTTGTTACACGTTTGTCCATCTTGTGTGTGTCATCAGTCGTCAGCYTCCAGCCTGTGTCCTGGACTGAAGTGGAACAAAGCAAGTTCCTGGCKGTCCCTGGGCATCATCCATCACGTGCCCAGCCTRAAACCACTTCATCTTTGTCACGTGATGCCGCCTTTGTCACCACATTTTGCAGTGGCGCCTTCGTTGCACGAGTGGGAGCGCCACTCTTTCCCGATTGAGCAATATGAAGGAAGARACGCTGGAATTGTGGGGACGAACGTTGTGKGAGCTGAAGGGGTRWGTGGATGGGTRTGWKMATKGGTAGTTKTTGTAGATGGTGAGTATATAAGGGTCTTGCAAGAAGGAATTTGATGTTGTATTTCACTTTCATTGTTTTATTTTAAGCTTGTATTTAATCTTGTATCAGGCAAAGAAGACATGTCGAGATACGTCGATGTCGAGGCATCGAGAGATGAAAGCATCCAGGTCGACAACAGCAATGATCATCTGGTCAGTTCCCGTGACTATGTGGGAAACCTAGTGAAAAATCCAGGTCAGAGAACCGTGGGATATTTGAGAAGCCTCTTTCCCGGTATTGAATGGTTTCCTCATTATCCAAAGCATCTGGACTGGCTCCTGTCGGATTTCATCACCGGTGTCACGGTTGCTATAGTGTTGGTTCCACAATCCATGTCGTATGCAAAGCTTGCAAGTCTTTCTCCACAGTTTGGGTTGTACTCGGCGTTCATTGGTGCCATGTTTTACTTTATGTTTGCCACCTCCCGAGAAATCTGTATTGGTCCAGTTGCCGTTTTGAGTATGGAGGTGGGCAAGATTGTGAACCGTGTCAAAGATGCGTATGGTGATGAGTATACGGCAAATGAAATTGCCACCACTCTGGCTCTTGTTTCTGGTGGAATTGTTCTTGGTATCGGGCTGCTGCGTCTTGGGTTCATTGCTGAGTTCATCTCGTTGCCTGCAATTATGGCGTTCACAACAGGTTCCGCTTTCAATATCGTCAGCGGTCAGCTTGCAGGGTTGATGGGGTACAAAAAAAAGGTCAACTCCAATGGTGCTACCTACAAGACCATCATCGAGTTTTTGAAACACTTGCCCGATACCAAGGTTGATGCTGCGTTTGGGTTGGTTGGTTTGCTAGTTCTCTACTCCTGGCAGTACGCCCTTGAATATCTGATTAAGAGAAATGCCAGAAATCCCACCACCAGACAGATTCTCATTTATGTTTTRAATCTGCGTACTGCTYTTGTCATCATTATTTCCACTTGTATTTCCTTTGGTGTTTTGAGAAACAACCACGCTGAAAAGAAGCCATATTCAATCATTGGCGTCATTCCTTCTGGCTTGAACCATGTTGGAAAGTTCACACCCCCACCAGGTCTTGTTAAGAGATTAGCAAGCGATCTTCCCATCTCCACTATCGTTTTGGTTTTAGAGCACATTTCCATTTCCAAGGCCTTTGCCAGACTCAATGGTTACAGGGTTGACCCTAATCAAGAGTTCATTGCTATTGGCTTTTCCAATATGGTGGGAACCTTTTTTGGTGCATACCCTGTCACTGGTTCGTTTTCCAGAACAGCYTTGTCTGCTAAATGTGGTGTCAAGACACCTTTGAAGTCGTTGTTTACAGGTTGTTGTGTTTTATTGGCAATTTAYTGCTTCACCAGCGGGTTTTACTACATTCCAAACGCCACTTTGTGTGCCATCATCATCCATTGTGTCACCGGACTACTGTCTCCATAYAAGCTCACTGCCCAACTATACATGTTTTCGCCTGTTGACTTTGTTATTTTCATTGTTGGTGTGTTTATTGCTGTGTTTAGTGCAATTGAAAATGGTATCTACTGGGCTATTTGTGCTTCGTGTGCTCAAATCCTCTGGAGGATGTCCATCACTAATGGTACGTTCCTGGGCAGAGTCAAGGTGGCAAAGCTGAGAAACCCACATGTTGCTAATGACAAGAAATACGAATCCGAATCCGATGAGTCGGTGATTCGAATTGAAGAGACAAGTGAATTCAGAAAGTCGATTGACCATACTCCTGTTGCAACTGATCCAATCTACTATGAGCAGAAATGGGTTCCATTGAGAAACGAATCCCTCAACCCTAGTCCAGTCCACACAAGATACATCAACAACCAGATCAACATTGAGGCACCACCTGCTGGTGTCGTGGTTTACAGATTAGCTGAAGACTTTATTTACACCAACTGTTCCAGCCAGTTTGATCAGCTTGTCAGCAAAGTCAAGTCGACGTTCAGACCCCACAACAGTGAGAGGGAGAAACTGTGGTGTGAGTATTTCTTGAAGGATGTCAAATGGAGCAAACCAACCAAGATCAGCCAGTGGTTTGAGGATAAACCGGAGGTTGTTGAGGTTAAAAATGACCATCTYCCAGTTTTGCGTGTGATACATTTAGATTTCTCTCAAGTTGTTGCAGTTGATGCCACGTCTGTGCAAACCCTGATTGATCTGCAGAGAACAGTCTGCGATTTTGTTGGTGATGATTGGGAACTTCATTTCAGTGGTATCATTAACCCATGGGTAATTCGAAGCTTGGTCAATGCCGGGTTTGGCTCTCCAGTCAAAAAGGATTTGGGGGCGCTTACAAATAGGTATATTAAAGGTGCCTTTGGTTTTGGAGATGCCACTGATGTGGTTGAGTCTTATCATGTTGCTGGAGACTTGGAAGTTGCAGTGGGTGCTAATGGTATCAGTGCATTACATGATGTCAAGTATCCGTACTTTTATAATGAAATACCTTCTTATTCGCAATATGAATGAAGGATTGCTTTGCTTTATTTAGTTTAATTTTTTTACAATTTATAATTAATACACTTGGGTGGACGTGTGGGGTGTGGAAGATTTAAATGTGGGGTTGTTGAATAGTGGTTGTATGAAATGGTTGGTGGAATGGTTTGGAAAGCAGGAAAAAGTCAATTATTTTTAAATTTGTAGCGATAAATAAAAAAAGTTGGATTACGTAAGCAAA